>BMAU01002948.1:0-14604 GCA_019973935.1 Trichonephila clavipes | reverse complement strand
CTTGTGTCAAAACCTTGAAAAGGATTTTTCTCGTCTTAAGGCCTCATAGGACTCTTAAATTTCATTTTTTTTCGATTTTTTGAAAAAATATATGTTAAAGCCTCAATGTTTTTGAGGATTTTGCAACCAAAATTTTGTTGATACTGTGAAAACTTCCGAAGTTATTGAGAAAAAACTAGTAACACGTAAACAAAAACTTGCATCTGCCACGCCCACTTTTGACATCTGTCAGAACACATTCCAAACATTTTAATATTTCGCGGATTAGTTTTATTAAAAGAGCCACACCTAATATCAAATTGATTTCGTGAGTAGTATAACTACAACTCAACTTTTAACTTCATTTAATCTAAGCGGAATTGTTTATTTACATTTCGATTTTGGATTAGCATTCTTTTTCATTTGTTATTGAAAGCTTTTAAACATGGATGTTCCATTGAAAAAAACTTCATCCGGAAAGAGACCGAAGAAGAAAAGATTTCAAGGAAACATATATCGGAAGAAATCTCTGTCTGAAAACGGTATTATTTCTTTCGAAAATGTTTCGCCAAACAAAAGTTCATCGGCGAAAAAATTGCCAAGTGCACACAAGATTTCAGAAGCTTACAAAAATGTTTGCGTTGAGTTTCAAGGTTATAGACTAATCGACATTAGTTTATTATTTTCCCAAATTGAAAAGTTACTTTGTTGCTCTGTGTGTTATGGCAAAATAAAAATGAGTGAAAAATCCACTGTAGGATTATTTTCCACATTTCAGTTCACATGCAGAAAATGTAGCATTGAAAAAAAACTTAATTCCTGTGAATTGATTGGTATAAAAATATACCTGAAATCTACAGACGGTCTGTTTTGGTCATGCGCTATATAGACCAAGGATTGTCTTCGCTCGAGACGTTTTTTCTTATGTGTTTGCCAAATCCAGTGTCTCAGAAAGCTTACGACAGAATAAATGCAAAGATAGCTGATATAAGTGAAGCGCTTGCAAATGCATCGATGAAGAAAGCTGCTGCTGAGGAAAAATTATTGATGGCACCGTAAATTATGTTGTAGTTAGCGGTGATGGGACCTGGAAGACCCGTGGGCATACTTCACTTATTGGAGTATGTGCATTGATTGGAGCTGACTGTGGGAAAGTTCTCGACATGGAAGTCGTGTCCTCTTATTGCAAAGGATGTGACTCTTATTAAGGGCCAAAGTTTGGACCAAAATATAGTGCTTTTTTGGCTAAACATCAAATTTTCTGCAGAAAAAACCATAGCGGATCTGCTGGAGGAATGGAAGTTTGCGGAATGCAGAAAATTTTTTTCCGATTATCACAAAAACATAGATTAAAGTATCAGCGATACATAGGTGATGGTGACTCAAAGACATTTTTGTCTATTGCTGAAAAGGAACCATATGGAGATAGTGTTCCCATTGTAAAAATAGAGTGTGTGGGCCATGTCCAAAAGCAAATAGGTAACCGCTTGTGGAAGTTGAAAGCTTTACGGGGGAAAAGAAGCTTTCCAATGGGAAAACAATTGGTGGGAAAGGTCGCCTAACCGATGCTATTATAAGCAAATTGACGACTTTTTATGGCAATGCTATTCGTGCCAACTCCCATAATGTGAATGAGATGAGGCAAGCTGTCTGGGCTGTGTCGGCTCATACATCCAGCACAGATGATGAGCCAAACATTGGTTTTGCCCAACAGGCAAAAATAGCTGGTGTAAGTACAATGTTTCGGTTCACAACAATACAGTGAATGAATTTTCTCACAAGAACACCTTACCAAAAGCAGTTTCTGAAGTGATTAAACCTGTTTTGAAAGATTTATCACACTTGAAATTGTTAAGAAGGTGTTTAGGGGGGGAAACTCAAAATGCTAATGAGTCGTTGAATTCACTGATTTGGAAGTATAGCCTGAAATTGATTGGATTAGGAATTAATGTCACAAAAATAGCTGCATGTGAATACAATGGTGGAAGAACAGAATTGATCTGATGCGTGCTTTTAATTTAAAAATAAATAAAACAAATGTTTTGAATTGAGTAAATATTGACAAAGTGCGCAAGTCAACGGCTAAGAGACAAGCTTCTAAAACCTTCTTTTAAGCTCGTAAAGCTAAAAAAACTTAAAATACTCAAACAAATTGAGCAATGCAAGCTTGCAGAGGGCAATATTTATGCTGCTGGGACTTTTTAAAAGCATACTGGTATGTTTAATTTTCTTTTTGTTATTTTTATCTTTAACTTCATTTTTCTAAAAATGAAAAATTTTTTGCGCGCAGAATTTTTCAAAAACTATTTATCATATCAATATGAAATTTCATACACATGTTCAAAATAAGGCTTTTTGATAACTTTATACAAAAAATTTTAAACAAATTTTTATATAATTTTTATTTGTGTTTTTAATTGAATTTTCCTAAAATTTTTAAAATTTTCTTCATAATTGTATTTTAAAAATATTTTTGTTCTCTAAATGCTTTAAAAGTGTGTGTATAAGTTGAAAAAGGAACATTTTTATATCAAATAAAATTAATTTTGTGAATTTTGATCAATTCTGTTCTTCAGGTTTCTGCGCGGTGTAAAATGCTAATTTTCATATTTTTGAAAAATTGACCACATTTTATTTCTTAATAACTTTTTTAATTTTTTCTCAAATTTTCTGACACTTTGAGAAATAATGTAAATATATTTGATTATGATGTGGTAAAAATTTCAAAACATTGTTTTGTTTTATTGCTAAGTTACACTGGTTAGAAGAAGGATGTTTTCTTCAAGTGCACGGATATCTGTTAAGGATCCTATGACCCCTTAAGGCATTCAGTAAAATTGAAATTTTTTATACACGATTGTTTTGGATGACAATACGGTACTTTAATGATAATTAATAAAATTTAATTTCTACTTAATGTTGTGGTTCTGTCATATGTATATACATATTTATATTAATTGTAACTATTTAATAAGTAGCTAAAATAAAATTTTACTTTGTTGATCTAAGTAGGAATTGACTTAATTTTTTTAATATTACTTGTTCGCATTAGTTCGTAAAATCCCAATCACTTATTGGGATATCTGAATGTGTATGATCCTCATACGGCGAGGGTTTCGAGTCCACGGTAGCCGAATGGTTGTGAGTTCGTGGCCGAAATTGTCGAGTTGTAGGATCAAATCCTTGTGCCAATGAAACCCCGCCGTATAGAGGGCTGTGGTAAATGTTATTCGGGCACCATTTGATTACGTCGGAAACCAGAAGCGAATGGTGTTGCTGCCTGAGGGAGTGGGGGAGAAGGGTTTCCTAGAATCCCGTTCCCATACGTTCCGGATAGACTCGTCTAGAAAAGGACATGCGCGAAGACCGGTTTTGAGGGTCCCGACTGAAGGCAGAAGGCATAAACGTGATCTGGTTGTAAGATTGTTTTTAGAATGTTCTGTAAATAAATGGTACATATTTATATCTCTAGCCTGGCTGTGAGTTTTCGTACTCAATACGTCACAGGGCTGATATGCATTAAATTTATCAAGACCAGAAGTACTTTCGTTGATGTGGTGTAGAAGTTCTGGGGAATGGGTGCCAGCTCAGGTGTGGTCCTCATTACTTGACCATATTTAAAAATTACGAGGTCCTTCATCAATATAACTCGTGCTGCTTCAGCGTGCTACTTAAATACAAATTGAATCAAAAGTGGTGAGTATTCTCCAGGACATGAAGCGTAAGCCAATCAACACATTCTACCTTCTATGGTTTAGGCCAGCTATACTCAACCTGTGGCCCACAGAGCCTTTTTAAGTGGCTCAGTCATGGCCTAGTGCTCTGAGAAATTCACTTATTTAAGAACATATTATTAAAAATTTGGTGGGAAATTCTTTATCAAGAAATCAAATACAGTAGAACCTGCTTTTGTGCGGCCTTTTTTTATGCGATTTTCTTTATATGCGGTGTATGATTTTCAATAGCTTTGGTGCCACTGTAATGTTTTACATCTATTTACCAGTGATGTAACGGAGAATGTTTGGACCCCCTCCCCCCTGAACGTCAGGTTTTGCCTTTAAAATTTTATAAATTGGGTAAATACGTATTTGGCGTTAGTCAAGCCTTGGTCCCCTAGAGTCCTGCCCCCCCCGTGGCAGGACTAAATGGCTTTGGATCCACTGTAATGTTTTCTATCTATTTACCATTGGTGTAACGTAGAATGTTAGGTGATGATAATAGAGGTGATAAATAGGCTTCTTTAAATAATCTTTCAACAGCAACAAAGTGCTTTGTCAGTGGTAATTTCACAGTGGTAACAAAGACATCCTATGAAGTTAGTGTTATATTATTGGTAATCATATGAAACCGTTTAATGATGCAGAAATTGTGAAGGAGTCTTTCTTAAATGTGTATGATTCTAGTTTAGTTTTAACGACAAAAATATAAATAATAAATTTAAAAAAAAGCAAAACAGAAGTTATATTTTGATTAGTTTTCCACGTTATAGATTTTTAATGCTATCTCGGTCTCAAAACGTTCCTCCCACTTTATTCACATGTTGCGGCCCAGCAGGAAATAGCTAACATATGTATGTGGTCCAGCAAAAAAAAGTTTGAGTACCCCTGGTTTAGGCATTTCCAATTATTCGAGATGGGGTTTTTTCTCTACTCACGAGCTTGTTTTTCATTTAGAATGAATTGCCCAGCAACCATACTGTAGTAGAAACTTTAGCAATCTTGATCGCTTGTGGTTTGAAAATATAGTCGTAAACAATTTTTTCTATTCCCTTTAATTATTGAAACAAAAAAGAATGGTGCAGAAAACAAAACAAGCACGGTTTTGATTGATTGATTGAATATTAACGTCGCACTGTTCAGCTACCATAGGACTTTTGTCGACGGACCACGTAATTTTGAACCATGGTCAAGTGACGTGGACGACACCTGAGCTGGCACCACCTCTCCTAACTACCACCCACACCTGCGGGAAGACGTATCAGCTTTCGACAGATTTAACGTGCATCGCTGCCCTACACGGAGGGTCTTTAGTGGTACTGGGCTCAAACTCGTGGCAAGGCAAGCCACGTTCCGATAAAACAAGCCCGGATACAGTGTTCAAGATACTAAATTGTCGAGGAAAAGAAGCTAGCTTTAGATAAGGTTATCAGAAAAACTGTCGTAGTGAACAAATTTGATTGAAAGATGTTTTGCCCGTTTTACTCGCTTGGTAACTTTTTGGTTTTCGTGGTAACGTGTTTGAAATGACGAAAGCTTGTTTTTCATCTCTGCTTGTATACAAATTTAAAATTTTGGGTAAATTTTTGAAAATGCGTATTCTTGGCTTAAAATATACGGTAACTTAAATTTTGTTTGGTTACAGAGGCGCATTAAACTAGCTGGAGGCCCTCGGTTGTGAAAGATTTAAGGCCCGTGGGCTCAAGATTCTAAAACTTAAAACAGGGAAAAGTTCCGCTGACCTTAAATTCTCAAAATAAAATGTATAGCTAAAAATAAAATTCAACAGCTCAAAAAATCTCAATTTTATTTTAAAAAATTAAAATCCGTACTTAAGAGCTTACAATTTTGCTGGATAACTTTACGTCGGGATTTCTCTTTGGCAAATTCATCGCTTATTTTTGTAGCTTCTATTTTGTTCTGTATAAAATATGGCTATGTTGTTCAGTTTGTCTTCTCCCAAAGAACTTCTCAATTTTTAACGCACTTTGAAACTGTAAAAGATCTCTATCCTGACGTACTTGATATTGTTCGTTAAAAATATTTTCAAACATATCTCTACATTAGGGAAAGTTGAAGCCACTTCTTTTTCAACTCCATAAATTTCTAGTGGGTTTTCATTGTATCTTTTTCTTTTAAAAGTTCTAAAAACAGATCCAATTTATATTGTCAGAATTAAATTTAATATCTTCTTTGTAAATATCCTTAAGTTTTTGTATAGCTTTCTTCACACACAATTCCGGATAATAATATCTCGTCAAAAATTCAAAAAAGTGTCCTATAAAAGTTTCTAAAAAACAGCTCTTCGGGATAGTTCTGCTCTAGTCCTATCACATATAACAAAAATAAATTCACCATAACATTTACCCTATTTTCAAACTCATGATGTACCGCTCTACTTTCACCGAAAGTAATTTTTCTCTTTTGCAGCCTGCAGGGTTTGTCAAACTTCCCTTTCAAATGAGAGCCCTGATAAATCAGTTGCTTCTTGTTCGATTTTTCCAAATTCATTTATAAAAGTTTGGATATAATTTTTGAGAGGTTTTACGAAGACTAGATCTTTTTAATAATTCACACTCAGCTGATTGCAATGACTTGATAGTAGTATTTATTCACTACAGTACGGTAGGTATTCCAAATCAGTCATTATGAAAGTTTCATGTTTGTCCATCTGTTTCAAAAAGGACGTTGCCCTCCATTATAGTGGTCTTTTCCTTATTCGTATCACGGATTTCAGCCAGGACCTCTTTATGTGTGCATAACCGTCTTTAAACCCGTACGGCATCTGCTCTTGCTGACCATTGTGTATATAAAAATCTTTTCACCAATATCGAATGTTTACTCCTTTGCAAATTTTCCTTTAAAATTCGCCAGTGATGGGTTGACTAAGGAAAAAATTGAATAACTTCTGTGCAAGCATAAAATGTAATTGCATCGCTACAACTTTCTGCTGCAAAATTTCCTACTAAGTTTCAAGAGTGACTGGCACAAGGAATATAAACTGAGCTTGGACTGCGTTCTTTACTACGTGCCTATAGACCTGGGGCATTTTAGATGGTTTATCAAATGATTGCCCTTTACAATTTTTAATAACCAATCCAAATTTACCTGAAAGCTCTATTACTTATTTTCCGGAAACTAAGCGTGTAAGATAACCTATGCGACAAAATTCATCGTTAGCTGATAGACTACAAGCAATATTTTAAAACGAAATGCACCACATAAAACCGACATTGATTAATAATTGGCAACACGAATTTACAAACATCGGTCATATCTGGGATGATTGGCAAGTTTGGCACAAATTGACATTTGCGTGGCTCATCTAAAGCCTCTTGTCTGGACAAGAGACAGTGGCGTAACGGAGAACATTTAAGCCCCCCTGCAGAATCAAGTTTTGGGCCCCCATGTTGTATTTTACAAAGGGTAGGTATACTTGGATTTGGGCCCCCTAGAACCCTGCCCCCCCCCTCATGATGCAGGGATGTACGTTGCTAATTTATTTCTCTGTATCAGTGTGGAAGGAATTTGAATGCTTGAAAATATAGTTAGAAATATTGAATTAAAAAAATAACTCCTTGTTCATTCGCGCGAATCTGAATCTTTTTAAAGTTTTCTACTTATTATTGCAAATCGTAAATTTTTTCCATGAAATACTTTGATAAAACGTAATTTTATGAGAGTTTGGATAATATATGAAAAAAATGAAGAGATTATTATTTTAACTATCTATTTTCAAATTTTCTTATATGAGAGAAAGAGATGAAAAAAAAATTTCTGATTTAACACAAAAATATCATATATTAAAATTCGTAGGTAAACAAAGTATCTATGTAGGGATGTATATATCCCAATTTTCTCTCGAACCACAGACGCAGAAACTCGCCGAAGGTACCGAAATTTCGGGAATGATCCAAGGAATCCGTTTTGACTATTTATATTCCGATATTCCAATTAGTTAAAAAGGTATTAATTAAAAATTAAGCGCAATTATTATGCGCGTGTCCCCATCTGCGGAGAATCGGAAAGATCATTTATTTGCAGGGGAAAATTCGGAACTTCTTTTTTTTAAAGGTTTTTAAAAATATTTAAAAATAATTCAGGCAGAATTTCTCTCTTTGAATAACTCATTCTTAACAATTCAAACTAATTACACTGTAAATGGTTTTCATTAACTATTTTTTTTCTTTTGCGTTCATGAAAAAAATATTTTACACTAAAAAAAAAGTTCATGCTTTTCTTTTTTTTCCGCGTGTAGAACAACATTATACGTAATCTGTACAAAGATTGATAAAATATCTTAAAAATTACGGTTAAAAAAATGTGTTTTTCCACTTTTCTCTTTTGCGATAATTATATAAACATTTTTACTTTTTTTTAAAGTTTTCTGTTGTAAAAATTACCGTTGTTTGCAATCCATATATGAAGTTTAAAAGCATTAACTTAAAAATGAAGCCCGAAAATTTTTTTTTAACTTTAACAAAAAACGAAATGAGAAATTGACAAAAATCTTCCGATATTATAAAGATTATTTTACCATTCTACCAGAAGGAAATCATGTCATGGTTGATTAAGGCGCTGCTCTATAAAACTGCAGTTCCCAGGTTCGAACCTGAAGAGGAATAACGAAACGGGATATCGAAAAAATAATTTTCTTTTTATTTTAAAGGTATTAATCACCAAAATTTCGGCAATGATCCGAGGAATCCGTTTTGACCATTTATATTCCGATATTTCAATTAGTTAAAGATATTAATTAAAAACCTCAAAACGCATTAAAATGCATCTTGACGCCATATGTAGAGAATATCAGAAAGACATTCTGTTTTTACAAAACAACGAAACTTTGTATTTAAATAAATTTATTTAAAAATTAATATAATAAAATTATATACATATCTTTCTTTCAATTTAATTACTTTAGAATTTTTTTTAAATAAAAAATGAGTCGAAATCGGTTCCTTTTTTTTGAATACGAATTATAAGTTGTTCCGCTTGAACTATGCTTTTCTTTTTTTTCCGCGTGTAGAACAATGTTATACGTAATCTGTACAAAGATTGATAAAATATCTTAAAAATTACGGTTAAAAACAACAATATCTTTCTTGGAATTTAATTATTTTACAATTTTTTTTTAAATATTTTCGGTACTTCTTTTTTTCAGAGGTTTTTAAAACACGATCTAATAATTTTGTAATTTTGAAAATTTCTATTTTTCTGTTTATTTCCATACATAAACTATTCTTTTAAAAAAATGTACTTTTGCGTTTTCGGTGGCTGCAAAATTATACGAAAAAAATTGCCTAAAATGTCAGTAATAATTTAATTCTAATTTCATTCTTTTTTTTTGTTTCATACTTTTTGATTACAAAAGCAATCGTTTCAATAGCTATCTGTAAATTTTTCTCTCTCTCTCTATCTCTCTCTCTCTTTTATTAATTACTTATAGAAGTATGATTTTAATAATATATATATATATATATATATGTTTTTTTAAAGGATTATTTCTATTATTTCATTACTAAAGGAATTCTTTGTTACTTAAAAAGTACATCGTCTATTATTTATATGAAGTTTGAAAGCATTAACATAAAAAAGAAGCCCGAAAAAAAATCTTTTACTTTAACGAATAACGAAATGGGATATTGAAAAAAATCTACCTTTATTTGAAGCTCAATTCAATGCTTTCCCCCGAAGGAACCGACGGCGCGATTGTTTAATCGGCTGCTTTATGAAACGGCAGTTACCAGGTTCGAAACTGAGGAGGAAGAAACTTTCAATTTCGCATTACGCTACTTTTTAAAGCTTTACTCTTAGCATATCAGAATCGTTTTCTTTTTATTATTGCTTCACATTAATAGTTTTTAAAAAATTCTAACGCAATATTTTATTTTATAAGTCATACATCGAAATTTGAAGCTATATCTTATCTGTGAGAAGGAGGGGAAGATAGAACAATAATTTTACGCTAAAATCCGTGTTCGGGCTATAGAGAGGGGAAAGAAACCTGTCTTATAAATCAAAAATAAGTGGAATGGAGCAAATTTCGAAAAGGAAATTTTTTGACATAATTTTAGAAATCACTCACATTGTGCGCGTACAAACACACACATAGAAATGCTAGTGTCACGAGGAAAATAGATAGCCCTAGCAACGCTGGGCTAAGCAGTGGAGGGGGAGTCTTTTGAAATGAGTATTAGAAGTTCTGATTTTGTGAAACGGAAAATTTATAACAGTAGAGATAGCCCTTGCAACGCCGGGCCATGTAGCTATTTCGAAAAGGGAAATTTTGACACAATTTTGAAATCACCTCACATTGTGCGCGTACAAACACACACACACAGAGAAATGCTGGTGTCATGAGGAAAAAGAGAAAAAGCCCGAGCAACGCCGGGCTAAGGGGTGGAGGGTGGGAAGTCATTTTGAAAATGAGTATTAGAAGTTCTGATTTTGTGAAAGAAAGGGAAAATTTATAAAGTAGAGATAGCCTGCAAACGCCGGGCCATGCAGCTGGTATTGTTTAAATATTGTACTCTTTATAGAAATCATAGTTTCATTTCTAATACTAGACGTAGTTTAGCTCCCGGATTACTACTAACCGAAATTCTTAAAATTTTTCAGCCAAGTAAGCATTTCATATTCTAAGATTTAATAGTTCCTTTTAAAAACTAGAAACACACAATCACAATAATCTTAATTCGTAAAAATTTTTTAAACTTCATTAATATAATTCAATCAAACAATAATTGAATACAAATGTTTTTACACATTCTAGTTTAATATTATTGTACATTTTTTAAACCATATAAAATTTTGAGACTGGGTAGAACAATAGAACATTTTAAAATTTCGAAGGTATTTCAGACCATTTTGACAAATGCCACAAAACCAAAAAAATAATCTAAAAATTTTCAATTAAATTTATATTTTAATTAAATTTATAGTTACATTTCTGTAAACTAGAAAAAATTAATTTGTAAAAATACTGAAAGGAAAACATTATCAAACTGGAAACGCATGTGTTTTTTCTATAAAATAAAACATATGAAAGCAAATAGTGAAAAAATGATCCTATAAACCAAAACAAAAAAAATTCGGTAATTTTCCGTTTCGCCGGCACGGATGATTAAGTCGTCAAAGCGATACAACCAACAACAAATGGAAGATTCCCCCAACATTCCCTTTTATCACCACATTTCTAAACAGGTCGTGGTATTTTATCATTTTCATATCAGCAAATCCGTTTTTTTATAATGCATCAAAAATGGATGAAAAATCAATGATATTTTTAAATTTTTTTTATGTGTGTGTATGTATTGTGTTTTGTCGCCAAAAACACCAATTTAGCGAAAAGGAAAAATGCCAAAAAAGCAAAGAATAAGAAGCACATTGCCTGAAATTTCTACTTCACAGATGAACTGGCATCATGCAAAACACATTAATCAAACTCAAGAGATGACCAAAGTTTTAAAAATACCGGATAAAAAAAACCGTATAGAAGTATTTAATTACCAACATAACTAGTTATTTTAAAAGCAAAATATCATCTCTTCAAGCTTATATTTTTAAAAATGTATTTCCTCTAATTCATTATTTAGTTCATTCATCGATTTAGAGAAAATCCAAATCTCACTTAAATAGATCACTCTTTCTGTCATGCTGACTGAAAAAAAAAATCTGATCCTATACATACAAAATACTATTTAGTGAACCCAAAGAAATGATAAATCTGCTCACCCCTACTACTATAAACTTTCAATCTCTTTTCTTTTACTTTCTTAAAATATAAAACAAAAATTAAGAAGCACGGTAAATCACGAACTTTAAAACTCAATTCTTTGGGAAAGAACTAAACACGCGCAATCGTTCATATTCATTAATATCCTGGATAAAATTTATAAAAAACTCGGAACCCAATACACATATTGAAGGTTTAAGTTCAAAGAAACATTTTCCGAAGAATTAAATATTTTAAGAAAAATAAAAACTCTTTTATAATTAAACCAAACTAAAAGTAAAAAATAATTCATAGTATAAGAATAAAATGATTAACGAGAAAATTAATGTTAATGTTGTTAAAGCGTGTGTGGTGGAGGATGGTAATCTGTACTACATTTTTACAATAACTCTGCATTTCAGAATAGAACTAGTAAGCAATTATAGCAATTGATATGGAGCACTCCACGCTTTTAACCCGATGACATTAATTTTCTGGGCCCTGACGCCGCCAGCACCACCAACCACTTAATCCGCCTCTGCTTGGCTAGGTGTCTCCTCACGAGAAAGGGGAAATTATTTAAATATATAGCCTGCATCAAAATAAAGTACACTCCAATCATCGATTTCTTTTTCTATAAGGTTTTTCGTAAAACTGTTCTTCGTAAAATATATAACTTGTCTTCTAAAAATATTTAATATACAAGGAAAATAATTTTTCTTAAGTCCTGTAAAAATATATCAATAGTTATTGCATGCATTTATTTTAATCACATTTTTAACAAGCTTTTATTCAATTCAGCTGTATGTAACAGAATCTTTAAACTCGATTTTTATTCACTTTAAAAGGTCAGATTAATTCGAAATTTTGCACACTTGTCAAGGACCGATGACAATACAATCTAATATATATTATAAATGTGAAAGTTTGTGAGGATCTTTGTGGGTCTTTCACGCAAAAACAACTGAATGGATTTTAATGAAACTTTACAGTAATATAGCTTATACATCAGAATAGCACATGGGCTATAATTTATAAAGATATTGTGATAAGTGTCCAAAATATAACAATATTTTTCAAGTAGGAAAAAATTCTGCCATCTGCCAGCATTTCTGGCGTGCACTGCAAAAAAGCCAACGTCAGCATATATCTAACTTTTGTTTGTGAAAAACTTTTTGTTTTGGCTACGCAAGAGGCTCGCTTCTAATTAATTCATGTGATCAGAATAATGCCTATTTTTTTATTTCAAATTTAAACTAAGTTTTGAAGGGAGAGGTTGTTATAAATCTATCTTTGTTTTAATGTTTTTTTTTATGATTTTATTATGCACATTTGGTAGTAAGAAATTGATCTTTTTTTTTCAAAATAAATGCTTTTATCGGTCCTGGTACTTAAAGTAAATAAACTTTCTCTTTCACACTGCATCATTTGGACAAATTTTCAAAATTTGTTTGGGGTTAGTACTTATATTTTATAACGCTATAATTTTAATTGAATAGGCAGATATTGCGTTTTAAAGTATAAAAATAATTATAACTACTGTACTGTATTTTTTGGAGTGTGTGAATGAGTGAATAATAACATCGCACTGTTCAGCTACACGAGGGCTTTTGGCAACGTATCACGTAACTTTGAACCATGGTCAAGTGACGTGGACGATACCTGAGCTGGCACCCCCTTCTAACTACCACACCACACCAACTTAGCAGGAATATTCTACCAATACTTACCAGGAATATTCTTTGAAATCTACTCTTACAAGATATATGGCAGCACGGGTTCTATGATGAGTATTTTAGCGGGGAAGCCGAATAGTTTTGTAGCAGATATTGCGTTTTCAGCTGACGGCGTTTTCAGCAGATTGCAAAGATTATTATTTTTGTCCCGAAAAAATAGTTTATGTCAAAATTTAAGTGTCTTATATTTTTGTATGTTAATGAAGACCTCGGAAAATGATTTGACTACTTATTTTAAGTGAACGGTGTATATAATTAATTTTGCAGTGGAATATCTTTAATTTATTAGCTCTAACGGATTAAATTTCCAAAAGTGGAGTATTTTATTTATGTATATCCCTTAATTTTAAATGTAGTGATCCAAAAAAAAATATTGTATGAAAAATACTGCAGTAAATCATAATGCCGTTGGATAAAGTATTAACGTGCATCGCGCCCCTACACGGCGGGTCTTACAAAGCTCTAATAAAGCTCGAGCTACGAAAGTAGCTAGGCATTTGCCAACTTGACCTCTATCGTTAACATTTCGCTATGTTTTTCATTGTATCGCCATTATAATTTAAGAAACGGCGTTGCTTGCGAATATTACAATTTTAAAATAAAATAAATACAACAGAAAGTAATATTAATGTCACTTTCAGATATAAATTTACACTATTTTAAGCGTTCATTACGCAAAGCTTTTGTTACACTTATTGGTAAACTAATTTAAATTTTGCAAAACTAGCAGTGAAATTTATGTGTCGAGGAGGCATGAAGACGAAAAACAGTTTCTTAAAATTGGCCTTTAATAATCAATCATAAAGTCACTGCGCTCGTTACTGGAGCGATAAAAAACAATAAGTTCAAAAATAAACATTACCGGGAGACATCCGATTCGAACCGCTTTAATATTGTAAAATGAATTTCTAATCTAAATGGTGATGCAACCTGCAGTTGCATTGCCAACCAGCCGTTCTCTCCTCTCCTAAGAATTAAACCACTCACACACTTATATTTCTCTGTTTCGCTTTCTCTTTAAAACACTAACAGGCCGAGTTTAAATACTCGCTCGGTTCGCATTGCAGTGGCTGCCAGCCCAAATCCACGAAACTGAAAAAGATCGGGTTCGAATCGGTGGCTGCTTACTTTCATTGAAATCATGGAACGGGATTGGAAAAACAACACAAGGAGATCATAAAAATTGGATCCGATTTTTTGCAAATGTCTAACAGCTTTTAACAATGTGTTTACTTTTGCTGAGCAGAGATCACCAGCTTTGGGAGGTATTTCGAAAAATCGACCCTCAAGAGTGTTACAGGGAGTTATAAATATAAAAAATCCCTTTTATCAGCTATTAGACCTACATACTTAAGATTTAACAAAGGTTTTTATTTCTCTCTTTTTTTTGTTACCTGAGTTACGCCAAAGCTTTTTTGTTTAGTTTACAATTCGTAAAATTAACTCATTAGAAACT
>BMAU01002947.1:0-320711 GCA_019973935.1 Trichonephila clavipes | reverse complement strand
GTTTTAATATATACTTTGAATTTAAATACTATAGATATTTTTAAAAAAATTAGACATACATTATAGAAACTTAATTCCATTTGAGAATTTTAAGGTAAGGAAAAAAAATGAGATTTTTATCATGCTATCTCCTAATTTTCTCAATTCATTGACTTGCAATTATTTCCGTACGCTCTTGGGTTTAAAGAAATTATTTCTAGTTTTTTACGATTGCTGCAGGGGAAGAACCGGTCTCCCCGCGAGCCACAAAACTTCCCCTCAATGTGCATTGTGTCTCCCCGACCATCTCTAATTATCTTTCAAGATGTTGAGCCTTTAAAGGGGGGGGAATTTGGAAAAACACGACTTTTCCGCTTTCGAATACGTTACTTGAGGTGGTAAAATTATGTTTGGGACATTTTTGGTGAGCCCCCTGCCTTACGGAAAATTCCGTGTTGTCCGTTTTTGAAGCCTCTCTAGTAGGGCAGAAAACGCCGTGGTAACTGCTTGGAGGGTTAATGAACCTATAAATAAAGCTGAAAAATCTAATTTTATGAAATTATTTGCAACTTTAAAGAGTTCATCATAAAAAATTGAAGAACACTCTGTCATTGAAAGATTCACAGCACATTTTAGTTCATCTTTGTAAGAAGGATCAAGAAAAAGTTGATTGTCTTCGTATTCATCAGTTTTTAAATCTGGACCCGAGAACCACATTTTGTACTTTAAAAGTTCATCTATATTGCAGCCTCTAGAATTTAAGTGGGCAGTATTGATCTGGGAATTCACATGCTTTTAATGCCAATCTTTTGAAATTGTTTGGATTGCTGTTGCTGACAAATGTTTTGAGTTTATGAGGTTCAGTTTTTATCCACGCTAAAGCAATCGTTGAGTCCGTCCACATCTAAATTTTATGAATAGTTAATTGTAGAATTGGCACAACCTTTTTGACTCATCTCGATAGTAGTAAAGCTGCAGACAGTTCTAACCTCGGTATGGTGAGTGTTTTCAAAGGAACCACTCTGGACTTGCTGCATAAAAATCTACTTTGAGACTGTCAACATTCGTTGAAACATTTTATGTAGACAACAGCAGCATAGGCACGTTCTGATGCATCGGAAAAACACTGTATTTCAATCCGTATTGCTGTAGGAAGTAGAATGCACCTTGGGATTTTGAAGTTATTAATTTTGATAATTTTTGGTAGAAGTTCTCCCACTCTTCCATTGTATCTGGTGATAGCTGTTCACTCCAATTTAATTTTATTTTGCAAAGTTATTGAATAAATATCTTAGCCTTCGTAACAATGGGTCCAATCGAGCTCAAAGAGTCATAGAGCCTTGCAATTTTTGAAAGCACGTCTCTTTTTTGAGAAGTTGACTTTGTGTCACTAATGTTTACTTTGTATGTGAGACAATCCACCTTTGGATCCCATAACATACCTAAAGTTTTCACTGGAGCATCCTTAAATTCCTTATCAAACATATAGGAAGATGCAGATAAATCTTTCAACAGTTCTGGGATATTTGACACCCATTTTTGTAGCTCAAAACCACCTATCAGCAATAGTTGAGATAATCTGGTTTGGAGTTTTTTAGCACCCTTTACATATCTAATGCAGACTCTCCTGAAAGAATTTTATTCATATGACTATCATTACAAGTCACATCTGCTGCGTCAGGAAATTTCGCTTTTTCTTCATCTGCTAAGGTCTTTAAAGTCCTGGTAGCTAAAAATGGTGCAGAAACTGTCCCATAAGTTACGGTAGCTAGCTTGTAACTTTTAAATGGAGCATCTGCACCAGTCTTCCACATAATTCGTTGTAAATCCCTTTGATTAGGATCAACACGTATTTGCCTGTAACATTTTTTAATATCTGCTTTAAACGCGTACTCGTGTTTTCTAAACCTACTGTCTATGGAAAAGAGATATTGTTGAATAATTCCTCCGTTTAGTTAAATGGAGTTTAGAGAAAAACGACTTGTTGTTTTTGCACTTTCATCGAAGACAACTCTCAATGGAGTGGATGCCTTCTCTGGTTTGTATACGGAATGATGAGGACTGTAATAGTTAATCTAATCTAATTCTTCATTTTTAATCTCCTCCATTTGGCCTAAGAGTTCATATTCACTCATAAATTATTTATACAAAGTTCCCCTTGTATTGTTTTGGTTTAATTTTTCCCAAATACCATTTAGTAGCTTGACCGCATTCTCTTTGGAATACCCTAATAATGTTTCTGCATCTTCTTTATGGATAACCAAACTAGAAATCTTCCCGTTTTATGTCTTTTATATTTTCTAACAAAATGTTCCTCACAATAAATTTCCTCTTCACTTTTTGTCATTTCTGTAGAATCATCTAGAAGTGATTCCAGTTCAAAGAGTTTATTTACTGTTATATCTAAGCTTGGTTCAATATTAAACAACACTTGATTGTTTTTGTGGACTGAGGAAGTGTACCTGGCGACAAATAGCCAAATTTTGTAAAATTACATTTCCCCTCCAGCAAATATTGTTGTTCTGGATTTAAAAATTTCAAAAAATATTTGCAAATTCCTATTAATATATCTATTTGAGCTGGCATATGGAAATTAGAATCTGCCAGCCCAATTGAAGCTGGAATATTTAAACTGATATATTTAATTTCGATACAGGAAATACATCGTTAATTTTAGGTAAAAAGTGAAAATTGTACATTGCGCAGAAGTATAATCCCGATTTGAAACTTCAATATTTTCTGAATACTTCGAGGATTGCGTAATTCCGTTAATGCCTGTTACAGATTTGTTTCAGACCTAAATTTAAATCCCAACTTTCTTGTTATGTCTTCTTTCAAAACGCATATCGTAGACGCTTTATTTAATAATCTTCTTAACAATTCTATATCCATCAGCACGTTTAACGGAAATCATGAATGTATTTAATAAAACACATTTATTTCCAAAAGTCAAAACAGCAACTTCTGGCTGACTATTAAACCGAGTGGGATTCGAATTGGTCTCTACCCCCTTTCCCCTACAGTGTGATTTTTAACTGCAGAGCAAAGTTCATCAGAATCGTGAAGCAATGAATTATGTAATCCTTTGCAACCACTAACTGTACATTTGTATTTAGACATGCAGGCACCTGAATGAAGTCTTGTGCAATTTATACAAAGTTTGTTACGCTAAAAAAAATTTTTCTGCACTCCACAGACATATTTTTAAATGCAATGCATTTATCAAGGGGATGAGAATTTTGACATAGAATACAAGGTTTAACAGTTATTTTTTTACTATTAACTACCAGTGAGTGAGTGAGTGTAGATTAACGTCGCACTGATCAGCTGCACGAGGGCTTTTGGCGACGGACCACGTAATTTTGAACCATGGTCAAGTGACGTGGACAACACCGAGCTGGCACCCCTCTCCTAACTACCATGCCACACCAACGGGAGGACGTTTCAGCTCTCGACAGATTTAGCGTGCATCGCTGCCCTACACGGTGGGTCTTTAGTGGTACTGGGCTCGAACTCGTGACAAAGCCAGCCACGATCCGATGCCTATACCACTCGGCTACCGCGGCCTATTAACTACCAGAGATTTGGCTTTAGCTGCATTGCAATACTTTTATGGATCATTTTAGCACTAGGAATGCGATTAATGTTTTCAAACACGGCACTTCTCTTTCCTAAAAATTTCATAACAGATTCAAATGTTGGAACGTGTGCATTTTTCAACGAAAGTTCGAAATGTTTTCTCAATTTTTTGAAGAATTATATTTATTAAAATAATATCTGATAGATCATTCTGCTCATGTTTCAAAATTTTAAGTGCTCTAATGTTTTTATTGATACAATCCATTAAAGCACGCTGTTCTTTGGCTGATTCGCTATACATCTTTTTCATAATTAATTATCTCAAAGACATGAGAATATATCAACTGTCGTTTGTTTTCGTATCGATCTTCAAATGCTTTAAAGAGGAAATCGAAACTATCTCTAAGGGATTCCAAGAGTTTTGCTTCTCCTTTTAGAGATGCTCGAAGATAGTAGTTTTTGCGAATCATTCAATTGTTCATTATTGCTTATTAAATTAATAAATTCATTTTTGAAATTAGAAAATTCTGCTATTACACCAGAAAATTCTGGCAATGAAATGTTAGGTAAGCAGATACTATGTTTACCATTGTTATTTAAATTAATGTTTAAATTTTCAGCATTTTTCAAAGAATACATTAAAAGTTTGAGACCTACCTCTGTTGTCTCGATCCGTTGACTTACATCTTCTATGTCCAGCTGAATGCTTTCGAAAAAAGCTTTCGGAAGTTTCTATTCAACAATAATCATCAGCTATTTTATCTAAATTGATCAGTAATTGCTCAATTTTTCTTAGTTTTATTTCGATTTTAGTGACACTGGTATCCTTTGACACTGTATTCTTCGAGGTAAACTTCTCTAACCTAGTTAAAGTTCATTTGATTGAATCTTTTAAAAGATTCAATTTCTCTTCAGTAGCTACTTTGGAGTTATTTTTATTTTCTGATTTTTTACCCATTTTCTGTGGCTTCGTAGGACCAATGTTTCGTCAATATTTGAGTAGACTTTAACCTGTTAGGTAAAATGATAAAAAATCAAACTTTCGCAACGCTAAGCCTACTTTATTCGTGCACCTGTTTTTGTTGGTGAACAGCTCGACAATATCTACTTTTACAATTTTTTTACAGATGATGCTACAGTGCGCTGATGACGTAACAGTTCATTTTCTAGATAAATGCATTTAATTTATTTTATTAATTCTTTTAGTAAATTTTTTATTACTTTTTTTCTCAACTGCTTTCAAGATTTTTGAAAACATTGCAGAAATTTTACTTAGAATTGTTATTATTTTTGGAAAATTCAGGTAATTTATTATTAATATTGTTAGTTAAATATTAGTATTTATTGGTATTGAGTCCGAGAGAAAAAAACATTTAAAATGTTTAAATATGTTATTTTGTTAAAAAGTATTCCGAACGTGTTCGGATTCCTTAAAGGCTTTTAATTTAGTGTCAGTGCAAAAATAA
Organism: Trichonephila clavipes; assembly: GCA_019973935.1. Classification (NCBI taxonomy): domain Eukaryota; kingdom Metazoa; phylum Arthropoda; class Arachnida; order Araneae; family Nephilidae; genus Trichonephila; species Trichonephila clavipes. The sequence continues at coordinate 315,687 of BMAU01002947.1, read as the reverse complement.
AATAGTACTTAAAAAACCAAAACAGAGTTATAATATATTTCGATCAATTTTCTACATTTTAAATTTACAATCTTATCTTGGTCTAAAAGCATTTCTTGCCCCCCCTGCTTCTCATTTATCCTCTTGCTTTAGCCTGTGTGAAATAACAGATACACGTAAGGGGCTCAGTAGAAAAAATAGTTGAGTATTCTTGAGTTAAGTGGTTAAAGTTGACATTTTAAACATCGGTAGGCAATCTGAATAATAGTACACTTTTTAATCTGAGAAATATGTGTAGAATATATTATTCGTAATATATATATATTACGAATATATATAATATTATAATATATATAATATATATATATATATATATATATATATATATATATATATATATATATATATATATATATATATATATATATATATTACGCATACCCATTTATTTTTGTAACCTGCATTCATGTTACTTAGGAACACATAAATATATTAAGAGATGATGTTTTTTCATGATAAATAAAATAACGTAGATTTGAATTAGTGTATAATAAAATAATGTTAGATTGAAAATGCTTTAACAAAAAAAAAGGCATTTTACTTTTCTTTAAGAATAAATCTAGACAATTTTCTACATGTTTGCATAGTAAATGCATCATAAAAAGAATTTGATGTTGAAAATTGGATTTTTTTGTCTTATTTTGAAAGTTAAATTTCTCAATTTAAAAACCCTGCCTTATTTTCTTCTATTTTATAAAGCAGTTTACTTGACTCAAATGGTTTTTTGGTTTAAATATTTGCAGTTTAAACTCCCATTTACATGTAACTTTGTGAGAAAGTAAAACCATTTATTTCATTTTTGTGACAGAAAACATGAAGTATTATTTCTCTATAGGCCTTTTGTCCAGGTACTCTTCTACTGTTTCTTTCGCTAACAAATGGGGCTTTATTTTATATCTTTTGAAGTTTATTTGCTTTTATTTACTTTTTTTCGGAATGGACCTCATTTATTTCTATCCACTGCTGCAGAATTGTTGTCCATTTTTCTTCCTCTGAAGAAAATTCTTCAAAGAGTATTAGGATGCATTATTCACTTTCGAGGACTAAGATTCTTCCCATTGTCGCTTCCTATTTATGATTTGAATAGTAGATAGGAAAAGTATACAATACATCCAATTTATTTCTACGTTGAGAAAAAAATCTGTTTTTCTTACTCTGTGCTACTTTCCGAAAAGTGTTGGCTCGATGTTCGGTAGTGCAACATTTTAAGACATGTGACGTTTTGTTATATCATGTGCGTGTTTTAGAACATTTTAAGAGCAGCAATTCCCAAACTGTGCAGCACCCCTCTAGGGGCATAATAACTTAACAAGGAGGGTGCGAGCATAACAAAAAGTTGAACGTAAAAGATATTAAATAATTTTCATAATTTACTGAAAGAAGCAAAACAACTCTTTATTATTCTGATATAATATTAAAAAAAAGATATATTCATACTTTAATAATTTTAAATGTATCAGTAAATTAACTAATTAACTATCAAAAAGTATTTGGTAGTCAATTTATCAATACTAAATTTTAAAAAAGTTTAATAATTACTAGTGACTTCCATGGGCTTGTGATATACAAAATATAATACTTATCTAGATAATTTGTGCAGGTTATAATTAAGGTCGCATTGTAGTTTTAGCATTGAACTATATTAGTACTGCGTTCAATACATAGTTGTATGAGTGGGCCGCGACGAAATTTATTACTAAAAATTGAGTCGCAAATATTGAAAAATTGAGAAGCACTGCTTTAGAGTTACTGTGCTTTGAGTTAAGAGTAGTATTAGATGTATGTACAGAAGAAAGATTTCTTCAAGTTGGCTTTACATAACCAAGCACTTTGTGTGATTCCTTTAGTGGGGAAGTTGTAGCTTCTGTGAAAGAAGGAAAATTCGTTGAAATTAATGTAATACTTAAAATCTATAACAGCCCGTGGTCTCGTTTAGTCTTAGTATTCCTTTTATTTTAGGTAAAAAACGATTGAAAAGGTTATTCCGCAAGATTATAATCAGTGGAACCCCAATGCTTTTGAATATAAATGGTTAAATTGAATCTAGAGTCTCTTGAGACTGCGTTATAAGACTGTAATGTATCGACGTAAGTAAGTTAACCCTTTCGCGCCGACTGTCACCTGTACGTGCCAGCAAGAAACGCACTCACTTCCCGGCCGATACGCCGGCGTGCCAGAGCATTTTCTGGTTCACCCCCGGCCGTCACTTATTAGTACCAGTGTCCTGGAACGTTTTAAAAACTAAACTTCTCTACAGAAGATGGCATTGTATGTCCATATGGTTTCAGATACATGTAGATTTGACCTTCTACTTAAAATGAGAGTAGTATGACTCACATACACTTGGTTTTTGATTTATAAACATAAAGGGAAGAGACAGTTTCTGAATTGAATGTTTAATGACAGCTACTGAATGGCTACTGAATAGCGACTACGTATATAATTTTGAACCACGGTTAAGTGACGAGGACGATACCTGAGCTGGTATAACTCCCCTTCCAAATTTCCATATCACACAAACTTGAGGACTTTTGACCTCGACGTGTTTAACGTGCATCAGCTCCTCTTCAACGCTAAACTTTTGTGGTACCAGGGCTCGAACACTGGACACGAGTTCATAACCACGACCATCAGGCTACCGTGGTCGCAAAAGAAAATAGCAAGTTTGAAAGAAATGTAATGAAGAAGTATATTTCAAGAAATAACTCCAAAACTTAACGAAAAACCAAAATATCAAAATTTATTTTAGGAATAATAGGGAATATAACTTTGTACACCTAAAACCACTTTACGCAACATATTTTGAAAGTGAACGATTCCCCTTTTAGAGACACTTACTATAATTATGTCAAATTCCTTTCATTTTGTTCTAAGGGGATCCCCGAAACAACGTAATTTATTTGAAACACAAAATTACTTATAGTTGAATCTAATACAATTCCCTACAAAATGAATGAAAACCCTTTTTTATCATATAAATTGTGTTTGAATAGGAGATGGTTAGTAAATAAAAACATTTAAAACGTGTCGGTAATCTATGGACCTGCTTCACGTGGTACATTTCTTAGTGCCACTCAGCACTACTCTACAAATTTGTCAATTCTTGAGTGGATGGAAGTTGATAATATACCTTATTTGACAAACATCTTCTGAGTTATGGACATTTATGGAACTACAAAATAATCTGAAAGATAATTCTAAGGATAAATTTACAGCTATTTTGTAAATAATTGAGTGTTATTGCTAGGGGATTTAATTGTTGAAAAAAGAAAATTGTATGTACTCTGCTTTCCACTTATGATTCGGCATATCAAAGTAAAAATTCTTTCCTAATATGAAAAATATTTCAACTCTGCAAAGAAATTGTTTAACAACTGAATGCTCAGAATCGTGTCATGCATTATACCCCTGTTTTTGCGATATGAAAGAAGAGTCGTGAAAGAGTTAATTCGCATTACAATTTTTATTTAACTGTAATAAAGGGAATCATTTATATTTCACTTTGTCTATTTCTTATTTAAGTAAATATGTTGGAAACATACATTTTTAATTTTTTTTTATCTTTGTTGAAGAAATAGTAACATTTTATGTTGTTTATTTTTATGTTAACAAATGTATTTTATTGATCCATAATTAATATTAAATAAAACTGTAAATCTAAATTATTTACCTCTATTCTTTAAATCTGCAAATATTACCGCAAGAATCGAAGGATTTAAAATTTCCTACTATGTGGCACACTGAATGATGCTGACAGATTGGTTTGGCACGTCTTAGCTACACAGTTGCCGCCCCTGATTTAAAATGTTGGGTAAGATAACCATTATATTTTAAAATTTTATAAATATACAAAAGGAGAGTATTTTGTCAATATATGTTTTAAAACGAGTAAAGTTTACGAGAACGAAATATAAAATTGCGTTAAAATTATTGGTACTCTATCAACCGTACTTTTATATATATATATATATATATATATATATATATAAGAAGTACGTCGATAGAGTACCGTAGTTACTGCCAACTCGTGACAATGAATTGGAAATTAAGTTCACAATTCATTGGTATTAAAATATATAAAATTTTACATGACTTATTTTTGTATTTGTTATTTTTATATTCCTTACTGAAAGCAACAAATAAGAGTTCATTACCTGCCAAAACTGCAGAGGCCTGGTTGTTTACTCCACAATCTCCCACCTTATGCTTACTCTGCCCTACTAAGTAAAAATGCCGTCTTCTGCTCGTCAAGATCATGGAATTGCAGATATTGTTTTCCATATATTTTAAATATTAGTTTTCTAGCTTCTACATCAGCCTTTTAATAGTCTACACTCCTGCAAAGAAGTCTGAATTCAAAACTATAAAAACATATTCCCATTAAAGTCATTTATACCTTTATTTTTTTATAATCTATGAATGCGTTAAACTATTAATTTGTTATCGCGAATATTTAATATTAAATGCGAAAAAAAAAACGAATAAATTTCAAACTGAAACTTAAATTGCATTTTTCAAAAATTGTCATCTATATTCTCATAACTTTTACATATTCTCATTTTAGTATATCACACATGTATATTCTATGCAAAAATCAATTATAAATTCATCAAATGTTTCAGCATATTTTTACTCATAACATGCAGTTTTCAACCACATTGTGAGGCCGCGGTAGACTAATGGTCAAAGTAACGGACTCGTAGCTGACGTGTCATGAATTCGACCCCAGCACCACTGAAGATTTGCCGTGTAAGGGAGCGATGCTCAAACGTCATCCTCGTCACTTGAGCATGGTTTAAAATTACGAGTTCCTTCGCCAAGTGAGGGAATATTAACGTCGCACTGTTCAGCTACACAAGGGCTTTTAGTGATGGACCTCGTAATTTTGAAAAATGGTCAAATGATGAGAGCGACACCTGAGCTGGCACCCCCTTTCTTAACTACCACACCACACCAACGAGAGGACATTTCAGCTCTCGATAGATTTAACGTACATCGCTGCCCTACACGGCGGGTCTTTTGTGGCACAGGGCCCGAACTCGAGACATGGCAACCATGATTCGATACCTTGACCACCTGATACCCCGGCCACAGGTCTGTCGCCAAAAGCCCTCAAGTAGTTGAGTAGAGAAGAGAGAGAGTGCGACTTTAATATCCCCTCATTTAATTAAATTATATGAAATTTAAGGACTACTTGAAAAAAAATATTAGAAGTCGAATATATATATATATATATAAAAAAAATTAATCTAATGAAATAATTTTAAATATCCAAAGAATTATTAGTATTTATAGTAAATATATGTTTTTCAACTGAGTGTGTGAGACACGCATAAATATCTTTTTCGAAATTCCAATGCAGAATTTCAGTGGAGCTAATACAAAATTCCTAGTTTTGCATGGTTAGGATTATAAAAATGTCCAAATTTTAATAACCTTTTTCTTCAGTCAACCACTAATGGAACATGAATGATGAGGGATTATGCATAAATATATATATTTTTTAACTTGAATTTAAAAAAAGGATCTTTATATTTATTTATATGCGCAAATGTTAACTGTAAATTTGTCCAGATGCTTTTAAATACTCTTTATTTGAAGATTCAAGTTAAAAAATATAAACTTGAAGTTAAAGTTCTCTTTGAAGGAAATTAATGTTCAGACATTCAAAATTCAAATATAATGTGTTATCTGAACAATACAAAACAAGGGATTCTATGTAAGATGCCCTGAATATCTGGACTTAAAATTATGAAATACTAAAATATTTAAATAGGCTTTTTTTAACAATACATATAAACTTTTCGCAAATAATGTAATACAGAAGCTTAAAAATTATTCATGTTTAAAAGTGTCCGAAATTTTAAAACATTTTAAATTTTGAACCTTTTTCTTTATGTTTTTGACACAACAGAATAATCATTTTTAAAAAAAAAATCCCTGAAAGTATTGATTAAAATAAGAAAAATGAAACAGTAAATTATCCTCTCAATGTTTTAATATATAATTTGAATTTAAATACTACAGATATTTTTTAAAAACTTAGACATACATTATAAAAACTTAATTCCAGTTGAGAATTTTAAGGTAAAGAAAAAAATGAGAATTCTCAACTCGTTGACTCGCTATTTGTGTACTCTTTAGGTTGAAGATTTTACGTTTGCCACAGGAACCGGTCTCCCCGTGAGCCATAAAAGTTCCCCCTCAGTGCCCATTGTGTCTCCCCGACCGTCTCTAATTATCTTTCAAGATCGTAAACCTTTAAAGGGGAAAATAATTCGGAAAAATACGACCTTACCGGTTTTGAACACATTACTTGAAGGGGAAAAATCTGTTTGGTTCTACTTTGGTGAGTCCCCGGGCTTAGGAAAAATTCATTGTGGTCCGTTTTCGAAGACTCTCTAGTAGGACGGAAAAATCCGTTCTGTCCAGTTGGAGGGTTAATGGATAATTAGACCTGGAAACAAAATTTGTCCTTTTTTTTCTTCAGAGGATTGGGTTTCGTTTTGCAGTCTAGTTTTTATTATATACTTAGATCGTGCAGACGAAACTTCTTTTTTTTTGTTATAATGTCAAAGCATAGAAATTGTTTAGCTGAACTCGAAAAAATAATTCTAAGTGTAATTTTAGCTTTGAAATGTATTATGTAAAAAAGTTTTAAATATGGTACAAAAAGAATTAATACAAAAGACGTAAAAAAACATATTTAAAAAAATAAATTATGTGAATAAATAGCATAATTATATGAAACATCATGTGTAAAACCTTGTTTTTAAATTTTTCATAATAAAAAACAGTTTTAAGTAATATTTTTAGATTTCAAATACATAGTGTTAGGAGTCATTAATGATAAATAAATAACGAAAAAAAATGTTTAAAAAATTACATTTGAGCAAAAAGTTACTTAAGTGAATGGAGTATGTAAGTACAAAATATAGAAAGCATATGTTTATTGTGTATTCTACAGAACTATATTAAGTAACGCATTCAAGTTTCGGTATTTTCACGGAGTTAGGCTTACACAAAACCTTCCGGCCTGTGAGTGACACTCGCGACAGAAACCTCCGTGCCTGGCGTTACGTACGCGTTTGCGTCTTTCGTTCCGAAAGGATTAATCTCTATTCATTCATTCTGTGGAATCATACTGATTATGATCATGGACTCGTGCTAGGTGTAACATGTAATCGACCTCTGCGGCCGCTAAAGACCTCCATGTACAGGGGCTAAACACGTTAAATACGTAACATTTAAAAACATCCCTTTGGCATGGCATGCAAGTTTTGTAGAGTGTGTTCCAGATTAGGTATGAACCTCGTCAATTGGCCATAGTTTGAAATTACGGGGTTCATCGCCAATATCCCATCAAGGCCCCTGAATGTGTGCTACCGTATAAAACGTATACTATGATTTTGCTCATTAAAGATTGAACGGGATGGTAGTTTCCCGTTGGATCTTTTTGTAGCTCTAAACCTCTTTCGGTGAGTTTGGTTCCTTTGGGCATTCCGCCAATATCCCATATTATTTCGCCGTAAATAAACTGTTATTCTTTCTACTGATGTTGTATCGATCATATGTGTAACTGATGTCCATTGCGCGTTTTACTTCTGGTTGTATAATTTCGTGGTACTTTTTCATCAAGGTGCTTTATACTCCACATTTTATTTTCAAATCTTATACTTACATGTTATTTCAGCTGTGTAAATTTAATAAAAAATTTCTAGTTTTATGGGAAAGTTTGTAATCTGAAATAAGCTTTTGACGTAAAAGAGATACATTTAGTCGTTTAAATGTATCAGCTTGTTAAACATTACTATGACCCAAATTTTATTCTTTTGCCATATTAATGAATCAAATAAATAATATATTCTAGGATACAATCACCAAACAATTGAAGTTTCAGCAAGCAAAAATAAATACACATACATTGCAACTTAATTGTGTTTTGCAAATTCAGTAGCATAAATTATTTCAAAAGTTGTAGAAATATTTCTTAATTAATGCTTAGGAATGCTAATATAAATCTGCTTTTGTTAAGAAATTTAAATTAGATAGCTTATTTATTAATTAATTTACTTCATTCAATGAATCAAAATGTGTTTTCAAACAAACATTCAAATGCAATAATTAGGGTAAATAATTTTTATGGACCCAAATTTGAATAATAAAATATTTCTTCTCATACAATAAATATGTGTACTGAATACAAAGATTACAAAACATTATTCGGCTTAGAAATAAATAAATAAAATAAAAAATTTTGGAAATAAACCTTCAATCTGTTTTTACTAAAATTTTTCATCTCACAAGCGATTTCTTCTAAGCGAAGTATAGGCAGATCGTGATGCTATTTAATCACACCTCCATTCAGCGAGCAGCATCTAACTTACATAAAACTTTGGACAAAAATATTTTCTATGTGACATCAGTTCTTCTTTTATTAAGTAAATACATGTGATCTGCTTATTCAAGAGACTGAGGGATTATTATTATCACTATTTCTTAAGATATAAGCACGAATGAATGCCGGATTAATATGTTTAGGTTTGGGAATTTGACTGTTTGTTTAAATGTTAATAAATATAATATTTAAAGTTCTTCATACTTTGATTTAATGCTTCTTGACTTAAAATAATCACGGGTGCGTAAATAATCACGGATTCATGTCATTATAATTCACATCAAAAACGCAACAAAAATCTAAATAATTGTACGTATTTCAATCGAAGCATCTTTGAGTATACAATGTATTTAGATCATCATTTAAAAAACATTAAAGCAACACATTAGTTAATATAACAACTGAACTGAAAGGAAATAGAATCATAATCAAGCAACATTACTAAAGGCTCTCTTTTATGTACTTTATGCAGAATGATAAAAGATATCTAGCCAGAAGCGAAATAGGAATAGTCATTTAATGTGAATATCCATTTATTATGAAAGTGCTGTATCTATAAAAACTGTACGGTCCTCTTATAGGGCATTAAATTAAGAATGTTTGCTGCATCTTATTTACTACTGTTAAGTTTTAAAGCAGGACACATCAGCTCCGAGTTATGTATTGAAAAGTAGTCTTAAAAAAATTTAAAAAAATGTTCAATAAATTATACGTTTAAAAAATAATTTTGGGATAGTTTTTTTTTTCATTACGTTTCCTTTTATTATAAAATTTTACTTTGAAATATGCTTCCAATTTAAATACGAACAACCTTTAAAAACACAGAAGCAGCAAAAAACTAATGATATACTTACTCCACAAACGATTCAATTTTAATAACATATAGATATTCTTAAAAATAGCAAATGTATATCTTTGAAAAGGAACTCAGGATAATTGTTTCTTAATTTATTGCTTAATTCTTTTTCTTTTATCTTTCCTTTTAAGTTTCAAGGAAAAAATTAGATTCAAATGTATCATAATTTATTGAAAGGTAAGTTATAGCATAAACATTCTTTCGAAAGGAAAATTGTACCTGATATTGAGAAAATGTTAACTCATTCTTTATATTACACTTTGAATATTTAAATTTAATTTATTGTTATGCTTTTTGTTAAATACTACTAAGATACGGAAAAAAATATCGAAAATTACTTCTCCAAACCCTTTTTTTTACAATAGCAGTTAATAGAAAGAAAAGACGCGTAGAATCGAGTTAATACAATAGAAATTCATACATTGTTTGAGCTAAGGCAGTACTTCTCAAACTTTAAATATTTGTGTCTTGATATTCAATCACCATTTTCATCGCCCAACCTCTATACAATAACAGTGTATTCAATTAAATAAGACTATACTTGGATGTTATTGCTATAATACGACTTAAACCTCTTAATTGCTGTCTGTGTATAAAAATGTCTCACTTCGTCAAAGCGTTATTTTCCCCGGTCTTTCCAAAGCACGATCTTTTCTGTGCCATGCTACCCGTAAAATTATTCCGAAGATTTTGGAATGCAATAAAATGACACATTGACAGTGTTTGCGAAGATTTACTTATTTCAAAGGACTTGTTTATGTATTCCTTTTCTGCCATGTAATTACAATCAATTTTAGGTGGTAAAATGGCAGAACACACTGGTAACGAAGGCTGCTCCTCTTCATTAAAAACGGCTACGCACTACAAGGAAAGACTATTTATAGCTCTAACTGACAGATAGTAGCAGATTTAGCTTTACTTTCTCCAATATGGTAATAACTATGAAGAAAGAAATGAATTCAAAGCTGTAAAGTTCCGTAGGTTTCTGTATTTAACACGTAACAATACATAGAACGAATGGCATAAGAAATGCCAAATACTTTGTTTGATATGTTCATCATTTTAAAGCTTCAAAAACCATGAGAATAAAAAACAAAAATTCATTATTAGCACATATTTTAATTACGGGGACTAATATCTCCCCATCATCTTGTAAGTTCCTTACCTCTTTTCTAATATTTTCCACTTTACAGATAGTAACGCTAATGCCTGAGTTTGTTGTCAAGTGGCATTAAAACTGATCTCATTTATATATATTCCAGATCGTTAGATTTAATAGTCAACATATGTCAGCATTAACTTTCAAATACACTCTTCAAATCCGCGATACTTACATGTTTTTCAAGAGTTATCCATTTTAACCGATAATCGCAGCGTGCTTTTTTACTCCCTGCTCTTAGCGTCAGAACAGATGTAGAAATGATTGAATAGAGATGGTCCCTTTTTTAACTGTTAATCTGATTCTTTCTTCAAAATCATGACAGAAATAAAGCCAGCAGGATTTTTGTCTGCGATCTTAACGTAAAAAACTAATTTTTTTATAAAATATTTTAATATAAAAACGAACGCCAACTGCAGTAATAACTGAAATGAAGAATTTTATGGAATACCTACGGCGCTCTACATTTGTTAGCTGAGGACGTTGGGTTACCAGAATTAATCTATGGTACGGAAAAAGAAACGCACTAGTATAATCCTCGGAAGAACATCGCTCTTACTGCCAAAGAAATAGAATCATCCTCTTCTCCTAAAAAAATTTCAGAAAGTCATACTTCAAAAATGAACGAAACTAAAATTAAGCAAGAAGAGAATTTAGATGCTGATGAAGAAAAATTAAAACAACCTATAACCATTATTAAAAATGATATTCGGTTTGAATATCTACAGACTTTTTTCCAAAAATATAACCTGGAAATACCCATCTAAACATCCATTAGAAATTTTTAAAGTAAGTGCGATTCCTTCAATATACCAGAGAAACAAAAAATGCTATTTATAACCAAGTTTGTGGATGGAATTATGAAGACTTACATCAAATCACAATCTATCCCTAAAAGTTTTTACGAACTGAAAAATAATTTCATACGTGAATTCGGAACACAAGTCAATCCAACGGAGATTCATCTTCAATTATCTAAAACAGAAAAAAACATCAAAAGAGACCCACATAGAATTTTTCTACAGAATAAAAGAAATCACATCCCGGATGAACATGGAAGAAAAAGCTTAAAAATATTACATCATAAAAGGATTAAAAGAAAATAGAGCCATAGAAATACAGTTACAAAGCTGCAGCAACATAGAGGAACTGAAGGAAAAAATGAAACTCTTAAATATCCAAGAAAAATCAAAATCAAGTAAGAATGTAGTTACATACCCAAAGTATACAATGACAGGAATATACCTCATCATACGAATCAAATTGCTCATAAACAACAATATGGAGTATGTAATTGGAGAAATGATCAATATCAACATCCGGCTACCATAACCAATACAAGATATAAGGTATACTCTCCTGAGTTTCCATCACCTTCTTATCATCACCCGTCCTTTTCTCTTCAGCGGCCGACTCTATATCCGAGAAACCAACAATTTCCACAACGACCGACAGTTTTGCGACTGGATGCTCCAACTTTCTACCCTCATCAAAGAACACAAAACAAAAATACGGTATTCCAACCTCATCAAACATGAGAACTTATGATCATCCAGGGAAGAATCAACTTCAAACAAGTTGAATTCCTCGTGGATACACGATCAAGTATCAATATTATTCCAAAAGTATAATATCACAAATCAAGGGACACCACAATGTAGAGTATATCAAAACAAAAATTGCCACTATCAATGGAGAAGTTAAGGTTAGTGAGGTAAATTACTCTACAATTGAAAATAGGAGAAATATTTAAAGATATTAAATTCCTCATAGTAAATATAGAACTGAAATATTTAATAATTTCTAATAAAACTATGAGTATTTTTGAATTAAATATTGATTTTAGTGATTGTAAAAATTTTCAAAGAGGAAAAAAAAAATTTTAAAAATTAGGAATCTAAGAAAAATATTAAAGAAAATGAAACTCTTAAATTTAGTAATAATAAAATTATCACTAAGAAAACTGATAATGTGTTTAATATAGAAATAATTCCTGATAGTGATTATGATATTATTAATGCGATTATTGATAAATATAAACATGTCTTTGCTGAAAATAAGTTTGATGTGGGTGAGTTAAAATGTAATTCTCCTAAAATAATACTTACCTCAGAATTACCCATTGCAAATCTACCATATAGGACATCTTTTAAAGATGATACGGAAATAAAAAAGCAATTAGATGCACTAATGAAAGCAGGAATATTTAAATCACCTTATAGTTCTTACGCTGTCCCTATAACATTGGCTTTTAAAAAAGAGGATAATGCTCGTACACGATTATGTATCGATTACAGAAAGCTAAATGCTATCACAAAATTAGATGCAGTGCCAATTCCCCTAATAGATGCAGTTTTAGACAAATTAACACATGCAAAGTTTTTCTATACCATCGACCTATGTAGTGGTTATTAGCACATTAAATTAAATGATAATGAATCTGAAAAACTCACATTTACATCAAATTACGGTCTTTTTCAATTTAATCGCTTGCCTTTTGGATATCAAAATTCCCCAGCTATATTTCAAAGAGCTATTAGACACATTTTAAATAAATACCAAATAAAATTTGCATTAAATTATTTTGAAGATATAATATTATTTTCGGAATCAATTAAAGAACATACAAAGCATTTAGAGGAAAATTTTAAAAATTGTGGAAAAGAAAATATTAAATTAAAATTCTCAAAGTGTAAATTTGGCAACGATAGAATTGATTTCTTAGGATATTAAATACAACAAGAGTCATTCATTCCAAATAATACTAATGTCGAAATAATTAAAAACACTTTTACCCCCTAGAAATGTAAAGGATTTACAAAGATTTTTTGGTAGTATTAATGTCTATTTTAAATTCATTTTTAAATAAGCAAAATTAAGAATGTCCTTAAATAATTTTCTTAAAAAGAATCAAAATTGGAATTGGACACCAGAATGTCAACAATCTTTTCAAAAATTAAAAGACAGCTTAATTTCAAAGCCCATTTTAGCTATATTCAATCCAAATTATCTCTGTCATCTTTATGTAGATGCATCGAAAACTGCGATCTCATGTATCCTCAAACAACAAAAACCCAATGGAAATCAACAACCTATTGCATTCCACTCGAGACGACTGATAAATTATGAAATTAATTATGCAATAACTGAATTACAATGCTTAGCTATAATTGATAGTTTAGATAAATTCCATTGCTGTCTTCATAGATCTCATTTCACAGTTCATACCAATCATAATGCATTAGTTTGGCTGAAAAATTCCAATATTCCCACGGGTAGACTTTTTATATGGTCTTTAAAAGTTTCTATGTATGATTTTGATATAAAATATAAGAAAGGTAGCACTAATATTGAACCTGATATGTTAAAAAGACATCATATTGCTTATCATATAATTAATACACCTTCAGAACCTTTATTAGATATCAATGAAATATGTCATTTTCAAAATATAGAAAATACATCAGCTCCTAAATGTTTTAAGAGAGATGGTGTTTTTGTAGTTAAAAGACAAGGTTATGCTAAAATAATTGTACCCAAAGCTCTAAGAGGGAAATTAATGCAAACAACTCATAAAAACTTTGGCCATCCTGGTGTAACTACCATGTTAAAATTAATATCACCACAATATTATTGGATAAACATTATTACTGATATACGAAATTATGTGAAACACTGTGAAACTTGTCAAATAAATAAGAAGTCACATCAGAAAAAATACGGACTGATGCAATCACTTCCCCTTTGTGAAAAATCCTTTGAACTTTTATCGATAGATAGTGTAGGTGGTTTAAACTAATACAACTCTGTTAAAAATATTTGCACATTTTATTATTGATCATGCAAATAGGTACATTTGGACTTTCCCATCAAAACATGCAACAACAGATACTTATATAAATTGTTTAAGACAAATCTTTCAGAATCATATACCGGAAAAAATTTTACGTGTTAGAAATACTGCGTTCACCTCTTCAAAATTTAAGCACTTTTTAAAACATAATAATGTCACTCAATTATTAACAGACCACAAACCAAAGAAAAGTAAAACGTGTAAATCAAATCATTATTACCCGCTTAAAGTGTGAAATTAGCAATAGTTAAAAAAAAGTCCCAGGTACAAAAAATCTGGAAAAAGTAACTCATCAGTATAATTAAACTCCACATAAAATACCAGGTTCACGTGTGTTCTTTTTTCCTTTGAATTTAATTGTTTTGTTAATTATTGTATTCAGCAGTATTCTTATTGCAAGTCATTTAATTTTTTTTTTATTTTGAAATTGTGTGTTTTTATATACCAGCCACATATCAAGATTTACTATTTCTCGAAATTTTCCTTATTTAAAATTAAAATTAATGTAATAACTTGAAGCTTATTTTTGGATATATTATACAGTGGATAAGGGAGAATACAATATTTATATTTTTGTGTATGTCTCAAAACATTAAGAGGACAAACGTGTTTAGTTTGATATGCACACCTCTCATTGTTTCTTATCTGCATCCCTGAACATCTGTGAGTTGAACACGCTGATTTCTCAGAGATATTTGTTCAAAATTAATTAATGTGATACAGTTTATATTAGTAAATATGCAATCATGTAAGAGAAACTCAAGAAATCTTGTCTATGAAACGAATTTTTAAAAGGTTACGGAAAGATTCAAAATATTGTATGCGATATTGAGAAGTTACAGCAGTGTTTCTCAAAGTGTGGGGCGCGCCCCCCTGGGGGGGCGCGAGCGTATCGAACATTTAAAGATTTTTTTGTAAAAAAATACCCGGAAAGAGAAGTAAAACAAAATGCTTTCTTCCATAATAAAAAAAAATACACACAACAACACTGACATAATTTATGTTTATTATCTGGCTTTTTTCCGTCATCAAATAGCTATCTTTGATCCCAAAACCAAATTAAAGAAAAAAGAACATTTTGTTTTATTTGCTGTATTTCCTCAATGAGAGATTTTTTATTACGTTTTAACATAAAAAAGATTACTCGTTAAAAGAAAAAACGAAACCCAGACCCTGAGAAAATTCTGAGAAGATAAACAATTCACCACTGTAATTATTATTGAAATAATACTGTACATTAGTTGTAGAAAAGAAAAGGAAGTCATGATTCACTTTTCAGCCAGGCTGCATAGTACGTTTGCTAATCATTTGATTGACCTTCAATCTTATGGTATGGTTATCAATATTAGTTCCCTCCCATCTTTTATGCGTTTGCTTTTCGCTTAGGGAAATTGTAAATAATTGAGTTTTGCGATATTTGGGAAAGAATTGATTGGTTTAACATTTCTGAAGGATAATTGAAAGTGTCTGATTTGCGTCCTTTATTCTGGTCTTGTACTTTTGAATCATTTTAGTTCAGTTTTATTGGATTTTTTCTCAAATCATCAAAGAATTGAATAGTCCTTGAAAGAAGGTAAGTATACTTTCTATAAATTAAAATATTCACTAGAATTCCGATTTGTATCGTATACAGTAAAAATAATTCAAGCAAATGATTGGGGTGACTGAGTCCCCCAGCACTACCATTAATGTTAGTATCAGTACGCGCCTGCTCCCGAGTTAAATAATTTTGAAGTCTTCTCGCTTTAAATATTAAAAAGTAACACAATTATTCTTCATCGGAATTTTATATTCAATTCATAATTTAACATTAATTCTAAATGCTAATTGTGTGAGGTTTAAAATTACAGTTCTATTAAACAGTTATTTACAATTATAGCATTTATCTAAAAAAATCATTTTTACATTTTTGTATACAATGTCGTGCACACAGTTTTACTCTCCTTACAGTTCAGCTATTATATCAAGAATAATGTTTTATTTTTTAAAAAATGAACTCGTGCGAAGTCGGTGTTTCAGCCAGTATACGTTTGATGTATCAGTACTGAAAAAGGTATTTTATAAATAATTTCTTATTACTGAATTTGGCCGCGGTAGCCGCGTGGTTTAGGTATCGGATCGTGGCTTGCTTTGTTATGAGTTTGAGCCCAGTACCACTAAAGATCCGACGTGTAGGGCAGCGATGCACGTTAAATCTGTTGAGAGTTGAAACGTTTTCCCGTTGGTGTGGTGTGGTAGTTAGGAGAGAGGGGTGCCAGCTCAGGTGTCATCCACGTCACTTGACCATGGTTCAAAATTACGTGGTCCGTCGTCAAAAGCCCTCGTGCAGCTGAACAGTGCGACATTAATATTCAATCAATCAATCTTATTACTAAATTAAGAACAAGTTTAATAATTATTAGGGACTTCCACGGGCTTGTCTTGTAGAGGAAAGTTTTTCAAAGGAAGGTTTAATATCAGAAATTGACACTTAAAAGTTATTTTTCTATATTTAGCTGAGATCTTTATTTTTTGTCTTCAAGGCATCTACTGCAGAAAATCCGGTTTGAAAAAGTTTCAGTACAGATATTTCCTCATCACCTCTACCCCAAATTCAAAGAGCGATTTATTACAAAATTGCCTTTTAATTTTTTACTGAATGTGAAATCTATGAAGATTTCTTCTTCGGAAGTAGAGAGCCCTTCAGGAGAGTATCTTGAAATAGATCCTAATCCACTCGTAACTTGCTACCAAGCTGTCCTCATCCAGAAAATACTTTTTAAAATTCTTTGCCAACATAGCTAAATGATTTTACATGTTTTAAAAACAACTTTCACGTGTTGTTCTACAGATTTGTAAGTTTTAACACATATCGAGCTGGGGCTTTTTTCCATCATTTACTTCAGTAGTGGTAAATCAAAATTTAAGTATTTTTGAGAAGATCGCCTTGATTTAATTTTTCGGAACCATGCTCGTCTGTGTACTTGTTGATTCTTTATTATGGTCGAATGTTTGCTTACGACTTAAAAATGTATGTATGATATTGTTTTAAACCACTGCCGTAAATACTTAATTACCGTGAATTACAATTAATGTGGAAATTAAAAAAATGTACATTCAAGCTAGATTCGGTAGCTATAGGAGTATTGAGTCGACCAAAACTGACTGGAATTGTACGAGGAAAAGCATTTTACATGTTTTGCGCAGACGTCCGATAGGTTGCCCAGACTCACGCAAACGTACCCTATAATGCCAGATGTGATGGATATGATGAGAGCGACATTGACTAGACTATTTTTCTAATGACATTTGTACTTTGAGAAATGAATGCTGAAGGAAATAAATCTTTAATTAAATACATCATTTTGCGATCTGTTCCAATTTAAAAATTAGAGAAAGAAAAATAACAATTCTAAGTAATATATATTTTAAGTAATTTTCTTAAAATATATATATTACTTAAAAGTTACATATACACAAAATTTAATATACTTATCGTATTAATTTGTACGGTTTATAATTACGATCGTATTGTAACTTTAGCGTCTCTCTCTCAAAGTGCATTTTTATTGCAGTAAATATATTATTGTTGTACAGGGGGGAGAGACAAAAATTATGATTGAAAATTGGGTCGCCAGTATTGAAAGTTTGAGAAACACTGAGTTACAGTGAATATATATATTCAGAAAATTTTCATAAATACTAAAAATGATTATTAAGTCCACTTTTTCGACTCAAAATTAATAAAAAAAGAGCTCTTATATTCTTTTATTCTCTTATATTCTTATAATTTTATATTTTACAACGCATATAAAATAAAATATTTTTTATTGGGCTGAATAGTGCATAGAAGTTGTGTGTTATACACCATTTTCATATTATTAATAATTTCATCTTATTAGCGACTATATTTTTTTATCTTTTTAAAAAATGTATTTCATATATGTAAAATGTGTGTAACAATATCAGGTATTATAACGATGGCGCCAGAGTAGATTTTTATACAAAATTATTATTTTAACATTTGTATGATATCAGGTATTTTTATATTTACTATCTTATTGTTTGTTATGATATTATTTTCCAATATAATTTTTTTTTGAAAACAATATCTACTAGCTATAGTACAAAAATATTATTATGAAAGAATAGGAGGAAACGCGAGCTCTTATTCTAGATGTCGAATACATTTGAAGAAACTAATCTTCAGTTATATGTATGGAAATTCGTTTTTATCAATTAATATGTTGGAAGTGCTTACTGTGTTTGTTGTTATAAAGGGTGTTTTTTTAGAGGTATAGAACTTTAAATTGCAATAAAACAACGATGCATTATTCAATTGACATGAATTGTTTTTTATTCGAAATATAATCTTGTGGCATTACATTTTAAATATGATTTCTGGCATATGACTGCCATGGCTGGCTCGAATGTAGTCTGGACGTTCAATTTTCGATGACTTTTTCCACCATTTGTGGCCGTATATCGGCCATAACACGGCGAATGTTGTCTTCCAAATGGTCAAGCGTTTGTGTCTTATCCGCGTAGACCAATGACTTTACATAGTCCCACAAAAAATAGTCTATCGGTGTTAAATCACAAGATCTTGGAGGCCAGTTCACAGGTCCCAAACGTGAAATTAGGCGGTCACCAAACGTGTCTTTCAATAAATCGATTGTGGCACGAGCTGTGTGACATGTTGCGCTGTCTTGTTGGAACCACAGCTCCTGAACATCATGATTGTTCAATTCAGGAATGAAAAAGTTAGTAATCATGGCTCTATACCGATCACCATTGACTGTAACGTTGTGGCCTTCATCGTTTTTGAAGAAGGATTCCACCAGCCCATAAAGCGCACCAAACAGTCAATTTTTCTGGATGTAACGGTGTTTCGACATACACTTGTGGATTAGCTTCACTCCAAATGCGGCAGTTTTGTTTGTTGACGTAGCCATTCAACCAGAAGTGCGCTTCATCGCTAAACAAAATTCGCTTACAAAAATCGACCATTATTTTCGAAATAAAATTGCACAATTTGAAAGCGTTGTTCAGGCATAAGTCTATTCATGATGAATTGCCAAACCAAACTGAGAATAAATCACTTGACAGCTGTTAAATCGGTCACCATCTTGGAAAGTAATGTCAACTTAAACTTCTATACTAAAAAAAAACCACTCTGTAGTTTCGTTTATTGTATTGCATTTTGATTTTAGTATTCCTATTGCTTAAATATTTCTACTGTGTGTAATATGTCTTTCTAAATAATGTGATGTATTGTTTTGAGTTTGTTGAAAATTGATTAAGTTTGTAAAGAGAGAAAAAACCACGCCATGACTCCCTTTTAAAATTGGGAGGCAAATGTAAGGATAATTAAAATAGATTAAAAATTAAGTTCCCTATCTAGCACTTGACTCATCTTTCTCAGTCACATTTTCAAGTATCAAACTAATCACCCATTTTTTTCATCCGACATATGGCCTAGACAATAAACATGTCTAAATCCAGATCGTTAGATTTAATAGTCAACATATATCAGCATTAACTTTCAAATACTCTCTTCAGAAATCCGCGATACTTACCACACCTTTTACAAGTGTTATCCATTTTAACCGATAATCGTGGCGTGCTTTTTTACTCCCTGTTCTTAGCGTCAGAACAGATGTAGAAATGATTGAATAAAGATCGTCCCTTTTTTAATTCTTAATATGATTATGTCTTCAAAATCATGTGACACACACATACAAACACACACACACACACATATATATATATATATATATATATATATAACTGCTTCATAATGCTTAAACACTAAGTTTAGTGTAATATATATCTGCGTGCTTATGTTAGGCTTCGTGAGATGAAGAGAAGCGCTATCGAGGGCACACCCTGCATACATGTACTCTATATACATTTCGTTCACTGAAGTCCTTTGTTAATCTCTTTTTTTCTGAATGGATACTGCTATATTCATAAAAGTGGTGTACAGGCCGACATGACGCCACGTCTACTTACAATGCATTTCTTTGTCGGTGTCGAAGGAAGATTGGCCTAAACATGAGCCTGACTCCATTGGATTTTTTTCTGTAAAGATACCTAAAGCAGCAGGTATATTCAAATTCGCCACAAATATTGCTGGGCCTTAAATGAACTATTATGGATCCTTGTACTAACGTGTCATGCTGTATGCTCCAACGAGCGATTGTGGCATTCAAACTAGGATCTAAATGTGCATTGTAGCTGTCAGTGATAGGTTTGAACATCTGAGGTAAAGGAAAATTACTATAACTATTTGCTTTTTGACTTCTTCTGAGTATTTTTCTTATGTTACATTGTAGGAAATATAGAAAAAAAACACATATGCAATATAAAACAATCTATTTCATGCAATAAAATCCACAAGTTATCTTTTTGTACTAAATAGATGAGGCTCTATGATTTTGTAAATCCTTTTTTCCCTTATTTAGTTCCGTTTTCGACTCAGGAATGCTAACTCCGAAACTAACAACGGGTAGCGCCGTAGGTGGTTTTGTTCAGTAGCGCTTCACTACTTTACTATACCAAGATTCCTTTTTTATGGATATCGCTGCAGCCGTTCCGAAATTAAGAGAGTAGCCAGGAATGGAATTATGTTACTGGCTGGCTTATAGACTAATCAGGACTCCTACAAAATAAATCACGCATACGATAAACAGTGTCTTTTATCGCGAAAACATAAGGATACTTGTCAGTTTCAGATACCAAAGTTTCCGTCTCCTTTAAATTCTTTCACATTGATGGATAGATTTTGATATCGTATCGGAGAATCGACATTCTATTGTGTTCGAACATGTCTTTGTATACGCACGACTAATTTAAATTTCTTTGACCAAAGGATGCACTGCACCTTTTGCTGTGGCTCCCACATCTTTACTAATGAAGTCAGTGTAACGACTTAAACATCTGGGACTGCCGAATAATGCGCGCGCGTGTGGCCGATCTTGCTCAAACCCAAAAATCGCGGAGGGATTCCCAATCCCCGGATGAGCAGTTTATTACATTATTTTGGGTAGTTCCGTAATAATAAGACATAAATTTTCGATGTTGTAAGCCCGGACACCCTGTATATTATACTTGCATGCATACATAATTTGGAAAAATCAGTTGGCCTATTTTTAGAATGTAATGTTAGAAAATACCGATTTAAAGGATCACGTTTTAAAGAGGAATATCACCAGGTTAAAAAATATTAGTCTTATAACTAAAAGAAAATTTCTAATAATCATTAGAATTTAGACAAAGTTTAAAATTCTTGAAGATTCCAATAGGAGAAGATTAATTATTTGTATGCAGTATTATATATATATTTAATTACAATTCATTTATATTTGGTTAAAAATGTTTACAAATTGAAATTCCAGAAAAAGAATACATCCCATATTGAATTAAAGTTTAATTTCAATACAAAATTATGAAGAATTTATGTCTCCGTGAAAACCTGAAAAAATAATACTAACGCGTTTGAAAAAAAGGAATTGGTGTACTTAAAAGATGTATTTTTATAAGATAATGAATAATTATATATATATGTATATATATATATATATATATATATATATATAATTTTATATTTAATTTCTCTTGGGTTATTTTTATTAAAAAAACACCCATGAAGATAAGGCACAGTTTAGAACACGTATCATAAGCTTTTAAGTAATATATTTATATTATTATTAAGTATGTATGGTTTTCTTCTCGAGCATTTTTCATTCAATTTTAAAAATAACTTTTCCTCATTTATAAATGTCACTAATTTTTACATTTTTCTTTTTAAACTAATCATATTATTTAAAAAAAATAAACAAATTAAGAATTTAATTCTTTTGATTTTCTATGCCTATTTTTTTATTA
The DNA here is from genome assembly GCA_019973935.1 of Trichonephila clavipes. NCBI lineage: Eukaryota > Metazoa > Arthropoda > Arachnida > Araneae > Nephilidae > Trichonephila > Trichonephila clavipes. Next base: position 293,513 of record BMAU01002947.1, on the reverse strand, counting down.
ATTTAATTATTTATTCATAGATTAATTCAATAAGTCTATTTTATTTATAATGATTTGAAAAAGAGTTACTTTGATATTAATGATTTTAGTATTTAATGGTATGAAAAATTCGAAATTATTTTAAAATTATAAAGTAATTATTTGTGAATTTCGTAGTTATTTTTTTCAAAAGTGTTAAATTGCTTTTAAATTTAATAAGGAAATGCTAAACATTTCTTTAAATCCATCGATGAAAGACTTCAGATAAATTAAAAATATTATGTCGCAAGATTTAAAAATAAAATAAAATAAAACATGTTTGTCAGTGTTCTTGTAACGCTCACAACAACAAGTAAATATTTGTCGCGAGAGGGCGCTAGTGTGTGTAGACAGAATAAGAACAAGAGCGTATGGAGAAAGCTCTAATAAAACTCCTTTTATCTTAGTCTCGCCATTTAATGTGTGGTGTAATCTTTTGGAGATTTTAAAAACATGTGTAATGAATCGGTGCAAGCTAAACCTGATCCGTCAGAGCCTGAAATGCCGGGACCGAAGATAAGGAATTGTAGATTATAACCACTAATAAAAAGAAAGGAAGCGTCCTTTTGTCACTTGGTGAGAGGTCAGTCTTCAATTTTCTTTAATTTGCGGTTTGAGAATAATTATTTTGTGGGTTATAAGTGGTGGAGATAACTTTATTTTGTGTTTTGTGAATAATTGTTTTGTGGTTCATAAATGGTTAAAATAACTTTAATTTGTGATTAAGATAGTTATTTTATGACTTATAAGTGTTTAATTTGTGATTGAGATAGTTATTTTGTGATTTATATGTGTCTAATTTGTGTTTGAGATAGTTATTTGTGATTTATATGTGTTACATTTGTGGTTGAGTTAACTTTAATTGTGTTTTGAGATACTTATTGTGATTTATATGTGTCTCATGTGTGGTTAAGATAACTTTAATTTGAGGTTGAGTTAACTTTGATTTGTGGCTTAGATAATTAAATTGTGATTTATTTGTTTTCATTAGTGATTGAGATAACTTTACTTTGTGAAAATGATTATAGGTAAATTTAAAAAAGATGAACTGAGGTGTATTGCGGATGAATTAAAATTAGTTGTCCCAGACAATGCTAAAGTTATAGATTTAAGAGAATTTTAATACAGGAGAGTGAGATTTATAAAAATGATAACGAAACGTATCAGACTATTGTTGATTGTGTATTGGAGGAGATAAATGATAGAAAAAATGAAAACGAAAATAGACTAGAAATTGAAAAATTAAACTGTCACAGTTAGAGAAGGAGTTAGAAATAGCGAAATTACATAATCAATCGGGCAAAAGTTTACCTTTACAAAATGAAAATCAATTAATTACAACCGAGTGTAATATTGAAAGGTTGATCAAAAGTATCAAAACATTAACAATCCCGGTACCCCTAAGAGTAGAGTCATTTAATTTATTTTTTCAATCTATAGAAAAGGCATTTAAAACTAAAAATGTTCCTGAGAAATTAAAACCCGAAATTCGTTTGAATATTTTAGGAGAAAAAACAAATAACTTAATGATTTATCTTCGAGAAGAAGATTTAAGTGACTATAATAAATTGAAGGCAATTGCGCTGAAATAATTTCAACTAACCCCTATGAATGTTTAAATCAATTTAAAAAGGCTCAAAAATTACCTAGCGAGAGTTATGTTCAGTTCGTGTCTAGATTAAGTGCGAATTTTAATTACTATTGCCAATTACAGGAGGTCAATGATTTCAGGTCAGTTTGTGAGTTAATAATATCAGATAAGATAATAGAGACATTAGACCGAGAATTAAATGCGCATATTAGCATTAAGCAGGGCGAAATGTAGTTTAAGCCGCAAGAGCTAGCTCGCGAGTGTGATATTTTTATAACATCCCAGGGAAAAATTAGAGAACAGAATTTATTTCCTAAGTTTAAACGTAATGAGATCTATAATCATCGTGGAGCAAAAAAATATTTCAAGTGTAAATCTGTCTTCCATTAAAAATGTGAAATGTGTTTGTTGCAAATCCAGAGAATTCCACCCGCTGTATTCATGTTTAAAATTTAAATCTCTCAGCGTCAGTGAAAGAGTGGATTTCGTAAAAGCTAATCATTTGTGTTTCAAGTGCTTTTCCCCTAAATGCAATGTGAAAAACTGCTGTGCGAAAAATTGTTTTTGTGGAAAACCGCACAATCGCTTGATTCACTTTCCGAAACAGGACAAAGAATCTGTTGCCCTCAACCAAACTGTTAGGTCCGTTCTCAACCAGCATGCAGATGTGTTCGGGGGGTTGGAAGGATCGAATTGCGTCGTTCTTCCCCAAACTGGGAGTGAAGAAAACAAGTCGTTCACAGCAACGAGCTTTTTAAAGAATAAAACGCGAACCGTTTTACTGAGTAGCGTTCAATGCTACTTAAGGGACAATTATGGCCTTTTACATGAGGTAAGAGCGCTTTTGGATGTAGGGAGTCGATCAAATTTTATTACGAAGGACTGTGCAGATAGATTACAATTAAAAAATGAGAAAATTAATTTATTAGTATCTTTTTAAATGAATCAACAATGAGAATAAATGAGGGTATTACGACCTCCATATGTAATGAAGATTTAAGTTTCAAAAAAGAGTTAAATTTATTAGTTGTAAAGAAAATAACTGATTTGACTCCGTCTCGAACACCCACCCACCCACCTCTCCCTTTGCAGTTTTTACCGAAATTTTTTTTCCCCTTCATTTGACTTCCAAGCAATTGTAATAACAAGTGTTGATGGATGAATAAAAGCAGATGAGCTTTGCTGTGTTATTCCTATTTCAACGAGAACTTCGTTGACAGTTAGTTGTGTATTTAGTTCTATTTGTCAGAGAAATAATTTATGTCTATACTTTTAATTTCATATTAGTAGAGCCTTTTTCTTGTTTTATTTAGCAAAGAAAGAATCCGATGATGGATTTAATGAGTTGCCTTAGGACTGTCAGACCAGCTAGTAGAAATGTATGATAATTACGGCAGCAGAATAAAAATGTTTAATATTTTAACCTTCTGAAATTATGTAACTTTATCATTTTATGATATATATTTAATCACGGTGAAATAATTAATATCATACAATAAGAAACTAAGCATTTGGCTATCGGACAGAAAGAAAACATTTTTCGACAAACAGTGTAATAATTACAAAGGTGTTCTTCTTTACTTAATTGCTTTTTTTGCATTTGAAATAAAAATTTTGAAAATCTAAATCAATATTATGTCAACATACTGTAAAACAAGTATAAAATGTGAAGATGTTACGCACATAGTTGTTATACTACGTAACCTCAGATGGCAGCATAAATCCACTGTAGATAAGAACCTTGTAGGTTAAGAGATATTCTTCCACCAACAAGTGCAATCAGTCGACTTTCAACTTTGTTGTGATTGTGATCCGGTAAAAGGTAAACTTGGTGGTTTTTGATCATATCATATTTTGAATGCTGTACGATAGTAAAATATTTTTAACATTTTTTTTTTTTTTTATTTTGATATTTGCGGCCCACCTCAGTTTTGTAAATTTTTACGTGGCCCACCAACCGATTTGGATTGGGCACCCCTGGTTTAGACTTTTTTCCATTGATACTCACATTTATTTTTTTAAACTCCAAAACTAAATTATTATTATAAAATCAATCCTTAAAGTTATTACTCATAGTCTTATAAGCCTAATAAAAATTTTGATTTCAAAAAATTATAATTGTACAAGAAGAAAAATTTGAAAATTATTAAAAATTTTTTAAAAACATAATTTTTAAAATTTTTGTTAAATTTAGCCATTTCTTTCATGGTAAAATTTATTCGTTTAATAGTACTTGATAATAATATACACAAAAAAAAATTAAACCCTTAAATTAAAATAAGTCCTCTTAATCATGTCATTAGCCGTAGCCTTGTGCACCATGCAAGTGCTAGTACGATTTTGCTCGGTTCCAACACAATTTTGAGGGAGAACAGACTGGAGGTGCAGTCAGAGGCCTCATACCTCTCTTCATATTTCACCAAACTCACGAGAGGACGACTTGAGGGCTGTTTAGAATACCCCTATGTCGCGAAGGCACTATACATTTATAAACATCCATACCTTCTCCGGGATTCGAACCAGGCCTTACAGCACTGCAATCAGCGTCACTAACCACTATACCAGATGGGCGGCTAGAAAACTACAATTTCCTAACTAACCAGCTTAAATTTATTATGATTTATAATTAGGAATATGTGTGTGTCTTATCACTAAATATAAAAATATTATTCTATTAAGAGAGCTAAAATTATTAAGATAGAAAAAATAGTATAATAAAAATACTAGCTATGGTTTTTATTTTTTAAAATTGTGATGGTTAACAGCACACTGGCTCAAATAATGACGGGAAAATGAGATTAATATAGGCTACTTAAAATTATTCACCTACACAAAGAAAAATTCATGCATCTACTTATTGTAAAATATGTATTATGACGTGTTTTTAAATGAAACAGAATAGGAATATATTGTTTAATATTATAGTGGCGTTCATACAAATTAAATAATTAACAAATTTGAGCTTATTGCAAGAAATAATGGTAATTTTTTTTAAAAAAATTGTTGCTGTTGCTCATGAAACATCTTAATTCAATAGTAGTTTAATTGGAATTTCAAATTTTAGCATACTCGATAAAAAAAAACTAATTGCTCATTCAAAATTAAATATTAAAATGCGTCATAATTTTAAAACTTTTATGAATAAAATGTGAAACAAATGTAGAAATTTCATCTAATGAAAAATGGAAATTATTTACACAAGCAAGAGAAGGGAAATAATTCATAGCAATAATTAACTGGAAATTTTACAAAAATCTGAAAAAAAATCTATATAGATATATAGTAAGATATTCCAACACATATTCGGAGTACTTTTTTAAAGCTAAAAATACTATAACATTATAAATGTTTGTTTAGGAATCAATACCAAAAAATACTATATATATATATATATATATATATATATATATAACATATATATATTTATATATCTAAATATATATATATATATATAATACTTAACTAACATTATTTTTTATAAGATCTAAATTTTACAACAATCACAATTATAGGGAAAGTTTTAGGGCAATATTTTTGAAAAACTTCAAAAAGCAATTATAGAAAAAAGTAAAACCCGCATCAGTGCAATTATAACTAAGACAAATTAGATCTATAGAATGTACTAAAACTTTGATGTTTTATTAAAATTAAAAAAATTTTAGAGCTGATTGAGTAAATGTTTTGCGAAATGGATTTACCTTATGAGACCGTTATTTAAATAACAAGCCATAACTTAAGAAAAATTCATATAATAAGATACACTTTAGTATTTTCTGGAAACTAATATAAATATCAGGTGCAAAAAGTTTTATAGAAATTCATTTATAATATTTTGAGTTATCAGACTTGCTCTAATAGATTTCAAACAATTTAAAAATACCACCTCTGGTATATTTAAGACCCACTTCTGTTTTTTTTATAATTTTATAAAATTGATTGGAACTCGGCCTCTATAAGTAGCATAGAAACAAAAAAAAATATGTTTTGTAAAGCCAAAAATATGTGTTTTGATCACATTTGCTCATTTCAACGTGTTTGGATATCTTAATTTATTTACTTGAGTTTGAAGTATTTCAAAGGCAACATTTTTCTTAGTTAAAGTGTTGCATTTAATGTTTTATGAGTTTAACAGTAAATTACTTGCAAATGAATGAAAAGAAAAATTAAGAATTTATTTCTTAGTTCTAAAATATTTAATCATTAAGAGATATCCGTATTAGTTTTTGGTGTATAACACATCTTATAGATATTGCTTTGTACATTAAAATAATACTTATAACGAAATCAATTTAAAGAGCGGAAAGGAAAATTTATACATATGAAGTAAAATTCATGTACTGTAGAATGCTTTAACTAAAAATTTTCAAATGTATTGCGTCACGTAGAACCTTCGAAAGCGGGATATAAGTTCATATGCTTCCTCGTAATTTGATTTTGATTCTAAATTATGAGGACCATTACCCATCTTTCTTGAAATACTTTGAGTGCGATTTTAGTAAAAAAACCAATGAGAATGAGAAAGTCCTCTGAATGTGGAATAGGTTGTTTCAATTCCTTGTTAAACCAGTTAACAGAAACAATTACATACATTGCGCTATATTTTATCGATATAAAAATAATTCATCGATTAGTCATTTTTCCATTTTCATTTTAAAAGGTTAGCTAATAGCGTTTTTGTGTGTTTAAGCATTGAATCCAAACTCACGAAAAAAGTTTTTTAGCATAGGTTTCATATTATTTTAGGTTTCCTTTAAGCAATAAAAAGTTTTTCTTAATTACAATGAAGTAATAATTTTTAAACATTTTTGGATAGGCTTTTCCATGATTAAAAATTAATGTGAAAATAACCTTGCTCTAACTTGAATGATAAATTGAATTTATCAGACAAAAGATGCCTTTAAGTTTGAATGTATACAAAAAATATCGAGACATATTGACATTAGAATGTCCGGGATTTCGATTACACATAAACGTCCGCCAGTAACGTTTCGTTACCATGATTTAAAATAACAGTGATAAATAAACATTTGCAGAACTACTATTCAGTAGGGTTTAGTTTTAACACTTTTTAATATTATTTCATGTAAATAAAATGTAATATGATAATTTATATCATAAAAAACTGACATTGACATTATGTTATTATGTCTTTACAAAAACCGGAATTATAAAACACGATTTATAAAAAAAATGTAACTGAATAATACGTTTTTACTCTAAACACAAATATTCTCAACAACGTTTAAAACTTATTTCAAATGTAACCCAAATCATTCGAAATCGCTACATTTAAAGCAGCGCTTCTGAAAATTTCCATATTTACGACCCTATATTCATTCATAATTTTCATCGTGACCCCCCTCCCTTCCATACAATAAAAATACAATTAATTCAATAATATTATACTTAGACTCTAAAGCTACAATACAACTTTAAATTCTAAGTACCCTGGCGTACATAAACGGCTCACCCAGCCAAAGCGTTCATTGCCTCGGACGTATATATGCGTCTTTTAGAAGTATAATCTTTTTTGTGCATTGCAATCCATCAAATTGTTCCGAAAGTTTTGGAATGCAATAAAGGGATCTTGACAGTGCTTGCAAAGGATTTTCTTATTTCATAGTATTTAGTTATTTATTCCTTTTCTCCCCCCCCATGCATCATATACCCACGACTAAGTGGAAAACGGTGACATTGGAGAGTGAATCGTGAAACTTTTTACTGACAGTTAAGGGATTAATTATAAACCGTATAAATTATCAAGATAAGTGTTAAAGTTTGTATATAGCTTTATGTATGATAAGTCCATGGGGTAACTGGCTGTTATTAAATTTGTTCTTAGCTTAGCATTGTTAAATTAACTACAAAAAATTGTGCAGTATAAGAGTACTATATAAGTGTAAATGTGTGTACTTTATTTTTTTATATTGTCAGAATATATTTTGCTTGTTTATTACCATTAAAATAATAATTTCTTTTAAATAATCTTTTGTTATCGACTTTGCAATCTACTCGATCCCCTTCGTAGAATAATCACGAAGGTGAGTGCAACCCACAGTTAGAGAAACAGTTAAAGTAACTCGATTTTCCCTTAATTCAAGGGATTATGCCAAGAAATTTCTTAAAAACTGCAGCATTTAATAATCGAATAAATGCATATGGTTGAATTTGATAAAAGCCATTTTTAGAAAAATAACTACAAATGACGTGTTAAATTTGAACTTAGTGAATTTAAATGAACTGAATATGCAATTTTAGAGTAAAATGTAAAAATCCATTCCGTTCAATCTCAAACAAAATAAGCTTATATTTGTTCAACATTTTATTATTTTGTCGGTGGCACAACGCTAAGTTTGATGCACAGTTCTGTTACGTGCTCCTTATTTGCGTACATTTACTCTATTTCATACGAAAGGCATACATTTCCCGCCTAAAGTACTTTCCCCTGCACCTCTTTAAGCGTCATATATATTCACAGACACATCTTCCGTTGGAAAATGTATTTTTAGCTCTCAGTACATCCCAAGTGCGTGAAGTGGGCAAATAAAACGATTCCCTCGAAGAAATTTTTCTTTTAGTGGCGATATTTTGAGAAGAAGATACATTTTGTCGTATCGATTAATCGAAATATCTCAAACATTCAAAACTTTCTTTCACACTTCTATCGAAAAAATATCTTACTTTGTTCTCAATGTTTGAATTTTTCTTATGGATCTGAAAAACTTTTACTTTGGATTTTCAGTTTTTTTATATTTCCCTTGCGTTGAAATAAAATGCATTTTATTCAAGTGGGGTGTTTCCAAATGTGTTGATTCTACCATTTTTATACATTTCTCTGATTATGTTTCAAGTATAAAATAAAGTTTTTAAAAGTTATAGTATTTCCAAAAGAAATAACCAATCATAAGAAATATTCTGAAATAAAACTCATAAATTTAAATTAAAAATCTTACAAAATATTTTATTTAATCAATTAAACTGGGAATTACATTTGCTTGACTTTATGTATCTTAATAATTTCAAAGAATGTTAAAATGGTACTGAAATGTAATTTTAAATTTCCCAGGCCAGTAGATACAAATATTGCACATTTGATTTTTGAATGTTATTAAAGTTACACTTTTGAGAGATGTACAACGAAATGTGCGAGAATGTAATGCTTTTCTGTGTGACGCGAAGTTTGTCCATGATCATAGCTCTTCCACAAATACGTAACACAATGTTAACATCATCTCAAACTTGCATCATTAAGTTGATTCCTTGGAAGACAACTAGTGGTTATAGATTATACTTCATGTAACCTTTTTGATGATTGTTTCTCTGCTAACAAATACACCCTTTGATTAGAGCAGTGCTTCTCAAACTTTCAGTATTTGCGACCCAATATACAATTATAATTTTCTTACAATAGTAACGTATCGGATTCAGTAATATTATACTTTGACGCAAAAGCCACAATACGACTTTAACCTCTTAAGGGGAGTTGGAAACCTCTCTCTTTTTATATACTGACAATGTTAAATTGGCTGTTTTCGATGTACTTTTTCTCAAAATTTGTTTTATGTACATGCTTGAAATTTTTCATACTATTAAAAAGTACACCTCTATCATTATACTAAAAATGAGCTTTTAGCTAATTTTGAATGTTTTAATAAATTATGAAATATTTTATCAAACATTGCGAAATTTGACCCATTTTTACTTAAAAAATTTGTAAAATTAAATTTTTGAGTTTTTTACAAAAAGCTCATTTTTAGTATATATTAGACATCATCATAAATAATCCATAAAAGTTTACATACCTGGGAACAGTAGTTTCTCAGAAAAAGGTACATCGCACATTAAAATTTACATTTTGAGATAAATTGATTTTAATGTATACAGTGAGACTTCTAATCGACTAGGAAATAAAAAAATAAAATAAATCATTAGCATTATTGCAGAGACGAACATCCTGGACGACTGTAGCTCCACCCGTAAGCACTAAATAAATAGGTAATAGATTGACAATTTAAAATACACAACATTTTGTAATGTGTATGCTGTTTACTTAAGTTTCTCGGAAAACATCAAGCACTTTTTGACCCAAATAAACTTTAATAATATGTGAAAGCCACATGAGCTGCTACTCTTCAAGGATACAAACCTCTTTGATACTTTGCCGAGGCGTAAGGCAGCGTTTATAACCAACCTAATCGGCTACACCAACAACTGATTTTGCCATCCTCCACACTTCACAAGAGGCTGTAATTTTAATCATTTGATTTTTGTACATGTTATCTGCCAAACGAATTCCACTGTGATATAGTTTGTTTAAATAGAAAAAATCATTGCAGGAATTTGCATGCATTTCAAGATATGATTATCTTGTAATTTTTCATTCTACAAACATTTGCAAAAGCAACATATTACAAACGAACAATACTTTTGAGAATTCAGAGTATGTTGGAACTAATGTTCCCTTATTTATGTTCGAAAATACAACACCATTCTCAAGCCTCAGAAAATAATGTAGATTCTAATATAAAGCCTTCATTTAATATGCACATAAATCTTATCTGAAAAGTTACCACTGTGCAACTTATTGGAAAATATTCATGGGGCACGAGGTATAGATCGTGATGTGGACCAAGTCATTCACACTTTTACTTTATTGAAACCTTAACGTGTAACCATTAACAATTAACAAGTAAATAAAGATAACTGTGGGTTTCAGCACGTTCCGTTACAACCCACACGAGATATAAATAAAATATTTAAATAGTCGTTGGGGATTTTGATGAAAAACCGTAATCCTATATTTATTCCCAATCGTTGTTGCTAACAATTATTCAACTTCGGCAGAGTAATATGAATGATATGAATGATATGCTGGATTCATAAATATATGCACAAATATAAGAATGATAATGCTGCAAATGTTCATGAAAACTAAGTCATTTTTTTCTGACTAGAAATGTGTTTATCGTAAATTTGATTTTGACAGCCTTAAAAAATAGGAAAAAAGTAAGCACTTGTGAATGTTCTTATTGTGGTCCTTACGGGCACCCCCGTACAAGCGTCTAAACAGAGAGGCATGCTGTTAATGAAGCCTTCGCAGGTATTCTGGTATATACTTGCCAAGTCAATTTCAGTGCGCAAAATTTCCTCTAAGGCAATACTCCCCATTTTTTTTATTGCCACGACCGTTCAATGTTTGTTAAATCTACTGTAGCCCACTCAGGTAGGGCGAGATGCTGATTATTTATATTTTAGATAGTTTGGATTTAATTTTAATATTAGTTTATTTAGCCACGCCTGTATAAAATAAAATACAATTACACTAAAAGTGAACAAGAAGTAAAATTCGCACAAACCCGAGAGAAATACACGACAGTGAAAAAAGTGAAAAAATATAATACTGCTTGGGTGGCCCGGCACAATTTGAATCACGCACCGATGGTTGTTAAACACTGTTCTAAATTGTACGACTATGATACCTTTTGTACCCCACGTCTGTTAAGACGCCGATGGAGAGATCCATTTAGGCTACTTCGATGGGAATGATTAATTCAGAATACTTTGGGTTTGTTGAGTGATAAAAGACTAGACATTGGCCTGCGTGAATGACTTGCACAAATGACCGAATCAAAGGCCGATCAACGTGTAATGCAGCTGTTTCATTTTTAAACTACCGGCAATGTGCCCAAATAATATGCGCTATCCGAACAGGAATCCACCAAGGGTCAAACTATATGTTTGAGGAGATGTACAACGAAATGTGCGAGTATGTAATGCTTTTCTGTGTGACGCCAAGTTTGTCCATGATCATAGCTCTTCCACAAAATACGTAACACAATGTTAACATCATCTCAAACTTGCATCATTAAGTTGATTCCTTGGAAGACAACTAGTGGTTATAGAGTTATACTTCATGTAACCTTTTGATGATTGTTTCTCTGCTAACAAATACACCCTTTGATTAGAGCAGTGCTTCTCAAACATTCAGTATTTTTGCGACCCAATATTCAATCATAATTTTCTTACAATAACAACGTATCGGATTCAGTAATATTATACTTTGACGCAAAAGCTACAATACGACTTTAACCTCTTAAGGGGAGTTGGAAACCTCTCTCTTTTTCTATACTGACAATGTTAAATTGGCTGTTTTCGATGTACCTTTTCTCAAAATCTGTTTTATGTACATGCTTGAAATTTTCATACTATTAAAGTACACCTCTATCTTTATACTAAAATGAGCTTTTAGCTAATTTTGAATTTTTTATTAAATTATGAAATATTTTATCACACATTGCGAAATTTGACCCATTTTTTATTTAAAAAATTTGTAAAAATTAAATTTTGGAGTTTTTTACAAAACGCTCATTTTAGTATATATTAGACATCATCATAAATAATCCATAAAAAGTTTACATACCTGGGAACAGTAGTTTCTCAGAAAAGGTATATCGCACATTAAAATTTGCATTTTGAGATAAATTGATTTTAATGTATACAGTGAGACTTCTAATCGACTAGGAAATAAAAAAATAAAATAAATCATTAGCATTATTGCAGAGACGAACATCCTGGACGACTGTAGCTCCACCCGTAAGCGCTAAATAAATAGGTAATAGATTGTCAATTTAAAATACACAACATTTTTTAATGTGTATGCTGTTTACTTAAGTTTCTCGGAAAACATCAAGCACTTTTTGACCCAAATAAACTTTAATAATATGTGAAAGCCACATGAGCTGCTACACTTCAAGGATACAAACCTCTTTGATACTTTGCCGAGGCGTAAGGCAGCGTTTATAACCAACCTAATCGGCTACACCAACAACTGATTTTGCCATCCTCCACACTTCACAAGAGGCTGTAATTTTAATCATTTGATTTTTGTACATGTTATCTGCCAAACGAATTTCACTGTGATATAGTTTGTTTAAATAGAAAAAATCATTGCAGGAATTTGCATGCATTTCAAGATATGATTATCTTGTAATTTTTTCATTCTACAAACATTTGCAAAAGCAACATATTACAAACGAACAATACTTTTGAGAATTCAGAGTATGTTGGAACTAATGTTCCCTTATTTATGTTCGAAAATACAACACCATTCTCAAGCCTCAGAAAATAATGTAGATTCTAATATAAAGCCTTCATTTAATATGCACATAAATCTTATCTGAAAAGTTACCACTGTGCAACTTATTGGAAAATATTCATGGGGCACGAGGTATAGATCGTGATGTGCACCAAGTCATTCACACTTTTACTTTATTGAAACCTTAACGTGTAACCATTAACAATTAACAAGTAAATAAAGATGACTGTGGGTTTCAGCACGTTCCGTTACAACCCACACGAGATATAAATAAAAATTTTAAATAGTCGTTGGGGATTTTGATGAAAAACCGTAATCCTATATTTATTCCCAATCGTTGTTGCTAACAATTATTCAACTTCGGCAGAGTAATATGAATGATATGAATGATATGCTGGATTCATAAATATATGCACAAATATAAGAATGATAATGCTGCAAATGTTCATGAAAACTAAGTCATTTTTCTGACTAGAAATGTGTTTATCGTAAATTTGATTTTGACAGCCTTAAGAAATAGGAAAAAAAGTAAGCACTTGTGAATGTTCTTATTGTGGTCCTTACGGGCACCCCCGTACAAGCGTCTAAACAGAGAGGCATGCTGTTAATGAAGCCTTCGCAGGTATTCTGGTATATCCTTGCCAAGTCAATTTCAGTGCACAAAATTTCCTCTAAGGCAATACTCCCCAACTTTTTTATTGCCACGACCGTTCAATGTTTGTTAAATCTACTGTAGCCCACTCAGGTAGGGCGAGATGCTGATTGTTTATATTTTAGATAGTTTGGATTTAATTTTAATATTAGTTTATTTAGCCACGCCTGTATAAAATAAAATACAATTACACTAAAAATGAACAAGAAGTGAAATTCGCACAAACCCGAGAGAAATACACGACAGTGAAAAAAGTGAAAAAATATAATACAGCTTGGGTGGCCGGGCACAATTTGAATCACGCACCGATGGTTGTTAAATACTGTTCTAAATTGTACGACTATGATACCTTTTGTACCCCACGTCTGTTAAGTCGCCGATGGAGAGATCCATTTAGGCTACTTCGATGGGAATGATTAATTCAGAATACTTTGGGTTTGTTGAGTGATAAAAGACTAGACATTGGCCTGCGTGAATGTCTTGCACAAATGACCGAATCAAAGGCCGATCAACGTGTAATGCAGCCGTTTCATTTTTAAACTACCGGCAGTGTGCCCAAATAATATGCGCTATCCGAACAGGAATCCACCAAGGGTCAAACTATATGTTTGAGGAGATGTACAACGAAATGTGCGAGTATGTAATGCTTTTCTGTGTGACGCCAAGTTTGTCCATGATCATACCTCTTCCACAAAATACGTAACACAACGTTAACATCATCTCAAACTTGCATCATTAAATTGATTCCTTGGAAGACAACTAGTGGTTATAGAGTTATACTTCATGTAACCTTTTGATGATTGTTTCTCTGCTAACAAATACACCCTTTGATTAGAGCAGTGCTTCTCAAACTTTCAGTATTTGCGACCCAATATTCAATCATAATTTTCTTACAATAGCAACGTATCGGATTCAGTAATATTATACTTTGACGCAAAAGCTACAATACGACTTTAACCTCTTAAGGGGAGTTGGAAACCTCTCTCTTTTTCTATACTGACAATGTTAAATTGGCTGTTATCGATGTACCTTTTGTCAAAATCTGTTTTATGTACATGCTTGAAATTTTGAAATTTTTCATACTATTAAAGTACACCTATTTCATTATACTAAAATGAGCTTTTAGCTAATTTTTGAATTTTTAATAAATTATGAAATATTTTATCAAACATTGCGAAATTTAACCCATTTTTACTTAAAAAATTTGTAAAAATTAAATTTTTGAGTTTTTTACAAAAAGCACATTTTAGTATATATTAGACATCATCATAAATAATCCATAAAAAGTTTACATACCTGGGAACAGTAGTTTCTCAGAAAAGGTACATCGCACATTAAAATTTACATTTTGAGATAAATTGATTTTAATGTATACAGTGAACTTCTAATCGACTAGGAAATAAAAAATAAAAAAAATCATTAGCATTATTGCAGAGACGAACATCCCGGACGACTGTAGCTCCACCCGTAAGCGCTAAATAAATAGGTAATAGATTGACAATTTAAAATACACAACATTTTTTAATGTGTATGCTGTTTACTTAAGTTTCTCGAAAACATCAAGCACTTTTGACCCAAATAAACTTTAATAATATGTGAAAGCCACATGAGCTGCTACACTTCAAGGATACAAACCTCTTTGATACTTTGCCGAGGCGTAAGGCAGCGTTTATAACCAACCTAATCGGCTACACCAACAACTGATTTTGCCATCCTCCACACTTCACAAGAGGCTGTAATTTTAATCATTTGATTTTTGTACATGTTATCTGCCAAACGAATTTCACTGTGATATAGTTTGTTTAAATAGAAAAAATCATTGCAGGAATTTGCATGCATTTCAAGATATGATTATCTTGTAATTTTTTCATTCTACAAACATTTGCAAAAGCAACATATTACAAACGAACAATACTTTTGAGAATTCAGAGTATGTTGGAACTAATGTTCCCTTATTTATGTTCGAAAATACAACACCATTCTCAAGCCTCAGAAAATAATGTAGATTCTAATCTAAAGCCTTCATTTAATATGCACATAAATCTTATCTGAAAAGTTACCACTGTGCAACTTATTGGAAAAGTATTCATGGGGCACACGAGGTATAGATCGTGATGTGGACCAAGTCATTCACACTTTTACTTTATTGAAACCTTAACGTAACCATTAACAATTAACAAGTAAATAAAGATAACTGTGGGTTTCAGCACGTTCCGTTACAACCCACACGAGATATAAATAAAAATTTTAAATACTCGTTGGGGATTTTGATGAAAAACCGAAATCCTATATTTATTCCCAATCGTTGTTGCTAACAATTATTCAACTTCGGCAGAATAATATGAATGATATGCTGGATTCATAAATATATGCACAAATATAAGAATGATAATGCTGCAAATGTTCATGAAAACTAAGTCATTTTTCTGACTAGAAATGTGTTTATCGTAAATTTGATTTTGACAGCCTTAAGAAATAGGAAAAAAAGTAAGCACTTGTGAATGTTCTTATTGTGGTCCTTACGGGCACCCGTACAAGCATATAAACAGAGAGGCATGCTGTTAATGAAGCCTTCGCAGGTATTCTGGTATATCCTTGCCAAGTCAATTTCAGTGCACAAAATTTCCTCTAAGGCAATACTCCCCAACTTTTTTATTGCCACGACCGTTCAATGTTTGTTAAATCTACTGTAGCCCACTCAGGTAGGGCGAGATGCTGATTGTTTATATTTTAGATAGTTTGGATTTAATTTTAATATTAGTTTATTTAGCCACGCCTGTATAAAATAAAATACAATTACACTAAAAATGAACAAGAAGTGAAATTCGCACAAACCCGAGAGAAATACACGACAGTGAAAAAAGTGAAAAAATATAATACAGCTTGGGTGGCCGGGCACAATTTGAATCACGCACCGATGGTTGTTAAATACTGTTCTAAATTGTACGACTATGATACCTTTTGTACCCCACGTCTGTTAAGACGCCGATGGAGAGATCCATTTAGGCTACTTCGATGGGAAAGATTAATTCAGAATACTTTGGGTTTGTTGAGTGATAAAAGACTAGACATTGGCCTGCGTGAATGACTTGCACAAATGACCGAATCAAAGGCCGATCAACGTGTAATGCAGCCGTTTCATTTTTAAACTACCGGCAGTGTGCCCAAATAATATGCGCTATCCGAACAGGAATCCACCAAGGGTCAAACTATATGTTTGAGGAGATGTACAACGAAATGTGCGAGTATGTAATGCTTTTCTGTGTGACGCCAAGTTTGTCCATGATCATACCTCTTCCACAAAATACGTAACACAACGTTAACATCATCTCAAACTTGCATCATTAAATTGATTCCTTGGAAGACAACTAGTGGTTATAGAGTTATACTTCATGTAACCTTTTGATGATTGTTTCTCTGCTAACAAATACACCCTTTGATTAGAGCAGTGCTTCTCAAACTTTTTAGTATTTGCGACCCAATATTCAATCATAATTTTCTTACAATAGCAACGTATCGGATTCAGTAATATTATACTTTGACGCAAAAGCTACAATACGACTTTAACCTCTTAAGGGGAGTTGGAAACCTCTCTCTTTTTCTATACTGACAATGTTAAATTGGCTGTTTTCGATGTACCTTTTCTCAAAATCTGTTTTATGTACATGCTTGAAATTTTTCATAATATTAAAGTACACCTCTATCATTATATTAAATTGAGCTCTTAGCTAATTTTGAATTTTTTAATAAATTGTGAAATATTTTATCAAACATTGCGAAATTTGACCCATTTTTTACTTAAAAAATTTGTAAAAATTAAATTTTGGAGTTTTTTACAAAAAACTCATTTTAGTATATATTAGACATCATCATAAATAATCCATAAAAAGTTTACATACCTGGGAACAGTAGTTTCTCAGAAAAGGTACATCGCACATTAAAATTTACATTTTGAGATAAATTGATTTTAATGTATACAGTGAGACTTCTAATCGACTAGGAAATAAAAAAAAAAAAAAGCTCAATTTAAAATAAAAGATACATGTTTTGGTTTATATCAGTCGTTACACTTTTAAGCAAAAACAAAGTAATTTGTTTACAATTTTCGCCATTAAAATGGGCGTGGCCCAAATTCAATGATTATTTAAAAATACGTTTTAAGGGCTTCTAAATACCCTAGAGGTTAAAGTAAGGTATTTTTAGAAAGAATAAAATCTATACAATTTGAAAATGTAAAAATCTTAAATTGTCAAAAAAATAAGATTTTAGCTTTCCAACACCCCTTAACTGCCACTGGCGTAAATAAACGTCTTGCTCAACCAGTGCGTAAATTTCCCTGGATGTATTATACGTCTTTACAAAATATGATTATTTCTGAGTACTCCTATCCATAAAACACTTCGGAAAATTTTGGAATGCAACAACAACAAAAAAAAAAAAACATTGACAGTGTTTGCGAAGGATTTACTTACTTCAGAGGAATTCCTTATTTATTCCTCCCCCCTAATACTTTAAATACACGTGCCTACGTGGAAAACGGTGGATGGCATTGAGGAGTCGTAACGTTTTATTAGCAGTCAAGGCAGTGCTTCTCAAACTGTGGGGCACGCCCCTAGGGGGACGGATAATTCTTCAAGGGGGGCACGAGCATATTGAAAAGTTGAAAACAAAAGATAAGTTAAAAAAATTATTAGTTTACTGAAATTAAACAAACAATTTACATTGTGACATAATAAAGAATAAAATACGGATTTACTCAGATATAATACACTTATAAATGTATCAGTACTGCACAATGTACTAAATTCAACAATACTAAGTCAAGAACAACATTAATAATTACCAATGACCCAATGGGCTTGTCATACATAAAATTATGTAAAAAAAATACCACGTATCTTGTAAATTTGTACGGTTTATAATTAATCCCTTTACTGCCGATTAAAAGTTACGCAATTTGCTCCCTAATGCCACATTTTCCACGTAGGCGCGAGTATTAAGTTACTGAAGGGAGAGGAGAAAAGGAATAAATAAGAAAATCCTCTGAAATAAGTAAATCCTTCGCAAACACTGTCAATGTCCCTTTATTGCATTCCAAAGCCTTCGGATTGATTTTATGGATAGCACTGAACAGGAAAGCTCGTACTTCAGAACGACGTATATATACATCCGGGGAAATTAACGTTTTGACTGAGCTAGACGTTTATATACGCTGGTGGAAATTAAGAGGTTAAAGTGGTATTGTAGCTTTAGCGTCAAAGTATAGTATTACTGAATTCAACACTTTGTTATTGTATGAAGGGGGGGCGATGAAAATTATGATTAAAAATTGGGTCGCCAATATTGAAACTTTGAGAAGCACTGAGTTAAGGGATTAATTATAAAAGTACAAATTATCAAAAAAAGTATTAATTTTTGTATATAATTTTATATTTGACGAGCACATGTGGTCACTGATAATTATTAAACTTGTTATTATAGTATTGTTAAATTCATTATGAAATGCATAGTGTATTAGTGATATATTAAGTTTATTACATTTGTGTAAATTTGTATTTTATTATGTCAGAATGCATTTTGATTATTTACTTTAAGTAAATTAATAATTTTTTAAAAATAATATTTGGTTTACAACTTTTCAGTATGCTTGCGCTCCCTCATAGAGTTATCACGTCCCTTCAGAGAGGCACGCCTCACAGCTTAAGGAACGCTGGGTTCTTGCAATTAAATTTTTGGAACGTCACGTGCTTTGACGGAAGAAAAATCACAACACCAAGAAAGACTACTGTTGGATAAAAGAAATTTAGTAAGCGTTTTTTTTTTTTTACACCTGAAAGATGACATCGATACAAATTCCATTCTTTTCGCTTTAAGTGTGGCGCTAGTAGCGCTAATTAGAACTTGTAAATCAGGGTTGCTTTAAATGCGTGCCGTAAAGTTCATTAGTGTTATTTACCTGAAAAATTTAAAGTATTGAATTGAGGTTTGTCAATAATGCATTTAAAAAGAAGAACCCGTTATTAACAGCTTACCGAGTTTGAAAGGGGGCTTGTAATAAGGCTACGGGAAGGGAGTTCTTTCCGCGATATTGCAGACTACAATGTATGCACTGTGCATGACTGTTCGTAGCAGTGATTAAGAGACGGTACTGCCTCAAGAAAACAGGGTGTAGGGTAGCCACGTGGAACTACTGAGAGGGAAGATAGCAGTAGTTGGCGTACAGCTATGGTGCATCGTAATGCGTCTGAAGCAGAAATTCGAGCTCCATTTGGTACCACAGTGATACAACGAAATGTTAGAATAAAAACTTGTTACTTTTCAGGGACAGCTCCGAGTCAGGCTCACAGTAGCCTGTATTCCACTGTCTCTCAGCCATTGCTATTTGCGACGCCAGTGGTGTCAAGCCAGAGTTCATTGGATGACGGAGTGGAGGTCTGTTTTTTTTCTGGTAAAAGCACTTTCGGTCTTTGTGTCAGTAATGATCGTGTGTTGGTTAGAAGGAGGCCATGGGTACGCCTGCAACAAAACTGTATGCAGTCTAGACACACTGGACCCACGACTCGAGTCATGTTTTAGGGAGCAATATCCTATGACAACAGGAGCACTCTCGTGTTTATCGCCATCCCAATGTCTCCAAACGTTTGCTTCAGTCTGATAATTCAACCATTATTACTGACATTCATGAACAACATTCAGGGGAGAGCTTTCCAACAGGATAAAAACTCATCCTGACACCTCTGTTGTAAAATGCACTACTGAGTATTGGCATGTTACCTAGACCACCAAGATCACCAGATCTGTCTCCCATTTAGCATGAATTGGATATCATTTGACGATATTTTCAGCATCGGTCACAGCCAGACTTCAAATTGAATTCCTATTCTTAATTTACATTAATATTTCTGTTACTTGTGTTATTTTTCTTAATTGTTATATAACATTTATTAACTTACTGAATTAAAAGTTACTAAGCTTGCATTTCAATCAAAGGAAAGTTACTTGTTCTATCTAAAATTAATAGCTTGAGAATTTTGAAAAATGTTGTACTTAGGAATAATAACACATCATTTGTAAAAACATTGTATATATTTTTAAGAAAATATCATGATTGAATTTGAATTAATTCATTAAAATATACGAGACAATTAAATGCATTTTGGCCATACTTAACGGAGAACTAAATTATGATATATGGTAATGATTCAGTTTTCCTACTCCTTTTCAGATTCCATCTCTATTGAGAAGCCATCTCTCTCTCAGTTTTCCATTCCAGATTAAATTAAGGTATCCGACTATACGTTCGGAACCGTGATTTTAAAAAAGCGAATAAATGGATAATTTTCTAATATTTAGTGTCACTTAGATCAGAATACATATATAAAATTGTTTTAAGTACATTTAGACAAAAAAGATTTATTTAAATAAAATATTTCAGCATAAAATTAACTTAGAAATACTTTTTTTCAAAATGTTCTCTTTTTGTGCAAAATGTTCCTATTATAATAATATTTTGCATGTATATAGCTCAAACCTCTGTACAGAGGCTCAACTATGACTTTTAAAAAATCCACATTATTTTCAGAGTTACAACCAATTAAAATAATTATCGGCGTTTTTTTCTAAAATTTTCTCTCCTCTGTTGTCGTAAGACATGGATAAACCCTCTTCTAAGTTATACATTTCACAAATTCTATTTGAACCTCTGTAGAGAGGTCTGAGCTATATACAGGTAAAATATTTTTATAATAGAAGCATTTTTCACAAAAGGAGAGTATTTTGAAAAAAAGTCATTCTATAATTATTTTTCGACAAAATATTGTACTTAAGTAATTTTTAATTGTAATACTATTTTTAAGACAATTTTATATACATTTTCTAATCTAAGTGACATTAAATATCATAAATATTATCTATTTATATGCTTTTGAAAAATCACGTTTCGAATGAAGTCGGATACCTTAATACAAATATTGATTGAAAATAGATTTCCAGAAACCAAAGCTTGATCAATATGGATGCTTACAAATGTTTTAGAATCTTTTTCAGATGTGTCTATATTCCCGATTATTATAACTGTTACTTAGTTTTGTTTCTTTACTTAAAACGTCCTTTAATGCATTCATCAAATTTTTAAAAATGTCTTATGTTAAAGGAAAATTCAATTTAGCATAATAAATCATGTTATTTTGAATTATCTTCTAAGATTCCAGTTTTTATTTGCTTTTTTTGCGACTTAATCTAAGATTGAGAGACATTTTATAAAAGTTTTATTTTTTTTTACTGTACACACACACACACGCCTGCTAAATATTGCGAAATTTTCCACGTGCCTTTTCCACTTAACCTTTTAAAGGAAGAAAACAAGATGTTAAATTCTAGATTTTCTAAGAGGCCATTTATGCTTTAGCTTATTGAAGGTATAAAAGGAAAATAAACAATAGAGAGAATCACATTAGCAGATCATTGAAAGATTTTCAAAATGTATGTTTCGTTTCGTTTTTTAGAAAACTAACAGAATCCTTCAGTATATATTATTTCATGCTGTAATTGATCTTAATATTGTTTCGAATATAATGTGTTTTTAGTTATCTCTTCTCGAATATTTTGTTAAGGGAAATACTAATAGATAATTTATCTTTAGTTTTATCCAAATGTCGCTCTATATTACAATAAAAATGAATATAAATGATGCAGCGCAATGTTTGAATTCTTTTTACTACTACTTACATACTTGTATGGATATGTTAATACATTCCTATAAAGTTTAAATGCTAGGAAATAGTATCATAAATGCAAGCAGATATTTTTATGCTTCATAAAAAAAACAGTTAAAATATAGTCCAGTTTATTAAACTAATTTATGCTTTAGTTTCATGAAGATGTTTGCCAGGTTATGTCTGTGAAAGATATTTAAAACCATCAGAACAAATATATTTCCTCTAAATTATTTTATATTTTTGTATTTGTATTTGTATTATGAAAAATTCTACTACTAAAAACTTGCAAAAATAATTCAGAATATAACTTTTTAAAAGCATATTGCGATTGTTTTCTTTTTTTACTATAAACACATTTGTTAATGTGACAAAAATATATTTACTAATTTTGACATTCATTACTAAAGCCTGATAGGAGTCAGTTTATATTACTACATCAAAGAGTTAAAATAAGTTCATTTATCTAAAAAAAATTCTACAAGCAAATCCTTTCAGCGAATGTGCTTTCAAAATTGATGAAAAAATAGAGATTATATAGTTAGGATCTATTCTTTACTTTGACTTTCTTTGACAACATTAATAGTCCAACTATCTACATTTAAGAATTGGCTACTTTTTCGTATGATTCATGGGAATTCGAAATAGTTAAGAGACATTTAGAAACAGATGATTTTTTAAAGGCATATTATTTTAATGAAAGTGAGATACACATAGAATCATTTTTAGTGACACATTGTGCTTTTAATTTGATAAATAAGGTTAAACAAACATAGCACGTTTTTGTATTGCTCATGTTAAATATAATTACTTCAAAAATAAATGATTCCTTATTGTTTTAATGGACTCCCGTATAGTTGTTTAAAATATCTAAAACAATAACTTAATTTAAAATTACACACTTAAATAACAAAAATAAATTTTAGTCATCTGTTGAAAATTAAGTACATAATTTATATTCTTACCTGAATCAGTGCTTCTCATACTTTCAATATTTGCGACCCAATATGCAAACATAATTTTCTCTCTCATCACGCCCATCCCCCGCTCCATACAATACAATGTATCCACTTCAACAATACTCTATTTTGACGCTGAAATTACAATACGAATTTAAACTCTTAAGAGTCTTCGGCAAATATAAAAATCTCATTCAGGTAGTGTGTTAATTGCCTCGGACGTATATATACGTATTTCTGAATTATGATCTTTTATGTGAACTGATATCCATAAAACATTATTCCGAAGGCTTTGGAATACAATGAAATGAACTTAACAGTGTTTGTGAAAGATTTACTTATTTCAGAAGATTTATCTTTATTTACTTTTTTTATTTTTTAACCCCTCCCCTCCCCCAATGCACCACATATGCTCGCCGACGTGTTAAACGATGGTATTAGAGAGCGAATCACGAAACTTTTAATGGAATTTATAAGTAACCATCAGGTGTCACCTATCATGTGTTTTTGTATATAATTTTACATATGATAAGCATATAGGGTCAATGGTAATTATTATACTTGTCCTTTACTTAGCATTTTTATAATTTAGTTATAAAATAAATTGTTCAGTACTGATTTATTTATGAGTGTATTATGTCAGTGTAAATGTGTATGTTTCATGTTTTTACTATGTCAGAATGTATTTTGTGTGTATAGTTTCAGTTAAGAATTTTTTTTTAAATAAAATTTTTTTTTGTTTTCCACTTTTCGATATGCTCGCACCTCTCTCGATGGGTTATCGCACCTCCTTAAGACGGCGAACCCGATAGTTTGAGAATGATCTAAATCATTTCCAAATTTTCCTCCCAAAAGTGAAAATAAGGGCATTTCCTTTCTTAACTTTGTGTTCAATCGTGTCGTTTGGCTAGGTTTTGTAATTCTGCTGTTGGCATAATTTGAAGCAAGCCATCATTTTTAAGATGGTAATAATAGATTTTTGAGCATTTCGAAAGTGGACCTATCTATTATGAATTGACTAAGGGCCCTATGAATACAATCATAGCATAGTGTTACTATACACTGGTGTTCAAAACTTAAGCAACAATGTAAATTTCTAGCAGATAGCCATGGAAATGCAGAAATGGTGTTATTGCGATAAGTAAAAAGAACACGCAATTCAGTAGAAAGGGAATATGTATGTAAATGTCAGGAACAAATAGCCATAGGTGACGTGAGCGTACGCAAAACGCGTGTGCTCGATGCTCGCAGCTCTAACAACAATAAAAGGAAGAACGGAAGTGCTACTAAATACATTCGCTGCAAGTTCAAGTGAATTCTTCTGAGAAATATGTCTAGAAGAAATCATTTAAATCACTTCACACGTAAAATAATAATTTCAAAGCTGGAGGAAGAGCAAAGTTTGACAAGTGTGACTGAAGAGTTCAGAATCTACAAAAGTGTCGTTTCACTCTCTTGGAAAGTCTTCTGAACCACAGGTACATTTGTTAAAAATATTGTTGGAGGCCACTATAGGAAGACAACTACAGTAAATGACCGATATATTGTTCTGCAGGTTAAAGAGCCGGATAACAGTCATCAAGCTTCATTGCTCATCCACTGTTTATCACAACAGGGCGACAAGTGTAATGGTTTACTTTGGCTAGACGCCTTCCCAAAGTTGACCTTTTCAACCGCAGTCCTCAACTCTGCTTCTCTCTTAAGGTCATCGATGGCCTTCAGAGGGAAGTCCATTTTGAGTGACGTAATGATCACAAAATCGTGGAAGAGAAGCTTTTCAGTGCCACAAGTGATTCTCAACACCAGTTGATTTGGATATAGATCAAAAAGCATTGCTTCACACCAGTAATGTCGTGGAAAGAGACTGTTACGGTGACTCTTTTTTGTCGTCTTAGAAGCATTTTTGCTGAACGGGCGGATTAAGCTCCTCATTCTTGACAGCGTATCTGTAATTGCAGATCGCTTCTGTAAGGAGGTGATTCTTCCATATATGCGCGTTTGTCCGAGGTGCAATCGGAACTCGTTTTTTTTTTGGAGGAGAATGCACGGCAACACAGGACTGTTAATATTCACCAGCTACTGGAAAGTGGAGATATCTCTTGAAGGGATTGTTCTGAGTACTTCTCTGATTTAAATCCTACAGAACAAATGCGGGATACTTTGGGGATTACATCTTACAATGAACATCCAACAGCTGAAACAGTTGCGGATTTAGGAATCGGATCTCTTACCTCAAAAATCGTTGGACAATTTGTTGTTGAGTATGGAGAGACAGTGCAAAACAACCATTGTAGTAAATTCAGGAGATATCCCTTGTTAAGGAACATCTGCTTTTTCTTTTATCTCTTGTTTGTTATTATCTTGTGTAACGGTACTATAAATTCAGTATTTTTTTTTTGATTCCGTACTATGTGCTAGGTATTCATTTTTGTGCAGCTATGTTTTTTGTTATCTTTTATCTACAACATGCTGTTCCTCATTTCTGAATTTCATGTCTCTCAGATGATTTCTCGTGGAGTTATGGCAAAAAGAAAATATGCTATTTTAATTATGTAAACCAGTGCAACTATTAAATCTCACTGGCAATCCATAATACTACCTTCATTCCATTTTTTTTATAACAGTGCATACAAAAATTCTTATTTTTATTAAAGAAAACACATTAACAAGTATTTAAGAAGTTCAGTTCTATCAACTTTTATCTTTCTCTCTACAAAATGATTATATACTCCTCAATATCAAAAACAGAAAAAATGCTGTCGTAAACATTTCCACTGATTCGCTTTTCCAGTTATTTCTCTTTAATTATTTTAGCTTGAAAATGTCTGCTTTAGGTAGACAAAAGATTAAGTATCTCAAAGCTCAACGGTTTTCCGGTGACAACTTTCAGTGTAGTCTACTTCTTTTCCTATCCTGAGGCGACGCAAATCCACATTGCTCTTTCCCATCAGATGAGAGATGGTCCCATAATATCCGGGAGTAATTTTAGCAGAAGAATGTGCTTGTGCTTCGGACATTCTTCACAAACCATTGCTCCTCTTACTCACTCATTTTGCCAGCGTAATCAGCATGCCAGAGGGGAAATGCTAAATGATAGTCTCCATTTTCCTAAAGAGTCTACTTCGGGGAGACGTAATCACTCTGTCATATCATTCGGGTGTGAAATATCGAAACCTGAGCCAAATATTGAACTCTTTCACAAACATATTTTTCAGAAAATTATCTGAATGGGTGATTAAGGGTCTGTTTCCATAATTTTATGGGCACAAACTCGATTATTCTCGGTAAAGTTCCAATGAATTATATGAATTACGCTAAAAAATGTCAAACGTAACACACAGATATTATTGTCAATGAGATATAAGCGATGCGTAAATTAAAGATTTATGTATTTAAATAAATTTCCCTTAAAGAAAGTGAAATTTCGATTATAATGGGTAATCTGTATAAAGCAACATAATGCGATAGATTTCGAAAACCTAATGGAATTAATCATGATTTTAACCCGATATTCAACGCGTGAAAATCCCGAACGAAATTTCACGTGCATGATATCTGATGCCCAAGGATGTTTACATTCTGGCTTTACCGTAAAATTTGCATACAATTTTATAAAAGGAAAAAAGTAGGAAAACAACATGTTTATTACACTTTTTACGCGTAAATTTAGTTTTTCTGTTATTTTATTTGGGCATTTAGTACAAGGTTTATACACACTTTTAGTATTCGTCGCAATTGAGTGTGATGTTTTGATTTGATCTTATTTATTATTATTTTTTAATTTCGTAGAAGCATTACTTGCTGGTTTCTTCAATATGAAATTCTTCCATAAATTGAAATCCAAAACACTTCAGAAATCCCCGTCTGGTTTGATGCTTACTACGTGGTTTCTTAGAACTGATGGGAGGCCGCGGGCCCCTGAGATACAGTTTTATTTTTTGCATTTGCCCTGTTTACAGGAAATAGGGATTACACAGGAATGTGGGTGCGTCTAGGTTCAACGGACCTTATGGCCGGCAAGGTTATGTTCTTGCGCTCCAATCAGGGTTATAGATTGGACGGTAATGTATCCGTAGCGGATTCTTTTCGAAGTGATTTGGTCGGCTTTAAAGGCTGGTCCGGAAGAATTCTCGGGGCATTTCTTCCCTCTTGCGTCTGCCAGAAAAGACCTCCAGTCGGAAAGCGAACTCGCTAACCGAGGTCACCCTTCCGTCCCTCCTATTCTCATCAGATAAGTACCACCCTTGTAATATTTAACGTTTCTTTTACCAATATGTTAATCAATAAATATAATTGTTACCACTATACGATCGGACTGTTAATTTAGTGTAATGTTAATTTGTCAATAGAAACTTAACTAATTTTAACTTAAGTCATGATGCGATGTTAAATTAAGAATCTGGGTGTAGAACAGATAAATTAAATGAACGCTCTATGGGCATCGCATTAGAACTTAACAAAATAATCTAAACATTTATTGTCGCAAAGTTCAGCAACACAAAAAAATAATCATAGGCTAAAGATTATATTTTTAGCCATTAAATATGATGTGATCATTTTATCACGGACGACAATTGTGAATTTAAAATATCTGGATAAATTTCAGTAGATTTCATACTTGCTATCATTCGATTATTCCTCAACATCCTTGCAAAAAGACTTTTCTTCATTAGAAAATACTGTTCTACTATATCAGTTAAATACAGTACATGAGTGTGTCTCAAACTGTGTGGAGCACCCTCCTAGGGGGAGTGACAACCCAGAGAGGGGGGCACGAGAGAACTGAAAAGTCGAAAACAAAATATTATTAAAAAGATTATTTATTTATTGAAAGCAAACAAAAAAATACATTCTGACGTAAAATTTTTTTGAAGAAAAATAACATTTTCACAGATATAGTACACTTATAAAAGTATCAGTATTGCACACTGTATTTAATAATTATTTTAACGATATTAAGTTAAGAACAAGTTTAATAATTACCAGTAAGCCCACGGGCTACTCATACATAAAATTATATAAAAGAATTAACATTTATCTTGCTCATTTGTACGGTTTATTACGAATCCCTTGATTGCTGATGTATGTGGGGTATTGGGAGGGAGAGAAAAATGGAATAAATAAAAAATCCTCTCAAATAAGTAAATCCTTCGCAAACACTGTCCAGGTCATTTTAATGTATTCCAAAGCCTTCGGAATAATTTTATGGATAGTAACAAACAGAAGGAAATCGTATTTTTGAAGGACGTATATATTAGTCCTGAGTAATTTGCGCACTGGCTGAGAGAGTCGTTTATATACGCCAGTGGTGCGTTATTATTGCTTTGAGGGGGGAAGCGATGAAAATTATAATTGCATATTGGGTGGCAAGTATTGAAAGTTTGAGAACCACTGCTGTATCTAGTAAGTTATCTGTATCTAGTAAGTCTAGTCTTAAATATCGCATTTCTTCATCATAACTTAACTAATAGCTTCATTAATACGTCATTGCATAAGAAATATTTTAAAGCGTGCCTATACGCTTAAAAATGTAACGGCAATTAACGCTCAAGGTTTGACATACCCTAAGAGGTGGTATCCAAAAATATATATTTAGAATTTGCTGGAAGCTAAAGTCTTCCAAAGGATATGAGCCTAAAGTCAGCTACACAAGAAATTATACATTTTTTTTTAAAAAAAGTTTTAGATGGAATCTTAAAAAAAAGTAAAGCGGTGGGTATTACATAAGCTGAGTGAGAAGTACCGGTTTAAAAATGAATTTGAAGTAACTTATTTTGAGTTTACTATATCGTTACGTGATGAATCTGATGTGGTTACATTTTGCTTTTCCGTTATCAACTTATTTCAAGAAAAAAATTTCTTTTTCTTAGGATAATATGATTTTAGTCTCCAAAGTTTGGATTTTCCTAAATGTGTACTGCTTATTTTTTTTGGAAATGATAACCTTTTTACATAGTCAATATTTAGAGTTAAAAATTTCATTTCATAAAATGATTTTACTGTGCAAGAAGGATCAACAATGAAGTACTTGTGGCCACGTACGCATCTATAGCGTTTTTTCACTTATCACTTTCTTAAGGCTATTTTATTTAAATGGATATTTTTCGCTAAATCAGAATCTAC
The DNA here is from genome assembly GCA_019973935.1 of Trichonephila clavipes. Classification (NCBI taxonomy): domain Eukaryota; kingdom Metazoa; phylum Arthropoda; class Arachnida; order Araneae; family Nephilidae; genus Trichonephila; species Trichonephila clavipes. The sequence continues at coordinate 264,361 of BMAU01002947.1, read as the reverse complement.
ATATCTTCCACTGTCCATTTACTTATATAACTAAACCAAAACTCTTAGCTCAACAATTTCTTTGGAATTCTATTACACTTTCTAAATGAATTGTATTAAAATAGTTACAAATATTTGTAGCTGATAACAATGGTATGACTCACTATTTACTATTTTAATTTTTGGTCTGTTTTGTTAATTTTGCAATTTTAGGTTTACGAAACCATTTGTGTTTGTTGATGTTTCAATTTTAATAATTACTTTTTCTATCTTTCACTAAGCAATTTATATGATTTTATCTTTTATGCTATTACTATGGCATTGTTGAATATTATTCATTTATACAAATATACATAAATTTAATTCTTTTACGAATATAACAGTATTTTTTTCTGATTTGGTGCCTCTTTTCTGAACCTATTTATATACATTGTGTCTTATGGTTTCTGTTCAGAGGAAGACTATTTTCGTTTTACTTAATTCTACATTTTTACTACCTTTTCTTCAATTTGAGATTGTTAGAAGTTTGATTCAGTTTGGACCTCTTAAATATAGGGATAATGATCATGATTTCATTACACGTGGTTTTTATCTAATCTACTGAATATATTTGCCGCATAAAAGTCAGGTTTCACATATTTTCCAATATTTTTTTTTTAATTATTTTTTAGCTGAAACGTTTAAACTTAGCTGCTTTTATCGACACCTAATGTAAATTAAAAATGTCTGAATTCCAAAAATTATATATATACATGCACATATTTCACAAAGAAAAAAAAATTACATTATTGTGCAATGCCTCGTAATATCCTGCTTTACATATCACACCTTCATTTTTGAAGTGAAAACTTCTTTACGCGCGTTGAGCGTTTTGGTAGAGGGTAAAATCCTCGGTTCGCGTCACCGACATGCTAATGATCTCCAGACTAGCGCACGCGCAGTAGCCTGTGTACATGTATACACTAATACATCGACTATTTCTGACTGTATTATGTGCGCGTTGGACGCTTTTTGGATAAGTATAATTTTGTGAGTCACGTCACCAATACGTTATAGTAGCAGTACATCTGTAATTGTAAATGTGACGCGTTGTACATTAAGTATTAGAGTGTAGTTATATACATAAGTAAAGTTAAATTGACCACGTGGGAAGTTCAACTTGTGTGTACTGGATTTTGTTTATTTAAGTGAATTTTTAATTTGACTATTATTGTAATTATTTAATTGAAGTATGACTGTTTATTTATTGAATTTAAATTCATTGACTTCAGTATAAAAGTGAGTATGAAACATATTAATATTTTTATACAGATAAATGAATAATGAAAACAACGAATATATTTTTAAACATTTTTAATATTTGTACGAATATTTGTATTTAAAATTTTAATTATTTGTATTTAAAATTTAATTTATTAATCCATTTTAATTATGTTTTTAATATTTAACCTCTTCATCATGAAATGAGTATTATTACGGTATAAGATTTATCTTACTAGCGTGGTAAAATAGATTTCTAGTTATTTGATAATATTTTTCGTGGATTTTAAAATTGGAAAATTAAAAAAAAAAATGTTATAATAATTTTAGATTTTATGAAATATGTTCATTTATTGTAAAATTCAATTTTACGAAGTTATTGTTTGTTTGTGTAATTTGTTAGATATAAAATACGTGCTTTGTTATTTTTTTGCCAAATAATTATTTATGAACTTATATAATTTAATTTCACTATTAGAAAAAATATTGTAACATAATTAAAATCTCTAAATTTCTATTTTTTATACTTGTTTAGATCCTTAATCCAACGAGAAAAAAACTTGAAGATGTCAACAGATAGAACAATTTTTATTCGAAAATTTAATGATTTACACAAAAGAAGGTTCTGAATTACTCGAAAAAAGATTTGGCGAAAAATTTGACGACATACCTATCATATTAAGCGAGACTTTAATATTAACTTCGCAGATGACAAAAATGTATCATTAATTGAATTTTTGAATGAAACATTAGGTTTAACTATGTCTAATGATCAAAAAGTCAGTACAACAAAGTATAAAACGACTATCGATGTTGTTTTTATACGATATTTAGATAAATTTCAATCAAACATTTTTATTTCTTATTTCAGTTACCATAAACCTATTGTATCTTTTTTAGAATACAATGAAATGATTGAACGAACAGATAATCTAAGTATTGTCGAAATTGATGATGACAATGATGTAAATAATGAAAATAATGTTCAAACTTGAATTCATTGAAATTCGTGTAAATATAAATACTATGTATAATTAAGATAATTGTATATTAATTATTTTTTCAACCACTTTGTATTTATATTTTGTTCATGATTTGTTTAACCCATCATATGTAACTAATAAATAAAACATAAAAAATTTCATATAATTTTTGCATATAGTTTTAATTACTCTCAACTTAATAGTTCCGTTTTCACTTCTATCGGCAGTCCCACGACTGCTACTGTTTTTTTATATATATAGTTATTATTACTCTTTTTAAATTAGATTTTTTTTATGAAAATGTTTTTTTTCTAAAAAAAGAGTGCGCTGTTGAATTGCCTAATTTGTTCATTTACATTTTTCAAATGAAGTTTTAACAAATTGTTAACTTCCTGACTTGCAAAAAAATGATTTATCAATAGAAAGATAATGCAAAAAAATTAGATAGAAAAAAACTTTAAGAAATAAGTATTGTTCAGTCATGTGTGGGGCAAAAAGTGTCTTAATTCTAAAACTAAGCCATCATGCACACATTTAGCGCAACTGATACCTGTTTTTTTTCTAAGTTTTGACGAGCCATTTGCTCAAATAGCTCGTATAATCTAGGATTCAACTATGTGGTTACTCATGAAGTATTGTTATTGTGTGTTTTTATCCTGGGATACATATGAAATACGAATGCAAGAACAGAAACATACAAGACAAACAGAAGAAGATAGACATTTGTTACAAATGAATATAACACAAGGAAGGCGCTGCTTTTCAATGGAGATGGGATTCCATTTCAGGCGGCGAAAGTTCGACTTCTTTTCCCGAAGAAAAAACCATGCTTTACTCGGGATTCGAACCCGAGCCCACTCGGTTACAAGCCGAGAATCATATCCATTATATTGGCTAAGTGGCTACCCATGAAATCTTCTGTTGTAATTCGCAAGTTCTACAAAAGTGACTCATAATTTATAAGCTTATGTGATTTCTATTTTTTTTTACACACTTAATCCTCTAATCTTCTAAAAAAGTTGCTACAATTTTTCGTTCGCTTTTGAGGACAGTAAAGTGGTAAGAAGCCTTATTGTGAACCTTTCTAATAAATCAGTGTTAGGTATAACATGCATATTAATAACTTTCAGTTTTTCATATGGAAGAATCTGGGTGTATATGAACTGTACAAAATTCGTGAAGATGCGTGTATTTCTGTTATGAAATTGATTGGAAGTTTTGATTAATACGCTCAACGCTTGGAAGAGTTTACAATTATTTTCAAATCAGGGCTCTATTTGCAGAATCAAATTGTTGGCGGATAATTAGATAGTGAAACCAACCACTAATAGGTCAAACATTGACATTAAAAAAACTTCCAGGTGTAATTTCACTTTTAAAGTTTAAAGCTTTCCACTTTTCTTAAGAATCTCTCATGATATTCTGACTTTTTAATTTTTTCATTTTGAAATTCGATCATTTAAAAGTACGCGATTATTTTACGAATACTGATAATCAAGCGTATTACATAATTGCATTTTTGAACATGAAAAAATGTGTTTAATTGGGAGGAAAGATTATTTCTAACGTTGTTATAGCTTCATTATGAAAATTCAATACTGAAGGGAAATAATGAACTTTTTATAATGATGTATTTACCCCTCGATTCGTATTGTATACGAATTTGATTTAATCCTACTAATTGCATTCTAGATTTATTAATCTAAGATTCTTCAAATAATGCTTTTAACTGTGTTATTTAATCGATTTTTTAAGCATTTAAAATGTCTAGTTCTACAATCAATGGCAATGTTTAGATATTGAGACAAAGTGAAATAGAATTAGGTTTAACCCTTTATATACGCATTATGATTTACTGCAGTTCTTTTTTCAAGCAATATTTTTATTTTTATTTTCTTTTAATTAATTGAAAATTAGAGGATATGTTAAAGAAATACTCAACGTCCGGAAATTTAATCCATTAGAGCTGATTAATTAATTAAAGATATTCAACTGTAAAATTAATTATAAATACTGTTCACTTAAAATAAATTGTCAAATCGTTTTCTAAAGTTTATATTAGCTTAAAAAAATAAGACACTTATCTTTTGACATTAACTACTTTTTCGGAACAAAAATGACATTATTTGCAATCCGCTGAAAAAACACAACTTCTACTATAAAACTATTCGAGCGCGTCTTCCCCGTTAAAATACTTATCATAGAACACTAGTCCTATTGTAGTTGCAAGCTATGGTGCAAAGAAAGCAGAGAGAAAGAACAGAAACAGCGACACATTAATGGAACCGAAAGGTTGTTCTCGAACAGATGTTTGGAATTATGATCAGAAGTCGTGTGGTAGGCCAGATAACGATGTTGCAGGAAGTTACTTACATTCTGCAAAATTAACCGGGCACTCATGTGTTAGATGAAGCTGAACGGAAGGTTTCGTAAAAAAAAGATCCTGCAGCAAGTCATTAGTTACTATCTGAATCCCGAGGAAGTAGGATTAGAAGACTAGACAACGAAGATTTGATGAACCTGCTGATCGTGCATGGAGCTGTAAATAGTGATGGGCGTGCCACTCGGTAATTTTATCATGAACGTTATCCGAACGGGTGTGATCCGCATTACACATTCCTTGCAAGTGTGAATATAAGCTGACGGGAGTCTAGGTTCTAGTCATATTAAGAGTTTGATGTCAGTGGAACATCTCATCGCTCAAATATCTGTTGCTGCCGGAAAGATGCGTGGTATACCAGGAATCTTCCAGAACGTAATGAATTCCTTGTAGTGCCACTGCTAGGTCTGTCAGAAGACTTCTGGTCATCTTTTCCAATACCTATTACAGTAAAAACTCTCAATAAAATTTTTCCCGTTCTTTTTATCTGCTTATTTGCACCATAGCTCTTAATTACTTTGTATGTGACCCGGAATTCCGATGGGATTCTCAGTTGTCTCTGTATCCATTACACACCCTTCAACAAGGATAGCGAACCATTGGCATACGTGTCATTGATGGTACGTGACACAATTTTTTTGCTCGCCAGTGATCAAAATGGGTTGCATTTCATTTCAAAACTTCAATGTTCACTATGAAGTATTACGAACAAACGCAAGTGATTGTTCGTGGGGCGGCGGGGAGGATACTTGTTTGTAACTGTCTTGCTTTACTAAAGTCGTAGACTTACAATTGTTAATGATGAAAAATTTGTCTGCGAGTAGCATGGACAAATATATATTGACACAACTGTATTTTAAAATTTATTTGTGTTATATTTACGATTTTTAACTGTTATTTAACATGGCTAGTTCAGTAAAAGAACAAAAGGTGAAAGGCAGTAAGCGTAATATGGTATTTCAAATTTCGTGGACCGAGAAGCATGGCATTATTAGTAAAGTAGACAAAAGGGTGTGTGTCTTATGTTCTGGAATAGTGACATGCAGAGCATCATCTGTAAAACAGTATTTTGAAACAAATCACAAGCCCTCTTGACAAAAAAAGAGAGCCACAGCAAAAATATTTAATTGCTTAGAAACCGATTGGCAGATGACTCCAATTGAGCATGCATTCTGTTAAAAGAAATATTTTAAAATCCTAATGTAAGTTATTTGTGGTTCAATCTGTAATAACAGAAGTCACACCAGTGTTACTTTCATTTAAATTCGTATAACTAAAATACTTATGACTATACAGTGCAAAAGGTATTTTTTCGTAGTAAATAGAGTTTTGCGTTGTTACTATTTAGATTTATAATTTTCCGAAAAATCACAAGTCAAAACTATTTCACGGCACGTCTTTTCCTCATTAAACACTTCTTTAGAAAAAATGGCACGTAGATTCACAAAGTTTCACCACCCCTGTCCTACAAGCTTGTCGGTGTGGTACCGAATCACCCTGCAAAAACTTTATATATTTTTTGTTCTAAAAATGTTTTTCCTAATATATATTAAACACTTGAATAATATTGCCATATGAAGGGAGAATTGCCATCATTCACCATAGCTATGTCGTTGGAGTAATGGACTGGAGATCCAATGATTGCTGGTTTGACATCCCGGGGACTGCGTCTCATCCAAAGACTAGAGTTTTAATTTAAAAATTCCATTTATTATTTCTCTGGAATTTGGGTGATTCGAAGACTTTCTTTACCATTTGTACCAGATATTTCACATACATACGTAAATTAGATGGATCGGGCGACATCGTTTTTTTTTATGCCCAGTTATTTCTGGAATATTTTTCTAAATATAAAAATGCCTAATCCCTCCAGTCGAGAGGTGTTCTCTGTTCCGTTCTAATAAATATGTACTAAGGGAACCGTGTGTTTATTTAATTTTTCGTGGTAATATTCTTATTATTTAAGCAATTAATTTATTGCGTCATAAAAATAATTATTTTCAGAAATATTTTTTGACATAATCTTTTGATCAGCATTCACTCCATTTTAGACATATAACCACAATTAAAAATTTTAGTATTGTTTTTATCTTCAAAATTTCTCTCTATTTTTATTCAGGCTTGTGTAATTAGACTATAGAACATAAATTGTCCTTTCAATATACGTATTCTCTGTTTTACAGAGATTACCTACATTATTGTGCTTAGCCAAATATATCTTTGTTCAGCTTTAAAATAGTTTTATCATTTGATGTAATTTTTTTCCAAACAATATAATTTCAATGATTCTTAATTTATGCCATCAATACATGCAATATTATTCAAATTAATTTTTAAGTTTTAATTCAAATATGGGTAATCAACTTTAAAAATTTTATTAATATTTCTGCTTCCTTTTTTTTAAAAAAAAGTTGACTTTTCTTTGTATTACAAAATTGGTCTAAATTAAAATAAATAAAATATCATAGGTATTCATGAAAAAATAACAGCTCCAGACTATTGATAATACAAAGGTATGTCGGAAAATAAGTTTCCCCTTTCAACTGTAGTCAGAGTTATGAATGAAAGTCAAAACATAGAATGAAGCATTAAAGATAAGACATAACTTTATTTTTCCACATAAGTACCAAGTACATTGAGATATTTGTCCAACCGCTTGATATGGTTCAAAACGCCCTCCAGGAAAAATCAGGGTTTTGCATATGGAAAAAACTTTTAACGGCTTGCTGGATCTCAGCGTTGGTTTCAAATAGCATTCCGGTGAGATTCTTTTTCAAAGCTGGAAACAGATGAAAGTTACTTGGTGTGAGATCAGGACTGTATGGCGGAGAGAGTAGGTTCTCCCAAACAAGAGTTGCAATACGGTTTTGCATTGCCATCGCCGAGTCATCCAACAACAAAACGCCAGATCTGAGACCATTTTTTTCTGAATCTATCTGCTTAATCCCAGTTAACCTCTATCCAATGGGGTATTGGTGTCTTGCACGTTCATTTGTTGTTTCCTCGTTCACCCATAGCCGTTAAACGCTTCTTGCGTATGGAAAGCCCTGAGTTTTCCTGGAGGGCCTTTTGAAGCTTATGAAATGGTATGACAAGTGCCTCGAGGTACTTGGTACTTAAGTGGAAAAATAAAGTTATGTCTTATCTTTATTGTCTCATTCTATATTTGGACTTCCATATATAACTTTGACCAAAGTCAACAGGGGAAACTTACTTTTCGACTTAACCTCGAAGAATTACTCTCTTCTAAAGCAGATCCAATATTTTTTCTACAAATACAATCAGATTTTAAAATTTAGGTATTGAATATCAAATTTATTCTCACTTCTGTAAAAATAAGTCGAATTTCTTCGCATATAATATGTATCCTACTTTATTTAAGTGTCTACAAAGCAAATTTTAAAACTATTGGGTATAAGGGGAAAATGTATCGATATTTAATACATGCTTTTTAATGCGTTGTCGATCCTTAGTAAGAAATCGAATCCGACTGAAGCGGGTTTAAACAGTTTGATTTTTTTTTTGTTTACTAGTGAAGATTTATATACATTTTTTTCACAGTTTAGTTTTTTAAACTTATAAAACTATCAACATGAGAGAGGAAAAATAGCATTTAAGACATTTTATGTAGTACCAGTTTCAAAAAGGGAATAGCGCGATGGAGGGAAAAAATTCCGACGTGTTTGGAAAGGAATCAGAAAGCAGCTTGAACATGCAAAAGATGGCTTTAGAAATTTCACTTCGGTGATTTTTCTTTGAAAGATGAAACACATATCAAGAAGGCCATGCGATGTCATTGACGAAGTGCTACAAAATATGATCAACACATATGCCACGTTGGTTTCCACTAAAGTGGACTTCAATTTTCTATTTCATCAGACTACTACTTTGAATTACCTAAAAAGCTTGATTTCGTGTCCAAATTCTCTGTTTGGATGCCACTCGAATTAAGGGAAACAAATTTAATGTGCGGAATTTGAATATGTTCTTCAAATCTTGCTCGTTTTAAAAATGAACTGTTTTGGACCACTTGGTGACTGAAGATGAAAAGTGGAAAGTGTATAAACACATGATTAGAAAAAAATCACTTGCTTACAAAGGAGTGACGCTATCATCCACATCCAAAGCTGGCGGGCTTCAGAAGAATGTAATATTGTGTTGTTGGTAAGACAGCTAGGGTATAGTGCACTGTGAGTTGCTGAAAGAAAATTAATAGGTCTTTACTGTTCACAAGTTGATGCTTTGAACAAATAAATTCAACATAAATGTAAATCTTTGGCCAACAAAGAGGGTGGAATCTTCATCACGACAACTCTACACTACACGTGGTAAGAATCAACGCTTAAAAAATTTTCAAACTTATGATGAAAAACCTTACTACAGCCAGCATACACATCTGATACTGTACCACCTGACTATCATCTGTTCAGGTCGCTGCAAAACTTTCTTGATGGAAAAGAATAAAAATATTATGAGATTTTCCAAATGACAGTAAATGAATACTTCGTCTCCAAAACAAATGATTTTTTTTCCCACAGAGTTATATAAATTAGTATACGGCTAGCAGACGGTTGTAACTAATAAAAGACATATTTTAAATAAAATTTTAAATAAAAAATGAAAAGTTTTTTTTTCTTTAGAAAGAAATGGCAGAGCTTCCTCATCTCCTTACACCAGCATTTCTCAAACTGTGGTCACGCCCACCTGGGAGCGCGATAAACCTACGAGGGGGCACGAGCATGTTGAAAATACAAGATTAAAAAAATTATTTACTGGAATGAAGTAACACAAAGTACTTTCTGATATAACAAAAAATACACATTTACACTGATATAATTTATATATATCATCTGCGATATTACGTCATAAAAATAAAAGCTTCTACTTCAAAACCTCATTAGCTATCTTTGATACTATAACCAAATAAAAAAAAAATTATTTGATTTGCTGTAATACCACGATGAGAGATTTTTATAACGTTTTCTTTTCAAACTTAAAATACTACTCTTTCAGAGAAAAAACAAACCATGACTCCTAATCAAAAAATTTTATTAAGATAAAAAATTCGTCACTGTTATTATTGAAATACTTACCATATAAGCTGTAGGCAGCAGTATGTATTTGCTGCTGTTTGACCTTCGAACTTACTTGTACGATTAGTTACGACCCTGCTCTTATGTATTTGTTTTTTCATTTAGGGAAGTTGTAACTAAACTATTTATGCTGCGCTTTTTTCATTCTAAAATATTTTTATAATTTATGGAAAAGCACAGAAAGCACTTTGAAGGATTCCTTCCTTGGCCAAGATTTATTATTATGAATATTCCCAAACATGAAATGCATAATGAAAAAGGTTTTGCACAACTTTTTTTAGAACATCCATATTGTTTTAAATGCACTTTTAACCCGGGAGAGGTCACGCCGATCACGGAGAGCACGAAATCGGTAATTCTGGCAAAACTGTTTAATTATTACCAATGACCCTGACACTATCCTCCTGTTTGACAGTCTTAACGGGAACTAAAATATGTTTGTCACATATCTCCCCCTTTTTTGGGAGTGACAAAGATTTTCTTACAATCTTAAGGGGTACTTGTTTTGACTGAGCTTCTGGTGCGATAACTTTTTGTTCCAAAATATTTTCTCTGTTCATGCTACATACCCCCCGCCCATGAATAACTTAATGATCTTGATTGCCTTGTTGTACTACTTATTGTGGTTTGGTAAATGAGCATGATGAGCAGGTAAATGTTTGGTAAATGAGCAGAATGTATATGTATATATATATATATATATATATATATATATATATATATATATATATATATATATATATATATATATATATATACATAAAAGAAATGGACATATTTGATCTCTATTGAAGGAAGTTAAAATTGATGAAAAATGAGATGAAACTGCTGAAATAACGCATATTAAAGTAGATTTGAGAGAAGTGATGAACATGAAATGGAAGAAAAATTTTCAAATGCTACCAAAAGAACTCCATCAACTAAAATATGAAGCCATAAGTATCAGAAGACACATTTTGCTTTGTCAAAAACACATAAGCAAGCAAAAGTTTAACATGCTATTTGTCGAACATCAAAGGACAGTACAATTACAATAACCTGAAAAAAATATGAGAGTTTTGTCTGCAAATAACATTCATGTAATGTTAGCGAAAAGTGTTTGTGATTTGTGTCTTTTTTTAAAGTCACGGACATTTGAAACATTTTAGTTCAGTTTTCACGGATTTTTTCATCAAATTATCAAAGAAAAATTTAAAACTTCTTGAAAAAAAAAAAAAAAAAGTATATTCTTTCTTAGTTAAATTATTCACTAGAATCACGATTTGTATCATGTACAATAATATATATATATATATATATATATATATATATATATATATATATATATATATATATATATATATATATATATATATATATATATATAAAAGATTGAGAGGTGACTCAATAACCCCGCTCGACCTTATCGAGTGCGCGCCTTCTCCCGGTTTAAAACATGTTGAAGTCTTTTCGCTTTAAATATTAAAAAAATACAATTATTCTTCACCGGAATTTAATATTATTGTTCATTATTTAACATCATTTATAAATGCTAATTTTGTGAGGCTTAAAATTACAGTTCACTTAAAACTAATTATAATTTCAGCAATCAATTGATAAAAATCCTTTTACATTTTTGTAAACATTATCGCGCACTTGGCTTTACTCTCCTTACAATTCAGCAATTATATCAGTAATGTTTTATTTTCTTATAAATGAACTCGTGCAAAGAGTGGGTACTTCAGTCGGTATACTTTTAATGTATCAATGTTGCACATAGTATTTTATAACTTAGTAATTAATACTAAATTAAGAACAAGTGTAATAAGTATTAGCGACTTCCATGGGTTTGTCTTGCGGAACAAAATTTTCAAAGGAATGCTTATGATTAGAAATTGACCATCTGAGTTCTTTTTCTATATTTAGCTGAGATATATCGATAATTTGTCTTCTGAGTAGCCTCCTGCATTTTGCAATTTGTTCCAATTTAAAAATTAGAGAAAGGAAAAATAACATAATATTTATCCCATTACTTATTATTTTTTTTTTTGCTTAAGAGTAACATATCGTCGTCCTAATTATCAGGCTGCGTAACTCCACCGGTGTAATTGATTTGATATAGGAGTGCAATGTGACAAGCGCTTTTTGGCGCGATTCCTTAATCCTTTTGTTTTGTCTACGCCATGCTTCAGTGCGCGCTCCGCTTTTAATTTATTCCTCGATCAGTGTAATCACTAATTTTTTTTATTTCGTAATAAAACTAAATTTCAAAAGGAGAGGTGGTGTGGCAAGATTTTAACTTAAAAAAAATATAACAGAAAGTAATATTAATGTATTACACTTCCAGTAATTCCATTACATTATTTTAAGCTTTCATTACACAAAATTTGTAACAATGTGTAACTTTAGCTGAGCAGAGATCTCACGGGAAAAAAACAAAAAAATTAACATTAATAAACGTTATCCCCATAGAAACTCCATTATCGCACGATAAAAATATCAAAGTAAACCATATTGTAATATTATTGCCTATCTTGGCAAAAATAAACAACAACTTGGCGCCTAGCCCTACTGTATCAAATTAGCATCCCAGATGGAGTTACGCAGTCTGATATACAACGTCTGATATGACGACGATATGCAAAATTTAATACTTATGTTATTAATTTTTTTCAGTTTATAATTAAGATTGCGTTTTGTAGCTTTAGTGACAAAGAGCATTATTATTGCATTCAGAACATTATTAATGTATAAGGGGGGCGCGATAAAAATTGTGATTGAAAAGGGAGGCGCAAGTATTGAAAGTTTGAGAAGCACTGACTTACACCCAAAAACTATGTAAGTACTTAACACTTAAGAACACAGCCTTCTGCTTTTCGCTTGAATTGTTCTCGAATAAGGTTTGAGATTCACGGACAGTTTAAATGTCTGGGTTTTGGATGTTTTTTTACATTGTAAACTATTTGACGAAGATATACATTGAATGACTGTATTGCAGTACAATTTTAAACATAGACAAAACAAAAAATGATTTCTACCTTTTACCTTCACGTCCACATTCATTAAAATATGTTCTCACATTTAACTTAACTATCAAAATATTGCTCATCAAAGAGGAGAGTTTTAGTCTCATTTCGAGATACTAAACTAAACAGGCGTCAAAGAATCAAATGTTTTAATATTTTTAAAATAAGTACGTGGTATAACAATCTCAGTGTTGACTGTTTCAACAATGCACTGTTTTGTGTGAAAAATTTATTGCTGTCTTTGGGAAGTATGTCCATTAACTTTGCCAAATTTAACGAAATATTACTCTTGTTGAATGTATCTGCTTTCTTCTGAATATTCATAAAAGTTCAGTTATAGTTCCTTTTAGAGCTCATATTGTAGACATAAATTCCAGACAGCCATTTATCCGCGATATAAAATATGCCTCACACGATAACGTTTGATTTTATGTGTCGGTACACACGTTTGTAACATCTTATCTTGGAGTTTAAAATATTTTATAGCATAATAATATATGACCAATAAATTTAAGTAAAATAGACTAAAATTTTAGCTATAAAAGTTCTGTCTTGTGATTAAATTCAAACCAAAAAGCTATTTATTCCAGCTAGTTAAACAAACATGAAAAGATTGTTATAAATACTTAATGAGAAGAAATTTATTAATTTTAATAAATGTTTGTTTCTTATAAACTTACTCAACAAATGTAAAGAAATTTACTGAGTTATCCGTTTTAATCCATTATAAGAAAATCAAACTATTGTTTAAATTTATTTAATAACACAGTATTTTCTGCAAGAACCTTCAAATAACTTTAAACTTGAATACATCTTCATAAAGAAAACAGAGAACGCAACACTTTTTTCATGAAAATGCTTTCTAAATTTCTAAGCCAGTAGAAAATGAAGTATAAATTGCCTTTTACACAAATGGGTAAATAAATAACTTTTTAAAAATGCAAAAATAAAAAGGTTTGGCATGTAACCCATATTTGGTGTCCCAGGGTGTTAATTTTGTCTCGAGGGGTGAAAATATAAATTATTTGCAAATAGGTATAATTATTTAAAATTTGAACTAATTAATTCGAATCTTGTACATATTATTTACTAAGAATTATGGTTTCGAAAAAGTACAAAATGTTTTAAATATAATCATAATTTTAAAAATTATAAGCAAATAAAAATAAGAAATAATTTTGTAATAAATATTTAGTAATATTTGCGTTACGCACGCTTTTTTCTAACATAGTAGCTTTTGATGTATAAAACTTAATAGAATTTTAAAATGTATCATATTATTTAATCTATACTAATTTAAGAATAATATATCTTTCGTATTTCAAAATATTTGAAAGATATTGAAATATTAAAAAAATATTTTTAAAATGTATTTTTTTTTATTTTTTAAAAAATATAACTTATTATTTTATTTATATAAAAATACTACAGTGTAATATGGATTTATTTAATTTAATAAATCAATTTATTGCTAGTAATTAGAGCTACTACTTTATCCTTCTCTCTTATTCCACCCTGTATGGTGTGGCACAAAAAACGAGTATGATCCAGTAAATATTTGAAATTAAAGTATCAGTTTTCCGTTACAGTATCACCTTCAAAGTAGTTCCCTTTAGTATTCGTACACTTCCATACTGATATTGCTGGTAACAGTCCAGGAACCAGGTTTGTCCCTTTAGGAGATTTTTCGTTTTTGCCTGAACCTTTTCAACTGAGCCAAAATGGGTTCCCTTTCAGCAATATAAGGAACCACGGTCGCATGGGGCTAAATCAGGTGAATAAGGAAGATGCCCCATCAATTTTTGGGGGATCAGAAACTGCTTGACACATAGAGCCGTGTAAGCGGGTGCATTTTCTTGGTACAACATCCATCCATCACTGACAATTGACGTAAATGGCAACCTACTCACATGACGAATTTTTCCTATGTTTTCTTCTCTAATCACTGACCTTGGTCGTCCAGCAGGTTCCTCATCTTCCACACTGTCAATTCCCCTGAAAACCTCTTATACCATTCAAACACATGTTCATTACACAAAGTTTTATCTCCATAAGCCCTTGTTAATATTTTAAATATTTTCCTAGCTAATTGATTTAATTTCATAAGAAAATTCATGTTGATTCGACATTTTTACGGAAGAATGTAGTTGCACGAGTTCGCTCAATGGAGCAATACTCCCAATTGACATGGTCTATTAAGACAAAACTAGCCACATGGATAGAGGAGATGTGTGAAATGGCGTAACCAAAACGGTTGTTGGCAACTCCACTCATTTTTTTGTGTCACACCTTGTACACATATATTCATATCTTGTAAGACATATCACGTTGTATATCAATTTGACTAACAATTCAAAACCTACACATACCTTGTTAAACTAAATTTATGATGAGATTTTCATTACTTATCTTTGCAATATGAATATTCATGGTGTTACATTTCCGATGCTGGGCGGCATTTATGTATTACGAAGAAAGAGAATAAATTTCAGAGGAGCTTCAATTTAAATTAATATTTGGCAGGCTATTTATACCAATAACTTCAATAGCAATGTATCTGCATATAAATATGTCTAACTATCTATATATGAAACAATTTCAATTGAACTATGACATATATCATTAGGAGAGAATACCTTGCCGAACGGATTTAATTATTTTTTTCAGTCTTCGAAGAGGAGATATTTTACTATTTTGACACTAGAACGTCCAAGAATTTGCTTACACTTAAACGTCCACCGGAGTCGTTTCGACACCGCGATATAAATGTAATAAACAAATAATTTCATGACTGCTGTTTAGTAGGGTTTAGATATAAGACTTTTTTAATATTATTTCATGGAATTATCTTATATATTATGGCACTTTGTATCATAAAAAACTAACGATGGCATTACGTGACGCGAAGCTTGTTGTACCACTGTAAGGCATTTCGAGTCTGAAATCTGCCAGGAACATCGCTATTTAGTGGTATTAATTCTGTACCATCCCTAGCGACATATATATCGGAATTTTCTGGCACACGATCAATTACATCTGCACTTACTTCAGATTCTTCGTAGTCACTTTCACTCAGTCTTATGTCTTCATCGAAATCTAAATTAGAGGAAAACAGCTCACCTCCAACCGGTTCATTCTCAGAAGGCTCTTGCAGCAAATTATCAATTTCATCAGGGCTTAGACTTTTTCTGCGACACATTGTTTCAGAGTGTCTGCTATGCACAAGGTTCAAAAATCGAAAGAAATTATTTTTATGAGCAGATAAATAAATACTTTGTAACGAAACTTTTAGACACAACGATTTCAGTGTTAATGACTCATTTCTACTTTGAGCCCAATAACACTGCATTCAAGGTCAAGTAAATGTGCGATATTACTTCAGAAAATTTGTTTTACAAATTTACTTACTACATACGGTCGTATTCTCAATAACGGGTTAGCCTCGAGTTATCCCCAAACAGGAGGTAACTCACAGATTCGCGAAACATCGTTATTCTCAACTGCGGATCGCGCCAAATCCACGGATTATTCATCCAAAAGTAACCATTTTGGAGGTTAACTCGCGGATTTGTAATCAAATATGTACGACCGCTTTGATTTTCTTCTTATTGAGGATTTAGAAACATTAGAAAGTATTGAAAGAAGGCCAGTTTTCATTTCTTAGCCTAGGAAGAACGTTAGTAATTCAATACGCTTTTTTGATTCAGCTAAAATTACGTTTGATGTTATGTTTTAATGTTATACAATGAGAATTCAAAACTCGTATAATTCTAAAGTATGAATTTATATTTTGATTGTATACAAGTGTTTATTTCCTAATCTATTTTTCTTTTTGATTTAAAATTTTCCAGCAATCCCCTTTGGTAGATTAAAATAGAATGTTTATTATGTATATAATCATTGATTTTTAAATAATTTCTTATGTCTAATAATTATTTTTAATTCATGATTTCAATAAAATCTTAGAATTGAAAATCCTGTTTTTTTTTGTAAGGAATAAATTTGTTTATTGAATCTTAGGCCCCATTAAGTCACATTTATCTAAAACAGAACATGTTACTGAATCTTTTCTAAGTCCATCTAAAAAAAATAATTATACTATTGGTATGCATCTGATTTTATTTGTCACAAAACAATATATATACACATACATTTATCAATATTTTACAATATAGAACAGAAAACAAATTTTACATATACAAAATACTAGCCGTTACCCACCCGCTTCGCTGGGTAATTCACGATGTTGTATATATGTATACTGTTTACATATATATTAATTATTGATATCTAGCATTAAGAATTCGATTGTATTTAAAAATATATTTATAACTGTTACACTCTCGACTCTTGATATAAAAAGAACATAAATTATAATATCTAATTTCTATTTATATCTAAAATAGAAGAAGAAAGATTTTTTCACTCACTTAACATAATAATCAAGTGGATTTCCACCAAAGCAACTTTCAGTGGATCTCTACTCCTTAAAATAAGCATGCGTGCTAAATTTCAAGTCTGAATCTAACAGAGAAAAAACGGAATTTTTATCGTCAATATCTCGTTGACAGCATTCTTAGCGGATTCCAATTCAACAAAAGAAGCATGCAAACAAAATTTTACTATTATAGACTTATCAGTTCAAAAACGGGAATTCTGTCTATCAATACGCCCCAATAAATTTCCCCGCTTCCCCCTGGAGTGGATTTTCTGTAAAATCCATTCTTAGGGGAACTCTATTCAACTAAAGAAAAAAGTGCTCAACAAATTTCAAGTAAATGAGTTATATTCAAAAACAGGAAATTTTCTATAACACGCCTTAATCCCTCGCAACCCCACTCCTTTGGGGGTCCGTTTTCGCAAAATCTTTGTAAAAGGGGCTTTATTCCATGAACGGAACATACCTTCTAATTTTCAAGCAGGTGGTTCTATTAGTTGAAAAACGGAAATATTTATCTATTACGCCCCTTAATTCCCCTCAGTGACCCTTGGGGATCAATTTTCCCCAAAACTATTTTGTAGTGGATCTCTACACCATGAAAGGAATTCGCTTACCAAATTTTAAGACTGTACGTCTAATAGTTTAAAAATGGAACTAATTATCTATAACGCCCCTTAAGTCCCCTCAACGCTACTTAGGAAATGCTTTTCACAAAACCCATCTTAAAACAGATCACTACTCAGTGAATGGAATCTGCTAACTCAATTTCAAGATTTTACGTCTAATAGTTTAAAAAAGGAGTTAATTGCCTATAACGCCACTTATGTCTCCACAACGCCACTTGAGGTCCCTTTTCACAAAACCCATTCTGTAGGGGATCTGTTCTCTATGAAAGGGATCCGCTTATCACATTTCAAGACCGTACGTCTAATAGTTTAAAAATGGAAATAATTATGTATAATGCCCCTTAAGCCCCCGCAACGCCACTTAGGAAACGATTTTCACAAAACCCATTTTATAGCGGATCTCTACTTGATGAATGGAATCAGTTTATACTAAATTTCGAGATTTTACGTCTAATAGTTTAAAAAAGGAGTTAATTGCCTATAGCAGTGCTTCTCAAACTTTCAATACTGGCGCCCCCCTTTTCAATCACAATTTTTATCGCGCCCCCCTTATACATTAATAATGTACTGAATGTAATAATAATGCACTTTGAGTATTAAATTTTGTATACGTTACTTTTATATAATATATATTTTAAGCAAATTACTTTTAAGTAATAATTATAATGTTATGTTATTTTTCCTTTCTCATTTTTTAAATTAGGACAGATTGCAAAATGACATTTAATTAAAAATTTATTTCGTCCATCATGCATTTCTAAAAGTACAAATGTCATAAGAACAAGTATAATATAAAAAATAAATTTTAAGTCAATTCCTACTTAGGCCAACAAAGAAAAACTTATTTTAGTTACTTTCTATTAAATAGTTTCAATTAATACAAATATGTAATACATATGACAGAATCACAATGTTAAGCGACAAAAGAGAAAGCGACTTTCCTTGCAATTTTTCCTTTTCTTTTCTATGTATGGGGTATTGGAATATTCTTTTTTTGTTACTATTTATTCATTAATTAAATTTAATTAGTGTAAGAAAATAGTAAAGTAAAGAAGAAATCACACACATTCTTAGAAATTAGGCCATCTCGGATGGAATTCGATTGATTGATTGATTTAATATTAACGTCGCACTGTTCAGCTACACGAGGGCTTTGGGCGACGGACCACGTAATTTTGAACCATGGTCAAGTGACGTGGACGACACCTGAGCTGGCACCCCCCTCTCCTAACTACCACACCACACCAACGTGAGGACGTTTCAGCTCTCGACAGATTTAACGTGCATCGCTGCCCTACACGGCGGGTCTTTAGTGGTACTGGGATCGAACTCGTGACCAGGCAAGCCACGATCCGATACCTATACCACTCGGCTACCGCGGCCACCGGATGGAATTCGAACTACCGTCCTTAAGATTAGAAGCCCAGCGCGTTATCCATTGCGTTACAGGGGACAGCACGAAAAGTTTTCCTTTCTATATGTTGTAACTCCTGTTTAGCGGCGCTGTAGTCGTTTGCTTCTAGTGTAAATAGCGTTCCTGTTTTGTAAAATAAATTGTGTTTTTTGTCCCTCCATCCGACTGGGGTGTTTTTTTGTGCGTCGCTTCTCCTTCTGACAGGTAAGAGCAATTTATTCATTTTTAATGCACAAATCCGAATTGAATTTTTGAATTACGAATTTGAATAATTATTTAGAAGTTTGAATTTGAACATTATTTTGGTGCCTGAAACTCGGGACCAGCCTTTAGATAAATTATTGCGAACTATTAGTGTAGTTGAAATCTTGCGAACAGTATTGAATTTGAAAATTTAATTTATACGAAATGGATATCGAAGTTCTTAAAAAAATTCGAATACCTGTCAGAAGGGCGGCAACAGAATTATCGAACTCAATTAAAATTGAAATTGAGAAGGAAAATGCATCAAGCGATTTTATAGAAGAACTTTTAGCAAAATTAATTGATAAAGAAAAACAACTTGAGAATGTTGACAAAGATATCACGATTCTTACTAATATGGATGACCTAGAAAAGGAAATAGAAAAACAACAAGAATACCGTGATTCAATAATAACTTGTAAAGTGCGTGCCAATAAAATATTAAACAAAAGAAAAACTGAGTCGAGAAACACACCTGTTACAAGTTCTAGAAGCGAACAACAATTTTCAAGTTTAAAACTCCCTCAACTGCAAATCCCACAATTTGACGGAAATATTTTAAAATTTAGTGATTTCTTTGCCCAATTCGAAGCAGCAATACACAATAACTCAAATTTAAGTGACGTTGAGAAATTTAATTATTTAAAATCTTACTTAATTGATGAAGCTGAAATAGCAATTAGAGGTTTAACTTTAAGTGCAAATAACTATACAATCGCATTAAACATAATTAAAGAGCGATTTGGCAGAAAAGATTTAATTATTGATTCACATATGTCTAAATTATTACATTTAAATCCTGTGCGAAAATCAAATGACATTTTGAGCTTGCGAAAACTGTATTCTGAATGTGAAATCCATATTCGAGGATTACAAAACTGTAGGGTAAATCCGGACACTTATAGTTCCCTATTGTATCCAATAATTTTAAAATCTATTCCGCGGGATTTATCATTGGAGTTCACACGAAAATCATACGGTCAAACGGAGAATATGATTTCTGATTTATTAGACTTCTTAAAAATAGAAATTCAGTGTCGCGAGAAAAATGAGCATTTAACTAAAAATTTAATTCTTATGATTCCAATCCCCGAAAAGAAACTAGAAATTATTATAACGAAAAGCAGAATTATAAACACAGTAAATTTAATAAATATAACGTAGATTCAGCGTATGGAAAAATAAAAATACTTATGTCCCGACGACCTCCGCGTTTGTTGTCAATGTAAATAAGTGTGTATTTTGTTTGGGAAATGATAATAAAAATGATCATAGTTCCGATTCTTGTCCGAAATCAATCGAGGAAAGGAAATTATCTCTTAGGAAAACGGCATTTGTTATCTATGTCTCACGCGAGGCCATATATTTCGGGCTTGTAAAAAGGCTAGGGTTTGCGTTAATTGTAAGGGTCGTCACTCCGAACTGATATGCGATACTTCTTTCATCCCCAAAAACCACCCTGTTGACGAAAAGATCGCCTCGGAGAACGCAGGTGTTCGGGGTTCCTCACTGGAATGTGACACCCCCTGAAAGGTATCTCATGCTGTAATGTGAATACAACTCCTAACGAAATTCTTCTCGAAACGTGTAGGGCTTTATTGGTAAACGAATCGCAGAAAAAAAGGAAATAAATCTCTTGTTAGATAACGCTTCACAGAGATGTTTTTAAAAACAGTAGCCTCTGAAATGAAGCTTCCTGTGAAACGCGAAGAAAATTTATTGGTTTACACATTCGGTTCGAGAACACCCATTCAAAAAAAATACGAAGTTGTGGAAATTACCCTCTGTAACCTTAACGATTCTGTAAAAACGATCACTATTGACGCTCTTTTGACGGACGTCATTTCCGGAACTCCTTTCAAAGTATCGGCGAATAAATTAAAGAAATCGCTTAGTTGTAAAAATCTTCCCTTTTCTGACTTAAACGAATCGAATGGAGATGAGATTTCATTGTTAATAGGGGCGCAATATTTTTGGCAGATTCATTCCGGTAAAAAGGAGAAATTAACAAAAACTTTGTTTGCGATAGATACCATTTTCGGGACAATAATCCAGGGTAGAATATCGCCTATGGATGTACATTATAAAGAAAACGTTTCTGTATTTAAAGTAGAATGTTGTTCCCAATTAAATGAAAATTTAACCCAATTTTGGAAATTAGAATCGATGGGAATTAGTGATACAGAAAAGAATATGTTAGATAGCGATAACGACTATATTTCGAGTTTTGAGAATAATTTAAAATTTAATAACGGAATGTATGAGACTAAATTATTTTGGGAAGATAAACCAAGCGATTTGGAAAATAATTGGGCAATAGCGAAGCGCAGATTCGGTAATTTAAGTATTAAAATGCAAGACAATAATTGGCTTTATAATGAATACAAAAATATTGTTAAAGATCAAATTAAAGAAAATATTGTTGAGGAATGTTCATCACATTTCGAAACTAATTCTTATTATATGCCTCATTCGGCTGTGGTTCGAAAAGACAAAGAAACGACAAAAGTTCGAATGGTTTTTGATGCATCCTCGAAAGGTAGAGACTGTAAATCTTTGAATGAGTGCCTTTATGCGGGTCCACCTTTGAATCCCCGAATAATAGATGTAATCTTGCGATTTCGCGAATATGAACATGCGTTTTGTAGTGATATTCAAGGGGCATTTTTAACGATAGGAATAGCTGATGAAGATCGCGACTATTTAAGATTTTTTTGGTTTCCGAATGATGGAGATGCCAAATCGTACAAAATAATGAGAATGAATCGTGTACCGTTTGGGGTGACCTTGAGTCCTTTTATACTTGCTGCGACGATTAAATTCCATATACGAAAATATAAGGAAGATTATAGAGAAACTTATGAACTGTTGAACACTTCTTTATATGTTGACGATCTGTTCGCCGGTTCATCCGAATCCGTTTATAAGGCTTTCGATCTCTCAAAAGACGCGATTGAAATTCTTAAAGATGCTAACATGAATTTAAGAAAATTTAAAACTAATTCGAAGGAATTAAGAAAATTATGGAACGAAAACGGTATAGGTGATGTTTGTGAATCGGGTGAGCGTTCTTTAAAGGTTTTAGAATTATTTGGAATTTAAATAATGATACATTTAAATTAGATGCACAACCATTGCTTGAGTTAATCAAAAATTTAAAGAATTCGAAACGCTGTGTTCTGAAAACAGCAGCAAAAGTCTTTGATCCGATAGGTTTTATTTCCCCATTTGTGTTAATAATAAAATGCTTAATGCAAGAAATTTGGGAA
This sequence comes from Trichonephila clavipes, assembly GCA_019973935.1. Taxonomy (NCBI): domain Eukaryota; kingdom Metazoa; phylum Arthropoda; class Arachnida; order Araneae; family Nephilidae; genus Trichonephila; species Trichonephila clavipes. The sequence goes on along the minus strand of BMAU01002947.1, from coordinate 241,668 downwards.
TACGGTCTCGGCTGGGATGAGCAATTGCCCACCGAGTTAAAGAATAAATGGGAGACTTGGTGCTCTCAAGTTTGTCTTCTAAACGACTTAACATTGGAAAGAAAATATTTTCCATATCATTTAGATAAGGGAAAGGATTTGCAATTGCACATATTTTGTGATGCAAGTCCCAGAGCATTTGGAGCAGTGGCGTATTTTCGTTATGTCACTGCAAATGACGATATTTACACGAGTTTTATAACCGCTAAAAGCAGAGTTTCTCCTCTCAAAAGTTAACCCTCCCACGATTGGAACTTTTGGGAGCAGTTTTAGCCTCGAGAATTTTGAAATATTTAACATCAAAATTTAAATTCCCTATTTTGAAATATTTCCTCTGGAGTGATTCTTCTATTGCTCTCCATTGGATTAAAGGAAAAGCTTCAAATTATAAACAGTTTGTTTCGAATAGGGTAATAGAAATCCAATCAAATTCCGATCCGTCTGATTGGCATCATTGTAGTGGGAGAGAAAATCCAGCAGATTATGTTTCTCGTGGAGCGAATCTCGAGACGATTATTAACAGCCAATTTTGGATGCATGGTCCTCAGTGGCTTCGCACGACGGAAAACAACTGGCCGAAAAGCTTGAATTGTGATTTTTCTTCAACCGACCCCTGTGAATCCGAAGAACAAGTGTTTACGTTCGCATGTGAATTAAACACAGCCTCAATAATTAATTTAAGAAAATTTAGCAGCCTGCAGAAACTATTGCGAGTTACTAGTTGGGTGCTTCGTTTTGTGCATAACATTCGCAATAGATTCAATAAACGATCTGACGACTTAAGTACAGAAGAAATCGATGGTGCCGAAAAATTTTGGATTCTATTAATACAGAGAGATGCTTTCGCCGAAGAAGTTAATTGTTTACGTGCACGCAAACTACTACTCAAGACTTCAGTAATTTTAGAGTTTAATCCTTTCCTTGATTCAGATGAACTGATACGTGTCGGTGGAAGACTACAAAAATCTAAATTCTCTTATTTACAAAAACACCCTATCATTTTACCGGCCAAGCATTACTTCGTAAATTTAATGGTGCGAGACTCTCACGAAAAGGTTTTTCACGGTGGTGTTAGTGAAACTCTACTAGAAATTAGAGAGCGATTCTGGCTCATTAAAGGGAGACAGACTGTGAAAAACATCTTAAAGAAATGTTTGATATGCAAAAGATTTAGTTCGACTTCAGGTGTTCAAGTCACCGCTCCGTTACCAGCTCTTCGTGTAGAGCAGTCAGCTCCATTTTCTGTAGTTGGAATAGATTTTGGAGGCCCCCTCTACACAAAAGACGAGAATAAACATTACATTGTTTTATTTACGTGTGCTGTTACGAGAGCTCTTCACTTAGAGCTAGTGAACAACCTTACAACTGAAACATTTCTATTAGCACTTCGACGTTTTATTAGTCGTCGTGGTCTGTGTTCGAAAATCTTGACTGACAACGCAAAAACTTTTAAGAAATCCGAATTTGAACTGAAAAACTTGTGGAAGATTATCAGCGATCCTACAGTGAAAGCGTTCTACGCATCTCATAAAATCTACTGGCAGTTTATTATGGAACGAGCACCCTGGTGGGGCGGCTTTTACGAAAGACTTATTCGAACAGTAAAGCTTGCTTTACGAAAGACTGTGGGAAGAGCAACTTTATTTAGCGATGAGTTGGAGACTCTTTTAATTGAAATTGAAGGAGTGCTCAACTCTCGCCCTCTTACATATATTTTTAGTGAATTTAATGAACCTGAACCTCTTACACCCTCTCATATGATTTTAGGACGTAGAGTGAATAGTCTAACAACCTGCCAGGCTTAATTTTGATTCTAACTTTTCCAACAGGAAAGTTCTAATTAAAAGGTTTAATTATCGCGAAAGATTACTTAATATGTTTTGGACAAAATGGTCAAAAGAATATATTTGCATGCTTAAATCTGCTCATTGTATTAAGCCTACAGGCGAAATTAAAGAGTTTAAAATTGATGATGTTGTACTAATTAATGATGAAAAATTTCCTAGACATTTTTGGAAACTAGGCAAAGTGGTTGATGTATTTCCTGGCAGGGATGGTAAAATACGTTCTTGTAAGATAAAAACACAAAATTCAATTATTAAAAGACCTGTACAATTGTTACATAACCTTGAACTTAATGAATGATTTCTTAGTTAAGTGATAGTTTTGAATTTGTTCTGGTGAATTTGTATGTGAATTACTTGTAATGTGTATTTAATATTTTTCTGTGTATTTTGAAATAGTAGCAGATTATGAATGAACCCCTGGTCATTCGGGGGGGGGGAGTATGTTGTAACTCCTGTTTAGCGGCGCTGTAGTCGTTTGCTTCTAGTGTAAATAGCGTTCCTGTTTTGTAAAATAAATTGTGTTTTTTGTCCCTCCATCCGACTGGGGTGTTTTTTTGTGCGTCGCTTCTCCTTCTGACAGGTAAGAGCAATTTATTCATTTTTAATGCACAAATCCGAATTGAATTTTTGAATTACGAATTTGAATAATTATTTAGAAGTTTGAATTTGAACACTATAAATTCTTTTAGACAATAATTTTTGTTTGTTACTATTTATTAATTTTTTTAATTTAATTAATGAATTAAAATTTGAAAGAACTGTAATAACATGAACCACTACAAGTTTTAAAAAATGTATTTGAACTTGAATGAATGAATAGAAAGTATTTTATCAACGATTGAAAATTTGAACAAGATATATATGAGAGAGTGAACTTATAGTAGGAATTGAAAAATGTAGTCTACTTTATGTTGCGTTCTCTCATATCCATCACATCTGGCATTCTCGCGAGCGTCTGCGTGAGTCTGGCCAAACTATCGGACGTCTGCGCAAAACATGTAATAATGCTGTACCTCGTACAATTCCAATCAGTCTTGGTCCATTCGATGCTTCTATAGCTACCAAATCTATCTTGAATGTACATTTTATAATTTGCGCGTTAGTTGTAATCCACACTATTATGTATTAATGCAGAATATTGGAACAAAAAAATCATGAATAAATTTTTAAGTCGTAAGCGAACATTCGACGATAATAAAGCATCAACAAGTGCACAGACGAGCATAGTTCCGAAAATTAAATCAAGGAAATATTCTCAAGAATACTTGAATTTTGGGTTTACCATTACTGAAGTAAATGGAGAAGAAAAGCCCCTGTGGGTTATTTGCTCAAAAATATTGGCAGCAGACAGTATGAAACCTAATAAACTTAAAAGACATTTCGAAACGCTTCATGGTGAGTACATTAACAAACCTCGAGAGTTCTTTGAATCAAAATTAAAATCATACGGAAAACAAAAAACATTTTTTAAAAAAACTTTGTCAGTGAATGAAAAAGCTTTACTTACTTCTTACAAAGTATCATATAAAATAGCCAGATGTAAAAAGCCTCACACTATTGCCGAAGAGCTTATTTTGCCTGCAGCAATTGAGATTGTAGGAACTATGTTTGGAGACAATTTTGCCAAAGAGTTGCAGTCCATACCCTTATCAAATGATACTGTTTCCCGTCGAATTGATGATATCGCTGAAGATGTAGAGCAACAGCTTTTCGGTAAGTGGCGTGATAAATTGTTTTCAATTCAGCTTGACGAGGCAACATATAGCAATAAAGATGCTCATTTCATTGCGTATGTTCGATTTTGGGATGGTATGTCAGCGGTAGAAGAACTACTTTTTTGTAAACCAATAAAACTTAAAGCAACAGCAATAGCATTATTTGATATTTTAAATAATTTTATAAACGAGGCAAATATAGAGTGGAAAACTTGTGTCGGAATATGCACCGATGGTGCTCGTATAATGTCAGGAAGATTTAAAAGTATACAAGCACTTGTTAAACAAAAAACTCCACTGTGCATCTGGACACATTGTATGATCCACAGAGAAGCTCTGGCTTCCAAAGAAATTAGTCCTGGCCTGAATATTGTGCTAATGACAGTTGTGACTGTAGTAAATTACATAAAAATGAGACCCCTAAAATCAAGAATCTTTTCTGGACTTTGCAAAGACATGGGCGCAGTGCATTCACCGTTGCTATTTTATTGTGAAGCAAGATGGTTATCACGCGGGAAATTTTTACAACATGTTTATGAATTAAGAAATGAATTTACCATTTTTCTAGAAGAGGAAAACCTACCGGAAGCTGAGAAATTTCGAGATGGTTTATTTCTGATGAAGTTGAGCTACTTAGTCGATATATTTGAGAAATTAAATATATTGAATCTTCAATTTCAAGGATCAAATGTACATATGTTTGACACGAGTGATAAAATTAATGCTTTTTGTAGAAAATTACAATTATGGAGCCGAAATTTAAAGCAAAAAAAACCTAGAAAGGCTTGAAAATGCGGATAAATGTGTAAAAACTTACAAAACTGAAGAACAACATGTGGAAGTTGTTTGTAAAACTATTGAATATCATTTAGCTATGTTAGCAAAAAATTTAAAAAAATATTTTTTTGCTGAGGACAACTTGATAGCAAGTTACGAATGAGTGAGAGATCCATTTCAAAATACCCTAGAAGGACTCTCCACTACCGAAGAAGAAAGTTTCATAGATTTCACATCTAGTGGCGAAAATAAAAGACAATTTTGTAATAAAACTCTCTTTCAATTTTGGGCAGAAGTAGATGATGAATTTTCTGAACTGAAAACAAAAGCATTTCGTGTACTTTTACCGTTTTCAACATCGTACCTTTGTGAACCCGGATTTTCTGCGGTGGCTGCTTTGAAGACAAAATATAGATCTCAGCTAAATATAGAAAAAGAACTCAGAGCGTCAAGTTCTGATATTAAACCTTCATTTGAAAACCTTTGCTCTGCAAGATAAGCCCATGGAAGTCACTAATAATATTTAAACTTGCTCTTAAGGGGACTTGGCACCCTTTGAGCAAACTTTTTTATTTACGTATTTAAAAATTATATTTTAACATTTTATACAATGTTTCTATTCAAGAAAATGTTACCAGATGAAAATTTTCATATATTATTCACACAATTTTAAAAATTTAAATTTTTTGAAGAAAATTGGGAAAATTTTAAAATCCTACTCCTTTTGTAAAAATTAATTTTTTGACCTGAATTTTTTTATAATATTCTTTTGGGTGTTCTTAACAACTTTAGGGATCGATTACTTCATTCGTTTTCGAGAAAAAATATAAAATGTTGATATACAAGCTAAAAATCAACGAAAAAGCCAACATGTCTTACATTTTATTTTTTTTTTTAAAAAAATATTCAGTTTATAGCAAAACGGATCCCTAATTTTATTACATGCTTTATTTTTAACACGCTGGAAAAAAATTGAAGTGATTGGTAAATAATTGTCGAAGAAGTAGAGAGCATTTTGAATGCACTAAGGTTTCGAAAAACACAAACTGAGAAAAACCACTTTAAAGTTTATAATTCGGAAAAAAAAATTGTTATAAGCTTAATTAAACTTAAAATACCACTTTAAGATATTACTTATACGTTTTTCTTTAAAATAATTGCAATTTCATATGTTTTCAACCCACACATTTTTATAAATGATCAACTTTCAGAGAGTACTAATTGCACAAGAAAACTCAAGAAAAACTTCAAAAAAAAAAATTTTTTTTGTCACGACAGAAATTTTAGCTGTTTTTCTTCTTATAATATTAAAGTATTACATTTGTATGAAGAATATATCAGGAATAAGAACTGAAATTATAAAATTATTAATATAAAATGCCTTAATTTAAAAATTTTACATGCACATATTTCACAAGGAAGAAAAATTACATTATTGTATTGCCTCGGAAATATTCTGCTTTTAATACTACACATTCTTTTTTATAGTTATTATTTCTATTTATAAAATAGATTTTTTTTTTATCATAACGCATTTTTAGCTTTTTTTTCTAAAAAGGGGGTGTGGCTGAATTATCTAATTTGTTTTCAAATGAAGTTTTATTCAACTTCTAACTTTCCGACATGCACAAGTGATATATCAATCGAGAGATAATAATGCAAAGAATAAGATTAAATGAAAATATAAAAAAAAACGATAGGTTTGTCATTTTTAGGGTACCAAGTCGCCTTAAATTAGTATTAATAAATTAGTTATAAAATACATTGTGCAGTACTGATACATTTATAAGTACACTGGCTGAAGTACCCGTTCTGCGATTATTTTTTTAAAAAATAATGCATTATTCTTGATATAATAGCTTAATTGTAAGAAGAGTAAAACCAAGTGCACAACAATGCATACAAAAATATAAAATGATTTTAGAATTAATATTAAATAGGGAAAACGCATGAAAAATTCCAATGAAGAATAATTGTGTTATTTTTAATATTTAAAGCGAGAAACCTTCAAAATGTTTTAACCCGGAAGCAGGCGCCCACTCCACACTAACGTTAATGGTCGCGCGATCACTTCACCAAGTCACCCCAATCCTTTTTTTTTATAATTATTTTTTTCTGTGCTCGATAAAAATCACAATTGCAGTGTGAATAATTTAACTAAGAGAAAATGTTCTTACCTACTTTAAAGGACTTTTTAATTTTTCTTTGATGATTTGAGAAAAAATCCAATAAAACTAAAGAAACCGTTCCAAATGTGCGTGACCTTAATAAAGAACATAAATCACAGGCATTTTTCACTAACAATACAAGAACATTATTTGCAATCAAAACTGTCATATTTTGCTCACGTTATTGTAATTTTTCTATTCTTTGATGATCTACAAATAGCACGTGTGACCTTTTCTTGCTTGTGTCTTTTTGACAAGGCGAAGTGTTACATTTATGGCTTCTTAGTTTTCTTGATATCTTAATTTTCTTGATAGAGTTCTTTAGGCAGCATTTGAAAATTACAATTCAACTCAAACGTTTCATGTCTATCACTTTTGTCATACTTACTTTCGCTATATCACGATTAATATGCATTATTTCATCAGGTTCTTCAATTGCTTGATCAGTTTCATCTTCCTTCAATAGAGAGATCACAGATGCCCATTTTTTTATATTCTGCTCATTTACATTTATAAACCATAATAAGTTGTACAACACAGCAATTAAAACCACAAAATTAATCGTAGGGGAAAGTATAGCATATTCATAGAAAATATTTCTGAACAAAAGTGGTCGTGAAGGGAACTCGATCAAAACAAGTACCTTGATTGTAAAAAACCGTTTGCCACTCTCAAAAAAGAGGCATAAATGTGACAAATTCATTTTAGTTTCCATTAAGACTGTCATATCGGAGGATACTGTCAAGAAACTGTTAATTAATAAACAGTTTTACCAGAATTTGGAGTGATTCGGCGCCTCATGCGACCGCTCCCATGAAAAAAAATGTATTCTATACAAAAACATCGATGTCAGTTATAAAAAAATAATTATATAAAACGTTTTTTATAATGCAATTTCAGATTACTCATAAAATACACATCTTGGCCAATTAATCCTTCAAAGTGCCCAATATGCTTATCCATACATCATAAAACTCATTTACATGGGGGGAAAAGCAACAGAAAAATATTATTTACAACTTTCCCAAAAGAAAAGTAGACGGAGTTAAGCATACCAGTAAGTTTGAAGGTCAAAGAGATGACAATCACAAGTACTATTCTAGAGGTTACAAGAAACGTAATAAAAAAATCTCTCATCGCGGGATTACAGCAAAGAAAACAAAATATCTTTTTTATTTGGTTTTGGGATCAAAGGTAGCTAATGAGCGTTTGAAGTGGAATCTTTTGAAAGTGGAATACCAGATGATATATATAATTTATATCAGTGTAAATGTGTATTTTTTATTTTGTCAGAAAGCATTTTGTTTTACTTCATTCCAAAAAATAATTTTTTAAGCCTTTTATATTTTCAAGATGCTCGCGCCCCCCTCGAAGGCTTATCGCGCCCCCCCAGGGGTGCGCGCCACAGTTTGAGAAGCACTGGCCTATAGCGCCACTTAATATTCTACAACTCCACTTGGAACTCGATTTTGACAAAACCCATTTTGCAGCGGATCTGTACTTTATGAAAAGAATCCGCTTACAAAATTTCGAGACCGTACGTCTAATAGTTTAAAAATGGAAATAATTATGTATAACGCCCCTTAAGCCCCCGCAACGCCACTTAGGAAACGATTTTCACAATACCCATCTTATAGCGGATCTCTACTCAATGAATGGAATCCCCTTACTATATTTCGAGATGTTACGCCTAATAGTTTAAAAAAGGAGTTAACTTCCTATAACGCCACTTAATTCTCTACAACGCCACTTGGGAGTCGATTTTCACAAAACCCATTCTGTAGGGAACCTGTACTCTATGAAAGGGCTTCGCTTACCAAACTTCAAGACTGTACGTCTGATAGGTTAAAAATGGAAATAATTATGTATAACGCCCCTTAAGCGCCCTCAACGCCCCTTGGAAAGTCGATTTTCATAAAAATCATTATGTAGGCAATCTCTACTTTATGAAAGAAATATGAGTACCAACTTTTACGACTGTACATCTAATAGTTTAGTAATGGAAATAATTATCTATAACGCCCCTTAAACCCTCGTAACCCCCCTTGGGGTTCGAACTTTGCAAAATCCGTTCTTAGCTGACGTCTACTCCATTAAGGGAACCTACCTATAAAATTTCAAGTCTGTAGGTTTAATAGTTCCGGAGATATCGTGATTAGTCAGTGAGTCAGTCAGTCAGTGAGTCGATTTTCTCCTTTATATATATAGATTTACAATTTTTCAGAAAATAATATTTTGATAGCAGAAAAAATTCAAAACTAACTAGTCCTAACGACATTTTTTAACCATTCACTTTACAAAAAAAACCTATTTAATTATTATAGTTACCAATAGTAAGTAAATTAAAATAAAAATTATAAATACAATTTTTTTAAAAAATTGAAATTATTCTGAAAACTCGCGAATGCCTATTTTTTACAATTTGAAAATAGGTATGGTAAATTTTAGTGAAGTTAAAATTCATTATAAAATATGACATCTTCATACTTTTAAAAATCAAGCAAACAATTGAATAAATTTCAGTTAACATAATAAATAGTGATAAAATGAAATCTGACTATTTAAATGACTATAAAGTTCATTTTCTTTAAAAACTAGAGACTTTTCCACAAGAAAGCATTAGAAGTTAGATAATTCTTCAATTAGTTTCTGCTGCAATAAATGATAGAATTTAGAAAAAATACATAAATTCTATTATTTAGTATAATTTAAAATGCATACATTAGTATTGTTAGTTTAATTTAAATTAATATGCTACTACAGTTTTTAATACATTAATTTTTTACCACACTACAAACTATTCCACTAAAATAAATCTTATTCATCGAAAAGAAATTTTGTAAGATATTGCCTGCTTTTACTAAATAACTTTACTTTTCTGTAAGTCCTTCATTATACATAAATTTTCATACTATAAAGGGGATTATGCACAGTTTATAATTTAATGAGAAATCACAGTACATTTTCAAGTTTGATACATTGTACACATTATATATATAAGCAAGCAATGATAATTACTTTAATACATAAATCCATAATTTTGGAAGTTAATTTTGTTAATCATTTTTAATTAGGTGTAATAATTTACATCTTCTCTTATACACTGCTGGACAATTGCTAAGGACGGATAACACTATCATCCATAGCAACCACAGAATGAAAGGAAGCAAAATGTGGAAAGTTAGAATAAGTGCGGGATATTAGTAAGAAGAAGTATGAGTATGCAATTTTTTTTCCACGTCTGTTCATCACGTGATAGCGTTCATAAGAGCTTTAAAAGTTTTGACGCGTGTGGACAGTTGTTGTTTCAAGTCAAAGTTTTACAGGAAAGATTTAATAGACGAACTTAAAATTTTTGGCATGTGTTCCCGACATCACATAGATGATTTTATGCGTGACCGAATTATTGGAAAGATCGAAGATAAGCGAAAAATAACAGATGTTGCCAGGGAGTTCGACATCGCTCACAGCGTTGTTTCACGGCTGTGGAAGTCATTTAAAACTACTGGAATGTGTAGTAGACGGCACGGGGGAGGTCGTGTTAGAAGTACGACGCCTGAAGAAGACAGATATGTCGTCCTATCAGCAAAAGGGAACAGGCGCACCACAGCTCAGCAGGTGGCAAATCAGTTTCTTGCTGCCTCAGGAAAGCAGATCTCCCGAAAAACTGTTGCCAGACGTTTGAGGGGAGGAGGACTATACGCACGCAGACCTGTTGTTTGTGTCCCATTGACCAGACAGCACCATACTGCCCGTTTGCAATGGTGTCGTGAGCATCACAATTGGACTGAACTGGACTGGGCATGCGTATCATTCTCAGATGAGAGTAGGTTCAGTCTGTCATCGGATTGTAGACGCCAACTGATCTGGCGCGAGAGTGGTACTGCTTATCGTCCAGAAAATATCCAGGAAAAGGACCGATATCCGACATGCAGTATCATGGTGTGGGCCCGCATCATGATCAATGGCCGCACGCACCTACATGTGGTTGCGAATGACGGGCCAACGATACATTGATGAAGTTCTACTTCCTCATGTTCGTCTTTTCCGTGGTGTTGTCGGTGATAAATTTGTTTTTATGGACGACAACGCAACATGTCATCGAACACTCGCTGTTCAGCATTGTCTAGACAGCGAGGGTATTCAACGTCTCGTATGGCCAGAACGTTCTCCAGATCTAAACCCCATTGAAAATATGTGGGATTCTTTGTGGAGGCAAGTTGCTGGTCGAAACTATCCTCCGACAAACAAGAACACCCTCATCCGTGCACTCACAGAGGAATGGGATAAATTGCCTCAACAGCTGCTGGATAATGTTGTGCAAAGTATGGTAGGACGTGTGGAATGTTGCATCACACTCCACGGTGGACATATCCCGTACTGATATCTTTCTTTAAGGTGCCTGCTGACTTTTAGATGCATTGTTCCATTTCTCCGTACGCAGATCAAATGAACATTTTTTTTTCTTTCAGATGTTTCACAGCTTTTGTACTTTCCAGAAAAATAAATATTCCTTATTCTAATGTCTGAACAGTGTGGCAACTATATTTTATCCTACTAGGCCTCATGTTTCGCTTAATGTTATGCTACATAGCAATTTGTGATCCGTCCTTAGCAATTGTACAGCAGTGTATATGTGCAAAAGATGTGCATGTCTTCTTTATTCTTTTTATGAAAAATACACATACATTTTACACACAACGTGAGTTATTTTGTTACATAATTATAATCAAATATTTGTGAGCACAGTAGACGAGTGGTCGTGGTCACAAATTCATAGCCAGCGAGTTTGGTGCCTCTGAAAACCTGAAATTTGTCATCGTTAAAAGTTCTCTGGTTGATGTGCTGTGGCAATTTAGAATGAGATACTAATGCAGGTGTGTTGTCCTTGATATTTGACAGAGGTTCAAATAATGAGGTTCATTGCAAATAGACCTGACATTGCTTTAAGGTGAAAAATTAATTATAAATCAAATCAAACCAACTGAATTTATAACTCTTTTTAAGGCCATGTTATTTGTATTCCTGGATCACAGAAGAATTAACTTGCATGTTTTAAAAGTGTATTTTGAAAGGAAAGTTTTTCAATTATTAATTATTTTACTCAACATTTCATGATGCGATTCATGTTAGAGTTCATTTATGTAATAAAACACAAATCACTATCAGAAAAATCTATTCAGAATAATACGGAAAATTTAAATTACAAGCTAAATAAAAAAACAAAAAAAAATTCATGTACACTTACCCTGAGTTCATGATGAAACAGCAGTATCATAATCAGCGTTGCTCGTATCTACACGGCAATGGTTCAATGATGGCACCCATAGCGTCCAGCAGTTCATCTAACGATACGGTTAGTAACATTTTGGTTTCTCCGCCAGTTTTGGAACATTTTAAAGCTTCTTTCTGTGAATCCTTCAGCATATTTATAAACTTATTTTGTAGCTGTTGTCGACTTTGTTTCGAAAGGCAGGCTGTATTGAAATAAATATAATTAAGCAATCCCGTGCTTTTTCTTTTTTCTTAATGTAAACTGCGCTGGTTATCTTACAATGAATAACATCACCTTGTATTTAAAATAAGATTCCACCAGAGAAAAGTTACTTTTATTTGATGCAGTAGCCATGAGAAGAAAAAAAATAGCTGTGAATCGAACGTCTTGCGCCAAGATACAACATGCTACATGTATACAATATACCACGTGATTATCAAATCCCAATCACAACGAGTTTAACATCTTGCGAACGCTTAACTCGCGGATCTAGTAAACGTCAGTTCGAGAATAAGAAAAGGGAATTATCCGGGAGTTATCGTCCAGCGGCGGTTACCCAATCCGCGAGTTTTCTTTTCAATAACTCGCGATTGAGAATACCAACGTTAGTGAAATATCTGTTAATGACTGATAGTTATTTATAATGATAGACTTGATGTCGGAATGACACCAGCGGACGTTCTAGGTGTACTTAGTAGTGAAATCTCTCCTAATTAACCTAGAACCACAAACTTTTTTCTGGGTAGTCACCATGAAAAATAACTTAAAGAGAGAGTCACAAAAAAGTTTCAAATTCCTTTCAAAAATGAGGAAAGAAGAACTAAGTGAACAGGCACCGGTGTCCATTTGAAACTGCTAGTGTTAAAATTAACATTATATTGAAGAACAAACAAACAAAGCGCATACACAAAATGCACAACACAAATGTATGGGGATTTAAAGTATTTCACTAAAGAATTCGTGTTTCATTTCTGTGATCTCCACTTTATATAGTCTTGGTCTACCGAAAGTTTTTAGAAGCATACGATTTCTGGAATAGACTTTTGTTATTAGTCAGTAAACATGAATGCTGTAACGTTGTGCATCCTCTTTTTTTAAGATTGCGAATATGATAGTTGTTTAGGAGATAAAGTTGTAGTTAGATGGTTAAACTGTAATTAAATTATCATGTGTGGTCTTGGAGGGCGCAAGACCCACAAGAATTAAATAAAATTCTCTCTCTCTCTCTCTCTCTCTCGATGAGAGAAATATTTAAGTGAATTGTTACATATTTATATGTGAAAATTTTAAAAAAATAGGCAACAAAGAAATTGGTAGTATTGTTAAGCTTACATGTATATATTTAAGCATATTTATGTCCATTCGTATTTTTTTAGTAAAATTACCGAAGATTTTAGTTTTAGAAGAGTATGGATTGCTCCCCCAGAATATTTCTTTGACCGAATTTATGAAAGAAAAAAACTTTTGTCTTGTAAGAAAAAAATATTTGAATTATAAGGATAATTTTTCACACATATGTATGCCACTTTTAAAAATCTGGAAAATGCAAACTTAGATTTTAATTTCCGTTATTTTGACTTCCAAGCAAAGTTTCAAAAAATATTGTTAACAGTAAAAAAGAAATAAAATACTGGAGCTAAGAATAAAAATAAAAAGCTTGAATTATTAAGACATGTTTCAGGCTTCGGGAATATAATGAAGGACATTTTTAAGTTCACTTAAAGGAAGAACAAAATTTTCGTATAACTAGCATATCATTTTTAAAGTGCTTAAGAATTGTTTTCAGACTTTTCTCATATCATTTTTTTATAATATCCGACTAAGTTCGGAGCCGTGATTTTGAAAATGCGTACAAACAAATATTTTTTAGTGTTTAATGCTACTTAGATAAGAATATACGCATGTATTCATTATAAGAATATTTTTATAATGAAAAATTATTTCAGTGCAATTTTTTGTTTAAAAAAATGAACATAGGATGACCTATTTTCAAAACATTATCCTTTATGAAAAATACTTCTATAGTAATAATATTCTGCCAACTTATGGATCAGATTTCTGTACAGAGCCTGAACTAGAATTTTTGAAATATATAGCATAGAAGTGGATTTATTCATATTTTAATACACCAAAGTGGAACAATTTTAACAAGAAAACACATAGATTATTATTTTAATCGTTACTAACTTTGAAAATAATGTGATTTTTTCAAAAATCTCAGGCTCTCTGGAGAAGTCTTAATGATACATAAGGAAAATAGCTATAGTAGTATTTTTGATAAAAGGAGAATGTTTTGAAATTGGTAATTCTATGTTCATTTTTTGCCAAAATATTGCATTGAAATATTTTTTTATTCTAATGATATTCTTAAAACTATTTTATACGTATACTTTAATCTATGTGACACGAAATATTTCAAAAATATTCTTTTGTACGCTTTTGTAAAATCACGTTTCTGAATGTAGTCGGATTTCTTAAATAAAAATCCTTATATTTTTATTAAAAAAATTATCAATCTTTAATTTTCAAAATTGTTAAAATTGTGAGATATTAATATTAAATTTTTAATGCGCACAAGTCCTTATTTAAAGCATTAAAATAATGAGAAATGGTTTTAAAATATATTTTTTAATTTTTGAAATGCATGGAAAAAAATATGTTATATTTAAGCTGTCTAAAATATTTATAAATTCATTTTTATGTAATCATTCTGAAAGGTATGCTATTTGCAGGATAAGCAGATAACAAAAAAACATACCTTGCAATTTTCAAGAAAATTTATAAAATTCCTGCCATTTTATCTACAAGAGTATCCAAAAGTTATCTTTTTACTTAAAAATAAACTTTTATCCAAAAAGTTTTTTTTTTTCCTTAAAAAAATACCACGGTGCTCAATCTTACTATTGTTCTTGAAAAGAACTTATATCATATTTGATTTCAACAATTCCCTTTGAGATTTCGTAAAACTGATCTTTGAAACTTGCATGCCGATGCCCCTTTTACTTAAGAGAAGAACTTTTATCAGATCATGTGAAACTTAAAAAAATATCTGTTCTAGATCTGAGAGATTTTATTAATTTTGCGCTTTAAGTTTAATTCTGATATTTCGTAAGGGATTTTATTCAAAGCATTATACTAAGAAAATAGTCGAAATGCTTTCAATTCAGAATGAATAATATTTTTGTGTACGATAGTGAAAAAAGGATTTTGGTTTTTAGGTGGGGAAATGAATCTCATAGTTCTCTAAATGCATATAGAATTTCAGATTTAATACTGAAACGGAAATTTTTGAACGTTTGATGAAAGTTGTAGTTTTAAACAAGTGATAAGCTTATATTTTGGAATTTTGTTATCGTGATTAGATGTAACACAGAAAAAAATATATTATTATTTCTACATATTACTACTTATTAAGCATGTACGAAAGTCTATCAGTGTCAGAGACTTTTGAATTATTTAACAACAAGTAACATAAAAAAAAAAAATTAAGCCAATTCTTACTTAGGTTCAATAAAGAAAATTTTTAGTTTTGTTACTTTTTATTAAATAATTTTAATTAATATAAATAAGTGGCAAAACACCTTTTAAATAAACATTAAAAATTTTTTAACCAGATGAAATTTTTGTAATTACAATTTTCTAATGAAAGTTGAATATAATAGGTAAGATTTTCTCTTAAAACCAGTGTAAAAGGAATGCGGACGTCTGACTAGCATATGAGTATTTAGGTTAAGTTAAATCTTCATCACAAATTTATCAAAGGATGTTTTATCCAATAGTACTGCACTCTAAAGGAATAATATCGACTTAAATATATCTCTTAAAACAAAATTATTCAATTAAATTTAAGTAGAGAATTAATATATTTGAAAAAACTGTATTAACATCAAATGTCACCCATTACAAATTTAAAAAAAAATGTATTTAAACTTAAGTAGATGAATAAGAAGTATTTTATTAATGATTCCAAATTTGAACAAGATATGTATGTAAATAGATAAAAGTATATAGTGTGAGAATGAACTAATATTTGGAATTGAAAAACATGTCAAATTAGACTTCATATAACCTATTAGACTAATTAATTAAAATCCATATATTTGTTAAATTTTGGAACAAATTGATTTACATGGACTTTTTAAAAGCACTTCAAATGTGGTTCATGAAAATTGATAAACAAAAAAAAAAATTTCTTTATAGATCGATATTTTTCAAGTTAACTTCTTATGGCACGGTAGGGAGAAACTTCCGTTACGAGTTAAGCGTTACCAGTTACGGTTAGCGATGAACTTAAAGTAGAAATGAATGAAGTTACGAATTTCCCCCCCTTTTAAAAAACGCCATCTAATTCTTAAAATCTATCTCAGGCAAAAAATAATTACAAAATCGGAAAGATCATTTTCTTCGCCACGATATGGTATATTTTTTTAAACAAAATAATATTAAAGATTGTTTTTTTTCTAGGTATAGAAGTTTAAGTTGGCATTTTTTCCAATATGGTGACCGATTTAACAGCTGTCAAGTGATTTATTCTCAGTGTGGTTTGGCAGCTCATCAAAACGATCATCAAGCAAGGCGTAGATTCGTCGAATGGGCCCAAAACAAGATTGCCGTTGTTCCCGATTTTCATAAGCGAATTTTGTTTATCGATGAAGGGCACTTCTGGTTGAATGACTACGTCAACAAACAAAACACTGAAGCATTTGGAGTGAAGCTAATCCACAAGTGTATGTCGAAACAGCGTTATATCCAGAAAAACTGACTGTTTGGTGCGCTTTATGGGCTGGTGGAATCCTTCTTCAAAAACGATGAAGGCCACAACGTTACAGTGAATGGTGATAGATATAGAGCCATGATTACTAACCTTTTCATTCCTGAATTGAACAATCATGATGACCAGGAGCTGTGGTTCCAACAAGACGGCGCAACATGTCACACAGCTCGTGCCACAATCGAAAGACACGTTTGGTGACAGCCTAATTTCACAATTTGGACCTGTGAATTGGCCTCAAAGATCTTGTGATTTAACACCGCTGGACAATTTTCTGTGGGGCTATGTAAAGTCATTGGTCTATGCGGATAAGCCACAAACTCTTGACCATTTGGAAGACAACATTCGCCGTGTTATTGCCGATATACGGCCACAAATGTTGGAAAAAGTCATCGAAAATTGAACGTCCAGATTGAACTACATCCTTGCAAGCCGGGGCAGTCATATGCCAGAAATTATATTAAAATGTAATGCCACAAGAGTATCTTTCGAATAAAAAAAAATTCATGTCAATCGAATAATACATCGTTGTTTTATTGCAATTTAAAGTTCTATACCTCTAAAAAGAACACTCTTTATTTTCAATTTTTCATGATTTTTTTAAAAATGAGTCAAAAGTGATACGATTTTATAAAAATTATTTCTAAATCATTCCCTTTAAGTTTCCTTTGGAGTTAATGAATTGAAATTTTATTCTAAACAAGTTCATGCTTTTCTCTTTTGGAATCAGTCATTAAAAAAAATGACGAAATCTTTTTTTTTTACGATTTTTCAAAAAATACTCAAGATTTTAATTAAATATTGTATAACTTCATTATTTATAAAAATAACCTTACGAAACTTTTTTTCCATATGTAGAATAGTATTATCCGTAATCTGTTGAAAGATTGAAAAAATAGATAAAAAATTACGGCTTTTAAAATTTATTTTGTGTTTTTCGTCTATTAGCCCTGATCTAGCACCCACCCCCCTCTCCTCATTCAACAGCAACTTTAACAAGCCTTTCCTCTTTTAGCCTTGCGATACATACTTTGTTATGTTTTTACGTTACCTAGAAGTCAAATTACAATAAATTTTATGAATTAAAAAAAATCGGAAGTGAGTCTAATCTACCCGAAGTAGGCATTTAAATGTTTCAAAATCTGTCAAAAACTAGTTTAAGAAGAGTTTGTTGGGTATACAGTTTTAAAATTCTTTAAGAAAATAATACAAACAATCTATTGTTTAACAATTTAGTGGCATCACAACCATTCTTCCAATAGTTTGGCAATAAAAGATCGTGTTTACTAAATTTTCAATCGAATGGAATTTCTAAATACAGCTTAAAAAGTGAGTATTTAAATCATATATATGCTTCGGTGTAATTAATTTGATAGTTGTGAAAGTGTTATATAGTGCTTCATTAATTTGTATTTTAAAACTACAATGGACAGTAATTTTTTTTAAAATTTTTTTTACAAACATGCCCTAAATTTTTACTGGCTCTATGTAACTTAGAACTAAAACCCTATGAAAAAATTGGTGAGAATAAAATGAGTAGTTTTTAAGAAATTTCAAAATTTCAAAACGTTCCATGCAATTTGATTTATTTTTAAATTTCATATTTTCACCTGATTTAACTTCTTCAAGCAATTCTAAACAAATGTATGTAAGCAATGTAATGTTTTATATGATAATTTACAAAATATGGGTAAACACAAATTTTTATATAAAAATTTCAAGAATTTTAATGATTTCCTACATAAAAAACTTTAGTTTCTTCTTTCACCCTATGACTTTTATTACAATGCATCCAAGAATTTATAACTATACATTAGATGAATACTTTTGGAAAGTTTTGTTATAATTCGACAAAAATTGCAACGCTTGGAACATTTTGAATTTTGGTTTCGAGGAAAATGTTTGATTCTGAGAAAAACATCTTTTTTTTTTATTTTAAGGGAAATTAACTTAGTTTTTTTTTAAAAAAAAATTAAAGATATAAATATAAACTTGAAATTGAAAAACACTAATGTCATACAAATAACAGATAGATGCAGAATATATACATAAGTTTCTGCAATATTTAATGTAACACTCACATTGACACGTTGTATATACAGTGCTAAAAATTGAAGTAGGCTAGAATTTTCTAATAATATCTGAAGAAAATTAACAGAATGTATTTCATTATTGTTTCATCTCAACTAGATAGTATATTATATATTTCATTAATCACAATGAGTAAAAATATAGTTTTTCTATGGGATTAAATTATAAAAATTCAACATTTTTGAGGAAAATTTTTGATTTTTAGAAAAACAGCTATTTTTATTTTCAAGGAGTTTAGTCAACTTAGTTTTTATTAAAAAACAATTCAAGACATAAATATAAATTTGGAAAAACACTAATATCAGCCAAAGAAGTTAACTTCGAGCGTCTGTTCACACTGATACACGCTTTCTTTTTTTTTTCATTTCATGGTCATGCTTTGGAACGCCTATGAATATTTTTTAAACTTTTGTAAACAAGGACGCAAAAATAGTGTCTGAATAACATGTCGAAATGCCTTTTCCAAATTTTGGAGCCTGTCCAGGCAATCCTCTTTTATCATTTTGCAAATCTGTTCTGCTTTTGTCGAATTAATTACACCAAAACCACACACCTGTCTTTGTCACATTTGTACCGTACACTTCTACTAATTGCAAAGGAATTTCAGTTGAAGAATTTTTCTTTAATACGAAAATCGTAATATATTTCTTATTTCAATCTCGGACCATGTTTCCGTTCAAAGCAGCCACCTTCAACATGAGATTTAGTCGTGTTATTTTACAAGCAGCACCATCTACCGGCATCGTTTGAATGCTGCAATCATCTTCGCTATTTTCAGAGCGACTTTTATATATGCAGGGAATTATTAACTTGTCACAAATCTTGTTATCTTACTTTTTGAAAAACCTACTTATTTCATATAATCTTAGTTTCTTTAAGTTCCTGTGAGTATTGGTTAAGGTATCCGACTAGGTTCGGAGATAAATTTTTTAAAAAAATTGATTTTCTTAATAATTTTATTGTTTTAAAGAACATAAATAGGCATAATAAGTCATAACTATTAAATAACTAACAAGTATCATCCTTTTTTTGAAAAAAAATTATTTTTAAGAAAATTTAGCAAAATTTTTTAAGAAAAACGTGATAAATAATAATAAATTGCACATTACGCAATTTTAACGTCATTGATATACTTTTTCATCCCTCTGAAATGTTACAAACCACAGGATAAAAAATATTTTAAGAAATGAATATTTTATTAGCATTTAAATTTGATAGTCATGACTTTTCGTCAAAATTACTGCATGTTCTAAGCTAAAAATGGCTGTAAAATGTGATTAAATGTAGCTGTCTTAATTCCTGCGGTTTGTTACACTCTGAAGGGCCCATATCCTGTATGTTATTAATTGCGCTGTGTTTGATTGGATTATTTAGAATATATCCTGTTTTTCGTGCTCAAATTATCATGAAAAGTTCATTCTTCAAAAAACGAATTAAAAATATATTATTAATAGTTAGATAAAGTAAATGCTATATAAAAATGAATTAAGAAACCTCTAGTTTTATGTATTAGTTCGTTTTTCTCAATAATTAATTTCTTTTTTCCCTAATGTCCCAAACAACACCAAGCATCAAACACATAAATATCACTTTTTCAACCTAGTCGGATACCTTAAGGCGAGTTGAAAACCTATTTCTAACTATATACTGACAATGTTTAATTGGCGGTTTTCGATGTACCTTTTCTCAAAATGTGTTATATGTACGTGTTTGAAATTTTTCATACAATTAAAGTACACGTTTTTCATTATACTGAAATTAGCTTTTAGCTAATTTTGAATTTTTTAATGAATTAGGAAATATTTTATCAAACAATGAGAAATTTGACCTATTTTTCACACAAAAAACTTGTAAAAAATAAATGTTTGAGTTTTTTACAAAAAGTTCATTTCAGTATATATTAGACATCATTATAAATATATAAAAAAATTACATACCTGTGAACAGTAATTTCTTAAAAAAGGTACATCGAACATCAAAATTTACATTTTGAGATAAATTGATTTTAATGTATACAGTGAGACTTCTAATTGGCTAGGAAGTAAAAAAAAATAAAAGGCTCAATTTATACAATAAAAGATACATGTTTTGGTTTATATCAACGTTCAACGTTTCAGCAAAATCCAAGTAATTTGTTTACATTTTTCGCCATTCAAATGGGCGTGGCCCAGTTGTAACGAATTTTTAAAAATAGGTTTTAAGGTCTTCTAATTACCCTAGAGGTTAAAGTAAGGTATTTTTAGAAAGGTTAAAACCTCTATACAATTTAAAAATGTAAAATTCTCAAATTGTCAAAAAAATAAGATTTAAGCTTTCCAACACCTCTTAAGAATAATCTTTTATTGGAATTTTCCTTAAAACCATTTCATAAGAAAATGCCCCATGAAAAGGAAAAAAGTAGACTTTTATTTACGTATATTATAAATATGAGACGTTTTCAATTTAATGTCCAGCCGGAATCAAACCCACTACTTTGGACTTAGCAAGCGGGCATGTTACCTCTAAGCCACCTAGCGAACAATCCTCTTAATATGTATGCTTATAGGGTAGAACGTCGTTTATTCGAATCGAATGGGATTGGATATGTTTTGTAGGTACACGATTGTTTGGCTAACTGAACACCGAATGCGATCCATGCAGTGTATGAAACGCGACACTACACGAATATTGAAAATCATCACTTGCGGGAAACGTGCGTGAAAAAAAAAGCGAAATAGGTGCAAAATGTCACAAATTTACTTTTATTGCCGAAAATATTCTCTTATCACTTCTTCGCTATACCATTGTACATCTTCGTTTTTTTCACTGCAAGGTCGTTGATTCTTTTCAGCAACAATAATTGAGTAGGACAGCATTCTGATTGTTGTTCATACCCCTCCATAGCTCTCTCTAACCCAGAAAACGCGTTAGCATTTGATAGACTGTTGCTAATTGAGTTGTTGTCATCTTCTTCATCCGTTTCATCGGAGACAGGTTCGGATTCTTCTTGCATGAAAGTCACAATCTATACAGCAATTCATAACTCAACAAAATAGCACGTATACACAACACGTATATTGGAAACAAATTGACCTAATGTTCCGCGCAGATATTAACCGAACTTCACAACTGAAATTCCCCAAATATCCCGGATCATGGGTTTTCCCGTCACTTTTGGCCTCACACAAAACAACTGTTAAGCATTGCCTTGTTCGAAAATGTATTCATATAGAGTACATGTAGTTGACAAAAGAAAAATAACTGGTTCGGATATTTGACGCTCCGGATAATAAACATTCGTATAAACGACGATCTACTGTAAAATACATTTTAATACGCGGATACCATCATCACAAATGAAGCTGAATGCCAAAGTATTATAGTATATGAAAAGTAAAACATAAATCTAAATTGTGCCAATTTTTCAACTAATTTTCTAATTGTAGTCTTGAATTGTTATCTTAAAGCTTTTTGTGATGTCATTAGTATTATGACTATATTTTACATTTTATATTATGGACAAAAATTTAAGGGGTCTCAGAAGAAAACTATTGTCTTAAGTGGTGAATGTTGGAAATAGTTTAAGATCTTCTTAGGGTAGATATTTTTTTTCTTTTAATATTAGATCTTTGTATGAAAAATAAAAATATTCTGAGGAAATGTGAGTATTAGAATTAAACTGAAAAAAGGAAAAGAAAAAAGTTTCAAACACAATTCACAGGATGGAAAATACATAACAAAAGAAACTTGGATTACAAAAGAAAATTATGTTCGGTAAATATTTGAAAGTAATTTCAATTTTATTTTTTCATCTGGACATTGATTAAAATAAAAGTTATGCTCCAATTACCAACTAATAAGTATAAAATGTGAAAAAGTATTAATTACTTTTTTTTGTCTTGGAGCTTCCCATTTACTTCAAACATCAAAACACGACTGATACAAATCTATAATATTTTGATGACGGTCCGCGTACGTGTTCACCCCAGGATTCTATGGAACACAGTTTGAAGACCACTGGACTAAAGGTTTACACATAGAACATTTGTGACTGTCTTAAATATAACTTACAATAATCTCATATAATTATTTTACTAGTTACACATAACATCTTGTTATTATTGATTTATAGTTTATCGAAACTGCATGCTTTTTTTGTATGAATCACCTTGTATATTTCAGTGCATTAAAATGGGTTCCTTACTCCAATTCGCCGAAAACAACCCATTAAATAAACAAGACAATTTAAAAATTTTTTTGAACATTTTGATTAATAAATGAGTATATGCCATGCAGAGGATCGGAGTTTTTCTGTTTAAAACCCTTTCTATCAATCCTAAAGTTAATTGCTAAAGATCATTGACCTTAAGGCAAAGTAATAATTTTTCTTTTAAATTTGAAAGTTGTACAAACTAAAACGAAAACAGAGTTGAGTTCATTCCTTCCCAGATGCGTTGACAGATTGAAAAAAGTCATAAGGTTTTTCACTCCTTCCATAATTAAATTCGTTCAATGACAGCCAGCGAGGTAATTAACTTTAGGAGAGCTCTTGTTAAAATTGGCGGAGATTTATATGACGCCAAAGGAGAGCAAATTAGAGTTCATTTATTTAATTATATATTATTTTTAATGTATGGAAATTTCTTGACTTGAGAAAATGGAAAAAGAGAAAATAGAATATTCAATCTAAGAGCAGAGAAAAATTTAAATTTTGCATATTCAATAAGTCTTTTAGCTGTACTCAAAAATAAAGTTAAGTAAAGATAATAGAAGTAGGACATTTTTTCCTTAGAGTTTACTTCACAATAGGTGAAAATGTAATACTGTTATAGTAGATTTGAAAGTGAGCTATAAGCAATGTTGATATTAATTTAGTGTTTTTACTTCATATAAGATCAAATATTTATATTTATAATAGCAAATATATCATTTTTGCACTGTTTCTGTTAACAAGAAGACTTGTATTAGAATTTAGTAAAAAAAGGATTTTAATGTTTTTTTTTATTCATTCATTTATTTTGGCTAAAAGTTTTGCGAAAAACACAGAATATTTACTTTAGTACAGTGTCAATTTTTTTTTTAATTATGCAGGATTACGTGTATGTTTTCTATACTGCTCTCATAAATTAAAAGATTTTTATTTACCTTTCAATCATCATATTTACAAGAAACTGTGTTAAGAATTGCTACATCGTTTCTAAGCAAATAATAAGGAAGAGTTCTCTCTTTGTATTTAGTGTGATTCAAACTCTCTGGATATGTGTTTTAAAGACTAATGATACAATTGAACTATATTTTTAAGAATAAAGTGACGGATAATTAAAAATCCAAACGTAAGTAAAAAATGTTAAAAGATATTTTCCGTTTAATTTCATTTTCATGTTTAGCTTAATAATTCAAGAAATCAGAAAATGTTTCATTTTATGTTCTTAAAAGGGAAGAAAATGTAATTGATCTCAAAATGTTTAGTTCGGTTTAATGGAAATGTTTATAATTACATTAAAGATTAAAATTAATCAGCATAGGATTATATTTAACTAAAATTATTTACAGTCAAGAGAATTCATTAGATTTGCCAATTAATTTCTGAAATATCTGTTGCGGAAAATAATTCTTTTAAATAATCAGTCAAAAATAAAATATTAGGAAAACTATTTGAAAAAAGCATATTTTCTAAAAAAATATTGATTTTTTTTATTTTTAATTTAAAGAACTGTTCTTCAATTATGAGTAATTATATAAATGAATGATGAAATATTTTCTAATTATATGACTGAAAGCAATGCATACGAATATAGAATAATTTATAAAATACAGGGTAAAATATTATGCAATGATTTAACTAAAAATATCAAAACCAGCTCTTTCTCGTAAATAAATAAATAATATCATAGAAGTAGGGTTGAGTAGAAAATACTAGCAATCATTAAAAAAATATCAATTGGTTTCCCTCAATATAAACAATTGTATTTATTTTCTACACAAAAAATACTCAAGCAAGATTTCTAAGGATTTCCCTAGTTTTTTTGTACTCATTCGGTATTTTCTTCTTGATAACACAATGAAAGAAAAGAACAAGAAACAAAAGATGAGCATCACAAAAAACAGAAAATTGTTGAATTGCGATTTGTTTACGTTTCTTTTTTTTTGTCCCTGTTGGCACACAAAAAGAATGCATTCCCTGAAAGATATTTAGTACAAACAAAGAGATCATAATAGTAAATAAAAGGAGCCGTTGCTTCAATACGAAAAAGAATGGAACTTCCATTAACAATAACAAATACCTCACTACGAATTAGGGAATATGGATCGTATCATTAAATTGAATGCTAAGGCAAAAAAAAACATTTCCGATGTTATTCCAAATTTCATAAGAACAATAAATTTTAAACGTCACATATTTCAATTGTTTATTTAATTTATTTTACATTTTTTATTATAAATGGGAGTTCATCTTTGGGCATCTGAACTGCATGCTGTCATCAATCCCATACCTGATGGTATTCGATGTGGGAGACGACAAGAGTGGTGTTTTTCACTCTGCGGAGAGGTATAATGGTCATTGGCTGTTTCCAGAGAAGATCCAAGAGGCTGGCCGAATGGTGTCTTTTGTATAGAATTAGAAGAAAGTTTTTGAAATGGGTGAGCGCTTAGAGGTTGCTCTCAGGTTGGTCAGTGAAGAATGTGAAAATAGACTGTGATTGGCTGCTCGTGGGGCTTAAGGAATGATAATTTCCTGCAATAAATTGCTTGAAGTTCAAAGCTGATGCACGTTAAATCTGCCTAAACGTAATTTTCTTCAAATTGGCGTTGTGTGGAATGTTGGCGTCGTGGTTCAGATTTCATCCTGTTAATCTGACTATGTTTTAAACGTATTGTCTTCCAAAAGCCGATAATACAAATGGCCTTTGTGTACCTTCTTAACATGATATAAATAAACAATGAGTCTATTCTTAGCTGTAGATGTTACATGTAGTAGTAGATGTTACATTTAATGGGATTTCTATTCCAGAGTGCATTGTAGTCTTCAGAGAATAGATCACGTTTATCCCAAAGTGGATTAGATCAGATATTTTAACAGAATTTGTATCGACTTCTGTGAAATTAAAGTTTTCATAATGTTTTTAAATTCCTGGAAATATTAATGGAGCACTCTTTTTCAGATGTTTTTAACTGTTAAGAAACACTTTTTTTTATTTTTTGTATTAGTCAGCAGTTTATTACAATACAAATATCAATAAAAATATTATTTTTTATTTTGTTCATTACCATTGTCTGCTCATTTATGAAGAAAAAAAATCAATATAACAAAATATTTGTTTGACGAAATATATTATTATTTATTCTGATGAAGAAAATGGTTTCTTGTGTAAAAAGTATACACTAAAAATTCGATAGATCTCCAACTCTAAAACTGAAATCATACAGTACAATTCGCTACCACACCGACAAAACTGCAGGGTGTGTAATACCTTCAAAATTGAAACCCTGAGAAAAACACATTGAAAGTTTTTAAAGGCATAAAACAAACATTTAAGATTCCCGTAAAGATATAATTTTAATACATTATTTTCCAATGTATATGTTCTACATTAAAATACTATTTTAATTAAATAGGGCTTAAAATATTTTTTTTTAATTCAAAATATATGTTCGCATAATATTCATAGCATTTGTTACGACGACAGTTTATTCAGCTTAATCTCAATCTAATATTTTCAAAAACATTTTGAAACACGAAACATTTATGTACAAAATAA
This sequence comes from Trichonephila clavipes, assembly GCA_019973935.1. NCBI lineage: Eukaryota > Metazoa > Arthropoda > Arachnida > Araneae > Nephilidae > Trichonephila > Trichonephila clavipes. Next base: position 215,246 of record BMAU01002947.1, on the reverse strand, counting down.
TAATGATACTAACTTAAGCTAAAAATCACCAGGAATTTACATTAAATTTTTTTTTAGTTTTAAATTGGGGAAGTTAAGTAAGTTTTAAAGTCACCGGACAAGAACTCAAATATCATAATATAGTACTGCAATATGTATACTATAAAGTAATTTGGTATATCATGTTAATGTTCAATTTTATCTGCAATACTTGTAGTCAGAATATTTGTATTCAGAAGTACTATTGCATTATCAGCTGAGGACTGATATTTAGAACATCATCTTACGTAGTATTCAGTAGTAGTCGAAATATTGTTTCTCACAGCAACTTCAGAATCCTTTGGCCGTGGTATTTTCTAAACAGGAAAAATATTAATTATGAAGCTGTGATGTACCTCCCCTTGGAAGTACATACCTCGAAGCATCAGTGTGAGCTAGAGGTGTGGGGTTAGCGAAAGAACTCGGATCAAACATTAACCTAATATGACTTTATTAAGATATTCAACTTAAACTTTTAACAAATATAATTATAATAATTAACATGAGAAAAACTACGATGACTTAATACGCAACACACAATATATATATATATTTATATTTATAATATGATCAGTTCTAATTCAGACCAATCTCAATAATCGAACCGCCTAATCCTCAATTCTAATAAAGTGCAATCAATCCTACCTTATATTATTCCGTAATGCTACTTGTCTTTATCCACAATGGTATGCAGCTTGACAATTAACTTCTAGTCGAACACCAATACGTGTATACACGACAAGTAGAACTTAATCAATCTTACTCCATGAACTGCAATAATCTTCAATTGCAACAACGCACATCAATTGCCTAACATTACTTAACATTGCCATGCCGCTTCCGGTAAGATCCTATATTTAAAGCCGGTTTATTTGCATTTCTTATTCACATCTCGTTTCTTGGATTTTGTGGGAAAAGAATTGCCATTAATTCTGGCCCAAAGAACACAAAGGACTTGTTATATAAAAGACGCGTAAGACGTCACAATCCCCTCCAAGAAACAAAACGTGAATTATTCGAGAGTCTTAATGACCCTTAAGAAATTTCGTGCCTAAATTTTATTCTTACCGTTAATTTCTAATGCTTCACTTAAATTTTAAGTTTCCCTATTCTTCTTAAGTTTAATTTTTAATATTTCTCCTTAATTTGAATTTTCCACAGCTTCAATAAATTTTACTTAATTAACTAGACTAACATTCATAGTCATGCATTTTAATCATGGTAGATTCTCACATGTACAGAATAAATAGACGTGTCCCATCTGGGTAACAGAGCCGGGGAAAAACCATATACGACTTAAATGGTAGAAAAAACGAGGCCCACACGTCTCTTAACTAACTTAATTCTACCTAAATGTTTACTTAAATTTTAACAATTTTTCTTCTTTACGGCTTCTCATATCCGTCATGAAACTTTAGCTCTGAAGAAAGATAAACTTCAGGGTCTATCACCCTGAAACAAAAATCTCTTAAGTGTTTTGAAAAAAAAAGTTTTACATATTATAATTACATTTCACAATTTTTATATAGTACATATCACTTTTAATTTGTAACTAATTTCTATACATATTTTTCATCTGGTTCTTTCAAAAACTTCCCTTCAAATCGCGTAGCGCTGGTTAAACGTTATGTTAGTGTGCTACCTACGCCGCGTTTCCCAAAACCAGATGTTCCTTATTATGGAACAATATAACAACACATATATATATATATATATACACTATACAAGTACAAACATTTTTCAATAAACAAAACAAACAACCAAAGGAATTGTCGCATCTTAGCGAAGTCATAACAGAAGTAAACAAATGCATTTTTACAGTTGTTTTCTCCAGAATTAAACAAAAAGTTTACAAGACAAAAGCTTTTTTCTTTTCTCGAAAAACACACTCATTTTATTGTCCACTTTTGCTTGGCTTCCAAAATTTTAATTATCCGACCGTGACTTGGCTTAGTTGCAAAAATTCTTCCGACTATTTGTTCGAAAGAATATAAAAAGAAACCATACACAACCTGGTTCTTATGACTTGTTGTTGGCGTTTCCTACCAAGACCTCCAGTGACAATGATTTCTTTGTACACGTTCCTGTCCTTTCCTGGTCTTGCCGTTGTTGATCACCTCCTCGTCTGGCATTCTTGTTGCTTGATCTTGTTCACTCTTCGATGTATGGACTATCGTTCCTTTCTCTGCCTTTTCTGGATCGAACTGGTCCTCCTTGTTGTGTCTTCCTCTCAATGGTCAGTCGGGACTCCTCTCTTTTCCCCTTTCTTGGTCTCAGATTTAAGCCGCTTGTGGTGGGAATTACCTTCTCTTCCCTTCGGTTTATCTTTCTTAATCTTGGCAACACACTATTTGAATCATTTGATGATAAATTTCTTTTTACTCTATTCTCTAATCCTTTCTGAACCTTCCTTTCTGGTCCTCATGACCTAGATTCATTTGATCTTTTATATCCTAACCTTTCATTTTTACTTTTTTTTAATCATTCTACTTTCTCAGACCAATAACTAGGTATTGATCTGATAACAGGTCTGCGCTTATTGGTCTTATTTGTGTGTTTCTCACCTTGATTATTTCTAAAACTTAACCCTTTTTCCTCCCACTCACGCTTTATTTCTGACTCTTTCTTTTTACCATCTCGCAACTCATTTGATCTCCGTTGTACTCTGTCAAAACCACTTGATTCATTGCGCAAACTCCCGTTATCCGAACTACCAGTTCCTATCTCCGTCTCGTCACGTTTCATATGACGATATATTCGAACCTGATCTACATTAATCGTTAACCTTTTTCCTACTTTCCATATCACTACGTTGTTATTCTTAACATCTAATACTCTATACGGACCTTTAAATTTTGGTTTAAACTCAACTACCACTTTTCTTGTTGCCGAACTTAAAGGATGTGTTGCTAACAAAACCCAATCATTCACATTAATTTGCACATCACGCCTACGTCTATTATAACATTTCTCCCATTTTTCATGTTTAGATTTGTGTTTCGTCCAGCCTCCTCAAACCATCTTTCAATATCTCCTACTGAAAATTCCGTTCCGTCTGATACCATTACTAATTTCTGAAAAGGCGTAATCAACATTCTACCTAAAAATAATTCCACAGGGGCATTCCCGTTGTTTCGTTTACAACCGTACGAATAGCATAAGGAAATTCACGTAAGAATTGGCCCCGCGTTGGGCGCCATTGTGATGTACCTGCCCTTGTAAGTACATCCTTCGAAGTATCAGATTGAGCTAGAGGTGCAGGGTTAGCGAAAGAACTCGGATCAAACATTAACCTAATATGACTTTATTAAGATATTCAACTTAAACTTTTAACAAATATATTTATAATAATTAATATGAGAAAATCTACGATGACTTAATACACAACGCATAATATATATATATTTATATTTATAATATGATCAATTCTAATTCAGACCAATCTCAATAATCGAACCGCCTAATCCTCAATTCTAATAAAGTGTAATCAATCCTACCTTATATTATTCCGTAATGCTACTTGTCGTTATCTGCAATGGTATGCCGCTTGGCGGTTAACTTCTAGTCGAACACCAATACGTTTATCGACGACACGTAGAACTATATCAATTTTACACCACGAACTGCAATAATCATCTACTGCCACAACGCACATCAATTATCTAACATTCCTTTACATTGCCATCCTGCTTACTCTAAGATCCTATATTTAAAGTCGGTTTATTTGCATTTCTTCTTCACATTTCGTTTCTTGGATTTGGTTGTAAAATAGTTGCAATTAATTCTGGCCCAAATAACCCAAAGGGCTTGTTAAAGAAAAGACGCGTAAGACGTTACAAAGCTTCTAAATTATATAAAGTATTTTTAAAGCAGAGATTGTCCTTGAAATCAATTTTTATGAACATAATATGAGAATTCTCAAAACTCAAAACAATTTTCAAGTAGAAGTTATTTTAATAATTAAAAATTGGGATTAATAAACATTTTAAACAAAAAGAGTTGACTGAGCTCAAAAGTATTTTTTTTAAATTTAGTTTAAGAGTGTAAAAATGCTTTTTAAGTGCAACCGAAATCAAAACCATTGCTCAGAAGACATCAAATTTCTTAAAAGCTTATTTGCTAACAGATCTGAAATTTTGTGGCAAGCTCTCACACAAGAAAATGTAAAAAAAACAAGTTTGTAATTTATGAAATTTGTAGGGTACTATATATTTTTAATTTAATAATATTAATTTCTTTCAGTTTTCCCCTTAGCGTAGTTAGAAGACAGCGAGCCTTCTTTTTTTATCAGCAGAAAAAAATGTCCAAAAAGAGTTCCAATTATTAAAAAAAAATTATTAAAATGGAAGATACCTCCAATGTTTTAAAAGTAGTGAACAAATCACAGCTTTAACAAGATGGCATTTATTTACTCTCATGTCCATAAATTAAGGATAATGAAGTTCAAGCAAAGAAAGAGACAGAAGCAAAACAACTTTGACGTATTTGTAAAGTCTATGTATTAAACAAAAAGTAAAGAGCAAAAAAGATGCTATATGTTTGACATAATTAATAAAAATTGCGATTTTTATATACTCCCTGGAGGAAATTTTAAAAAGGAACATATTTACAAAAAGCAGTATAACATGGTTAGTATGACGGTTAATACGGGGTATGTCTCCGGGACGATGCATACATGCCTTAATACGCCTAGGCATGCTGAGTATCAAATTATCAATCTGATTTTGGGAAATATTACACCACTCATCAAGCAATGCCCTCCGAAGTTCCGGTAGACAGGTGGGAGGGAGTTGACGGGCTGCAATTCGTGGGCCAAGCATATCCCACACATGCTGTATTGGATTCAAGTCCGGTGAGTATGATGGCCAATTCATTCGGGTGATATCCTCCGATTGAAGGCATTCGTCTATAATGTTTGCATGGTGAGGGCGAGCGTAGTCATCCATAAACAGAAATTCAGCCCGCATGGCACCCCTAAACAAACGTACATGTTGTTCCAGAATGACATCCCGATAGATGTGGCCAGTCATCTGTACACTCTGAACATGGATGTCAGTTCTGGAACCAAGAATAATTCCTCCCCAAAGGAGCCATCCTGCACCACCGTAACAGTGTCGTTAAATGGTGTTCTTTTGGGGGTAACTGGTACCAGGTGCTCTCCATATTAATGTCCGGCAAAAACCAGACTGCAAACTAAACATGGTCTTGTCGGAAAACATCACATAAGATCACTGTTGGGGTGTCCGCAATGCATGCTCTCTACTCCAGGTTAATCGCAGGTGACAGTGAGTTGCGGTATGTGAAACACATCTGACAGGTCTACGAGTATATAGACCAATTTGTACATGGTCTGCTTTGAATCTGTCGTACTGGTAACTGAAGAGAGCTGACGATACAGGTCTGATGATGTGCACTGTCTGTTTCTTTTGGCAGTAACTGCCAAATACCGGTCCTCATTTGGCGTTGTAACTCGGGTGAGACCTGTTCTGTAACATCTACTCACATTGTCTTCAACTTGGAGTCGTTAACAAAGTCTGGAGATGACACTCTGGATAATTGCAAGTTTCTTGGATACTTCCAGCTAGGTACGTCAACATTCCAGTCGTCCAATAATTCTACCACGTAAAAAATCATCCAAATGCTTCCTTTGTGCCATAACTATGTGGTTATTGCACTGAAAGGCTTTTAAAGCGCTTGTGAACAATTTTACTTCTTTGCCACCATTCCTTATATACCCCTCTCTTACACTCTCGTAACTGTGACGTACTATCCGCGCCATCTGGTGGTTTCCTGTAATTTACATATTCTACTTCAAGATGTATGTGATAATTCTACAGATGGAATTTTTATTTTATAGTTCAATTTCTGTTTGATTCTGAATTATCCTTAATTTATGGACATGAGTGTATTTCAGTCCTTAAGGTTAATGTGAAGTTTACATACATATGTCGAAAAATAATGCTGGTGAATAAGGCTTTCCTTTTTTTAATAATCTTTTTTGTTTGAATAAATCATTTTATACCCAAACTTATGCATTAACTTATGCTTTTTTGTTTTTACTTCTTCATTTATTACAAATTTAATCATTTCTTGAGAGAAAACATTTACAATCGAATCGAACAGTTCAAAGTGAGTGATGACATTTTTGTTTGTATATAAAGAAATAAAATTTTGATATGTGCTCATAATAATTGACTCTGTAATTCAAAGTTTTCTCTTTGGATTATTTGCTTATTTTTACTTCTTTTACTTGAATTTTTCTAAGCCTTAATATATTTTGAGATCATATTATTCGCACGCGGGCCTTTGCCAATAAATACTTTTAACGTTTAACCTTTCCTACGTTTGTGTTGTAAAGAAAATCTAATCCTTTGAAGATTTGAAGAACACAGAACAAATATTATACTTGCTAAAACATGTAAGAAAAATTGCGCTAAAAGTTTCCAATGAGACTCGAAAGATAAATAGCTACGATAAATAAAGCATTTAAAGAAATTTTGTAACATAATTTGAGCTAACGTTAATAAAAGACATTTAAAATATTCTGAAATAAATTTAGATCGGGAAAAACGATGGAAAAAATTATGTTTGTATTAGGTATTCTTAATATATTTTGATATTTTGTGTAAGAAGCTTGTATATAAATGTATAACACAGTTTTACAAAATAAATTATACGAAGCACTTTCTTTTTTTCATCAATTATATTGCCTAAATAATTTTTTAGTGTACCATGTTTTTATTGAGGACTAAAAAGTAAATTTTTGTTTTAATTTTCACTTTTTCGTTTTCTTCATCTTTCTCTCCTCCTTTCTTCCTTCTTTTTTCACATTTCCATGCATTGCCTTCCACTTCAAGTCTCTAGCTCATCGGGAAGTTAGTTTAAAATCAATTACAAAATTTCACCCGGTCAAACAGACAAGAAAGCGAGTTAAAAAAAACAAGTCAAAAAATATCCAGTCTGCAATAAGAAATATCGTGCATTTTTTATTTAAAGAAGAATATTTGTTTTAATCTGGAGATGAGGCAAAATATAATTTTAGAAAACTTTAAAAAAAACATATTTGATTATTTATACATTGTAAAATTAGCACATGTGTGTGAAGGTGTGGGTGTAGAAATTATCTTTTTTCGGAAAAGGTACAGAAATTCTTCTTCAATAGCTCATTTACATAAACAATTCATATTTTTTAATGAAAACTTACTCCTGAAAACTCATTGAATGTTTTGTAATAGAATTTATGTGAAAGCCTGAAAAAACTATCGGTAGAAAAAATAACATTAAAAAAATAAACAGTGTGTTTGTCATTAAAATTGCCATTCTATCAACTCGGGAACAAACAATGATAAATAATGCTAAACATAGAGAAATTGCAAAAAAAAAAAAAATTAAATGACGTCCATTTCAACTTTTTCATCTCAATGCTTAACACTATCAGGGGTTAAATGAGTTATCGGTCAATTATGTGGGGTGATACAGCAAACAAAACGTCTTATGAAGAAGTGAATGAAAATATGATCACTTTTTTGCTGAGGAATTAACAGTGAGCTCAAAGAAGGCAGCGCATTCAATTTGGGTAGTTAAAAGAGCTTATTGGCCGAAAAGTGCCGGGTACAGTCGAGCATTGTACTTCAGGTAAAATACATTAGGACTTATGAAAAAGGAACCATACAACAGGCCAGAACATGCTTCCCTGGATCTTTGAACTATCATAATGTCCTATGAGTGGAAAAGTGTGGAATCGCTTTCATGCAAGATACATAAAAAAACTACATTATTGAGTTGACAATATCTATGGTTTCTAAAGTTAAATTCCAATTAAATCTATAAACATGGTGACTTTAGACTCATAAATTTCAACAGAATCTTGACTCATTTGAGAATACAACTCGGTGACATTTCCTCTTGTAAGTAGCAATTTTAGCAAGATAACAGGCAAAAGAAGGAAGCGTCTGCACTCTGAATCAATGACACCATTCTTAACAAAGATTACTAATTATTGCAGTTCACGCCCAATCGTAAGATAATCGTTGCAGTAAATGAGGGAGTGCACAAAACATTCTGAACATGCTGAAAATTCCTAAAGAAAGGGACAAAGAGAAGACTTTAACGATTTCTAGCGAATATGTTGACACATGACAACTGGCATTCTTTTGTCCATATTATACTACCCCAAACTTAGTGTATTCATTCATTCTATCATTCCTGACATAGCCTATAGATGAACGTAGGAACTATATGCTGAAATATGCCAAATGGGAAAACTAGCAATCTAGAAATTCCTCCTGAGCTTATCTTTTAGCTCCAACTGGCTGCTTTGGAAAACACATAGCATCTCGGCTTCAGCACATTCTCCTAGTCACGGTAAATATCTCCTCTAACTAATATGACTTATCAACAGAGCTTTGTGGCAATCACGAAATCTTGTTTCTTTCTTTACATAATATTTATCGATTAAAGGACAAATTTGCAACGATGATTATTCAGCTATAGCAAAAACATAGCATTAGTAAAAAAAATGGCTTTATTAATCATTCATCCGTGAAAAACACCTCATTGTGTTTTTATGAATAACGTGTGATATATGTTATCTGTCTTGCTTTCTTTTAAACGCAGAGCAGTTTTGATTAATTGAACATACGAGGTAGGATACAAAAGTTCCTGGACTTAGCTTGTAACGTGAAACATTTTTGCATTAGAGCGACTACGAAAACATTTCTGTGTCACTGCATTCTTGTTCTTTTCTAAAAAGGTTTGTCTTAAATCACGAGATCAATAAATATTGTATATTGTAGGTGGATGCATTTAGCAGCCGGCGATAGAAAAAAATTGTGTTTGTTGAGCAGAGAATATCAAATTCTGTGTTCGCTTAGAAAAGCGTGCTAAGGATACTTACACAATGTTGAAGCATGTTAAAGACAGTGATTTACTATCGCTAATGCAAGATTTGAAGTGGTATTGACGTTTCAGAGAAAGCAAGGAAAGTGTTTAAGGGAGTGAATGCTCTGGACATCCACAGACTTCCCGCACCTCTGAAAACATTGAACAATTCTCTGCGGCTGAGCGTAAGAGCATGCTTCAAACAACGACATGGTGAAAATGAAAACCACCGTTTTTCCACTTCATTCTTAATCCCCTGATTTAACCCCCAGAATATGTCTTGAACTACTACGTTACTTGCAGGGTCGTCGATTTCAATTTGCAGATGACGCAGGCTGAATTTCAATCGTACGCTGAATTACAGGACCCAGCTAAAATGGGTTCCAGAAATGTATCGGTAATCTTTACAAGTCATGACAAATGTATGCTGTTGCTCAAGGAATTTATTTCGAAGGAGGATGTGTTTCAGCAGCTTAACTGGTAATATTTTTTTAAGTTATAGACTCAATCCGGGAACTTTTGAATCCTACTACGAATGCACTTAGGAAGTTTTTATATATCTGAATTTCAATTCAACAAATATATACATTTAAGGGACAGTAAACTGCTGTTCATATAGTTCCAGAAGCTTAAACTTACTATCGGCCTTAATGTGTAGTACTAGTCCGGGCTTTCACTTACTAAAAGGCATGCTAACCGATTTGTGGCCGGCATGTCATGGTTTCGAGCCTAGTACCACTGAAGACCCGCCGTATAGAGCGGTGATGCACTGTCGAAGCGTAAACGTCATCCTTTTAGTATGGTTTGAAAATTAGGAGATAAGTGCGCCAGCTAGGATGTCGTCCTCTGCAGTGACTGTAGTTCAGCATTACGAGGTCCGTCACCAATTGCCTTCGAGTAATTGAATATTACGACTTCAGTATTCACTGACTCTTTTACTAAAAGTATTTGAACAATTCTTACTGAGTGGAAAACCTCAAAATTATATTCCGCGCAACCTTTTGATCCGAATTCTACGTAAATGAAATTCTTATATTTCCTTTACAATAACTATCCAATAACTATTTTCTTTAAAAAATGCAACCATTACCAAATCAATTGCTATTGCTTATTTTTCAATTTTTACTTCGACACAAATAGATTCTCACTAAATAAGATTTTTTGATCGGTTGAATTGTTAAGCCATCAAACACTAAAGCAAAAAGTTGCGATTTTTTTCAAAGAATTACTAACTTAATATTTGAAATTTATTTTATAAATGATTGGTAGCGTTGTATAGATAGTTACTGATGTTACGTACATTTTACAATAAAAAAAATCATGTTTTTGTTTTTTAACAAAAAACCCCATTAAGGCAAATGAGGATTTTCTTAATAAAAATATTTCTTGTTTTGTTAATTTGTTTATATCTGATCATTAAAATGCAAATTTTAGTATTTTGTCTTTGCGTACTACTTTTTACTTTTTTTTACTTTCCTATTTTCTAATTATAAGTTGTTGTTTTTATTTTTTGAAGCTTAGAAATATTTCTTAAAAGAAAAAGACATTTTTTTTCCTACAAACAACTTAATTCTTTTTAAAGAAGTATAGTTTTCGAACAGTTGATAAAAAGGTTAAAACTTGAACGTCCAGAATTTTGATTACCCTTAAACGTCCACCGGTTTAGTTTCGATATTACAATATAATTGTAATAAATAAATAATTGCAGAACTGCTGTTCAGTAGGGTTTAGTCGTAAGACTTTTTAATATTATTTCATGGAATTATCATATGTTATGACACTTTATATCCTAAGAAAATAACGTTGACATTACGTTTCGCGAAGCTGGTTGCACCAGTGCTTTGTCGAAAAACATTTCGAGTCGCAAATCGCAAGGAACATGATAATATTGTAGTATTATTTCCGTGCCTTCCATAGTGGCATATATAAGAATATTTACTGTAACATTAACAATTACATCTGCACTTTTTCAGATTCTTCGTAGTCACTTTCACTCAGTCGTATGTCTTCATCGAAATGTAAATTAGAGCAAGACAGTTCACCACCATCCGATTCATTCTCAGCAAGCTCTCGCAGCAAATTAGAAGTTTCATCAGGGTTTAGACTTTTTCTACGTGTCATCGTTTCAGAGTGTTTGCTCTGCACAAGGTTCAAATATCGAAATAAATTATTTTTATGGTCAGATAAGTAAATGCTATTTAACGAAACACTTAGGCACAATGATTGTGAAAATGACTCATTTCCATTGTGGACCCAATAACACTGCACCCAAAAGGTCAAATAAATGTGCAATATTTCTTCCAGAAGTTCGTTTTACTAATGTAACTATCTTTTGCTGAACAACAGCTATATAAACTGTATCGATGTGGAAACGACACTAACAGATGTTTCAGGTACATTATGTTATAAAATCTCTTCTAATTAAGCTAGAACCACAAAAACCTTTCTGTGGGTTCACTATGGAAAACGATTAAAAGTCACGAAAAAAATTATAAATTTTCTGTCAAAATGTGAAAAGAAGAACAAATTAAACAAACTTCGGTGTCTAATTGACACCAACGGACGTTCTAGTGTTTAAAAGCATCCAGCAATGAATGCAAATTTGATATGTTTTGTATGTACATTACTTTAGTATTAAATCTCAAAGTAATATGGTAATAAATGAACATACTTTAGATCTTGTCAGCATGCCATCAAAATGTAAAAGCAATGATATCGAAATGCAATGACAAAAATTCTGAACTCCCTTGTTGAGTTATTTTAAAACAAAACTTTGTTTACACAATTAAATGGTTTCTAGTAAACTGCAATGAATATAAAAAATCAAAATTTTGGTCTCAAAAAGGTAAATTGAGGAGATAAATTGATGGAATATATAATTGACTGCATTAAAATTCAAAACGAAGAATTTTAAATAGATAAAAATAATAAATTGTTGTGTGAAACCTTCCTCGTAGAATATTATGAAGATAAAATAAATAATTTTCCTTATTTTTTCTTCCATAAAACCAACTATAAATAAAAGTTATTTTTTTAGAAAAATGCATTTTATTTTTGCATAAAATTCATTTTTTTATGAAAATTTGATGGCATTAACACTAGAACTTTTGAATAAAAAACCACCTAGTGGGGAATTTGTTTTTCTTTAAGGGGCTATTAAAGTAATTGCATTTTTTTCATCAGAAAATTATTAGTAAAATTTTCAAAAGTTTATAACTGGACGTAATTAAAATAAGCTTAATTAGTCTAGAGAGCATTTTTAAATGCAAATTTGGGCAATTTGTGAAACAGATTTCAATTTTTCTCAAGCAGAGAATGAATTATTCATACTTCACTGCTATATTTTACGTTTTCAAACAAATTATAAACAAAGGCTTGTTAGTCAAATTAATATATGAAGTTGAATAAAAATTATTCATGGTGAACTTAATTTAAATAACTACTGGAACATAGTAAAACAAATTTAGTTAGACAAATTTATTATTGCATCATGAAATATATTTATATATATATATATATATATATATATATATATATATATATATATTGAATTGCTTACTTTATTGTAGAATTGTGATTGATTTATAATTTAAATATATATATATATATATATATATATATATATATATATATATATATATATATATATATATATATATATATACTACTGTTCGTAAAAAATACCACATCATGAAGGATTCATCAGAATTAAATGAACTTTGCAGCAAAAATCAAATAGATGATGTTACGTAAAATAGTAAAGTTTCAGAGCCACCGTGCATGCGTTGCTTTAAATGATGCTGAATGCGTATTAATAGCGGGACGTTGAAAAAAGTTCATGATTATTTTTTGTTTCGAAGGTTTAATGAGACCTAAGAAGAAATAAGGAGAAATTACAATTTAAGGAGTTTAAAAGGGGGGAAATTATTGGCATAGGAGAAGGAATTTTACTATCGCGCAATAGGAGCTTGTGTGCAGTGGCACAGTTCCACAATAATGCGAGTTTGGAGCAGTGGACCAACGATCACCGAACAACTCGAAAAACGACATTTAGCGATGGAAGATGACGTCAGCGTGACAATCGACACCTGCTCCACGTGGCGGTGAATTACCGTACACCTTCCTACAGGCAGTTGGCAGCACATTGCTCTACTGCTACAGGTGTACTAATGTCGGCTTCATCAATTTGTCAACGTCTGCTGCACCGTGGATCCGTGGATTGCGTGTAAGGGTGCCTTTATACAGGATATCCCTCACATAAAACCATTGACGGCTGCATCTGCAAGCTGATTGTTACCATGCTGTCTTTTCAGATGAATCACGTTTTAGTGTGTGGGTCCAGGATGACTGTATTCGTGTTAGACACTATGCCGGTGAACACTGTCTTCCAGATTACGTTATTGAACGACATAGTTACCTAATACATGGAGATATGTTTTGGAGTGAGATTTCGTATCATGGACGATCCAATTTGCTATGAATTGAGGGTAGTCTCAAAAGCAACAGGTACGTCAGTGAAGTACAATAGCCCAAATTTGTTCCTTTCCTTTAAGGCATCTCTGGAGCTATCTTTCAGCAGGATAATGCATCCCCATATATTTCAAAGACTGTTCAAGACTTCTGTTCAACACATGCAACGTCTTCCTTGGCCCTCTTATTCACTAGATATGTCGCGTATTGAGTACTTGTGGAACTTGGTTGGTTGGTGTCTCTGTCGTGATCCACATTCTGCAACTTCAAAAACGAACTTTTACAGCGCATACAAGCAATGTTGAATTCTCTTCCTCAAGCAAGACATTTAAAATCTGTTTGACTACATGCCAGGTCGTATAGCAGCAGTTAATGCGGCGCGTGGTGGCTACACCAATTACTGATTGATTTCGGACACTTAATATTTTTTTTTGGTTTGAAAATTTCATCATTCATTTGTACTAATACAAGTCGTTTGTGCATTTAATTTCGCTTAATTCTGATGATTCCTTCTTGGTCTCACATTTTTTATTAACACAAGTTTATATATATATATATATATATATATATATATATATATATATATATATATATATATATATATATATATATATATATATATATATATATATATATATATATTGTCACGGAGTTCGAAAGAAGTACACAGTTCAATTAAACAAACAATTAGATTTATTCTAACGCTTGGAGCTCGATACAACACTGGACTGAGAACATGCCCAACTGGCGATGAACTCTGCTTTTATACACTTCGGAATATTCGAGAAATAACCAGTATGCACTCTAAAGAATGATCTGGATTCATCTAGAACCTAGAGAAACAATACATTAAAAACGGAAACAAAATTCCAGTCTTTGGATAAATCTGCCGGGGCCGGGATTCGAACCCGAGACCTGAGGAAGTTCAGTCCAACGCTCTGCCAACTCGGCTATCGGGACTTGTAGCAAATTATGCGTGTGGCATTGCTCCCCTCGAAAAAGAAGACAGTGCTCCGCTGTCATTTTGTTCAAGGGTCTTTATTCTGGAATGAGTGATGGGTCCTTTGTATGATTCTTTGGGAGGAATATCCTCGGTTTCGATTTGCTCGGCGGGATCATGGTACGGTTTCATACGCAGTACATGGACAACTTCTCTTAGTTTTCTTTTTCGTGAAGCAGGATCAAAATCTTGTACTTCGTAAGTCACGGCTGATAAACGGCGTAGCACCTGATACTTTCCGAAATACCTTCTTAAGTGTTTTTCGGAGAGACCGACTTTTCTCACTGGAGTATAAACCCATACGAGATCTCCGGGAGCGTAAGATACCATTTGGTGTTTGGAATCGTAACGTCGACGATCTTTGTCTTGAGCTCTCAGAGTGTGCACTCGGGCTAGCTGTCGTGATTCTTCGGCTCTGGCTGCTATCTTGGTGACGTTATTGTCATCAAAATCGTTAGGACAGAATGGTAGCATTGTATCTAGTGTCGTTTCCGCTTCACGACCATGAAGTAAATAGAACGGCGTAAAACCTGTGGTCTCTTGTTTAGCGGTATTATAAGCGAAGGTTACAAATGGTAGAATTTCATCCCAATTTTTCTGCTCTACATCCACATACATTGACAACATGTCGGCCAAGGTCTTATTGAAGCGCTCCGTCAGTCCATTTGTTTGGGGATGATACGCCGTTGTGAAACGATGATCAATGTTACACAAGTCGACGAGAGAGGAAACAAGTCTGGATCGAAAGACGGCTCCACGATCTGTGATAATTACTCGAGGAGCTCCATGCCTGAGGACAATTTCTTCAAGTAAGAACTTCGCTATTTCGTCGACTTCGGCTGTCGGCAAGGCTTTTGTTATTGCATATCGTGTTGAGTAATCCGTGCAGACTATTATCCATTTGTTTCCATGAGCAGACTTTGGAAATCTCCCAAGGAGATCAATTCCAATGCGATGGAAAGGAGCTATAGCTGGAGGGATGGGAACTAAACGTCCAGGTGGTCGTTGAGGAACGGACTTTCTCCTTTGGCACTCCCGACAATGCATGACATACCGAACGACATTTCGGTACATTCCCGGCCAGTAAAATCTCTTGCGTATCCTGTCATAAGTTTTCGCGAAACCAATGTGTCCTGCGGTGGGGGCGTCATGAAAGTGCCTTAGTATGTCTGCTCGTAGATGTTTAGGAATGACTGGCAACCACAACTTTCCATCTGGATCAAAATTCTTCCTGCAAAGGATACCGTCGATAAATCTGAATTCTTCGTTTTTGGATGAGTTGCTCAAAAGTTTTAATTTCGCAAGGTCTTGATCCTTTTTCTGTTCCATCGCAAGGTTCATACTCGTCGTGACTGCTAAAAATTTGTCTGATGTTTCCGTTTCCTCTTTCCACTGGATTTCTCGAAAGAGCGTCGGCGTCACTATGCTTCTTACCGGTTTTATATTTTACGTCAAAATCATGCTCTTGAAGTCGGAGGGCCCATCTGGCAAGCCTTCCTGAAGGATCCCTTAAATTCATGAGCCAGCACAAGGAATGATGGTCAGTTACAACAGTAAAGTGTTTTCCGAATATGTACGGCCGAAATTTGTTGGTAGCCCATACGATGGCAAGACATTCCCTTTCTGTGGTGGAATAATTCTTTTCGGCTTTTGTCAGAGTTCTAGAAGCGTATGCTATAACTTTCTCGACATTATTCTGAATTTGTACTAGGACAGCTCCGATACCGTACCCGCTTGCATCAGTATGGATTCTGTAGAAGCTCTTTCGTCGTACATCCCCAATACTGGATCCGAAGTAAGAGCTTTCTTAAGACTGTTAAATGCTTCCACCTCTTCAGGACCCCAATGAAACTCCACGCCACTTTTCAGCAACGACTGCAAAGGTTCGGCGAGATAACAGAAACCTTTAATAAATCTTCTAAAGTATGAACAAAGGCCAAGAAAAACTTCGTATGTCATGTATATTCTTTGGAGTGGGAAAATTTCTTACGGCTTTTATTTTGTCGGGATCGGGACGAACGCCATTACTAGATACAAGATGGCCCAGAATCTTTACTTCTTGGGCAGCAAAAAGACACTTCTTTGAATTTAATTTAAGACCAGCTTCCTGAAGACATTTTAGAACAAGTCTTAATCGTATAAGATGGTCTTCAAAAGTTTCTGAGAACACTATTATGTCATCTAGGTAACAAAGACACATAGTCCATTTAAAATGGCGTAGCAAATTGTCCATCATTCTCTCGAAGGTCGCAGGTGCATTACAGAGACCAAACGGCATGACTTTAAACTCGTATAAGCCTTCGGGGTAATAAATGCCGTCTTTTCACGATCCGCTTCGTCTATTTCTATTTGCCAATAACCAGATCGGAGATCCATGGAAGAAAAGAACATGGCACCTTTCAGACAGTCGAGCGTATCGTCAATACGAGGCAGAGGATAAACGTCTTTTTCGTGACGCTATTCAGCTTGCGATAATCGACGCAAAAACGCCAACTACCGTCTTTTTCTTACGAGCACAATGGGTGATGACCAAGGACTTTCAGAGGGTTGGACGATACCTTCATCAAGCATTTTCTGAACCTCTTCATGAATGATGCGTCTTTCAGTCGGCGAGACTCTGTAGGCTCGTTGGTTGATTGGAGCATGATCACCAGTAAAAATCCTGTGTTTCACATTCGTCTTCGCGGCTGTCGACTTGTCGGTCTTCGTGAAAGCCCAGAAAATTTCCGGTAGTTCGGATAGCTTGTTTCTCTGTTCGTCACTTAACTCGGGTGACATCATTAACGAACAATTCATCTGTGACTCCGAAGTTTCTTGCTGGTCATCCAAGCAACCCGATGTGTCGGAAATAACACATAGATGCCCTTCATTTAGTGGTTCAGCTTGGCCTATGCACATTCCTCTAGGTATGATTTGGTTTCGGAACTGCAGGTTGGTAACCCAGACATCACTTTTTCCGTTACGATATGTGGATACCATGGACGGTGTAGCAATATTTTTCTCGAAGAGCAAATGTTTGCTGCCGTCTAGAACTACATTTATGTCTCCTCGGGTTTGATATCCTGATACTGTTATTCTAGTTAAAGAATGCGGCTTAAGTGTATAGTCCCTGGTGGCATACAAATTCCAGGCGTCAGGCGCTGTGGAGTCTCGACAGATGTCTTCTAGAAAAAGTTCATTTTTTCCACAGTCTATAACGGCTTGAGACGCCTCTAAAAAGTCCCATCCTAGGATGACGTCATGGCTACAATGTGATAAAACAATAAATTCAAAAGGCAGTTCTCGATTGTTTATACGGACACGTAAAACACATTTCCCTATCGGCCGAACAAAATTTCCATCCGCAACTTTCAGCATAACGCTCTTGGCATCAGCAAACAGAACTTTCTTTAAAAATCGGCGATACTTATCGGATATGACAGAAAACGATGCCCCAGAATCTACTAGAGCACGTATCGGCTTCTTATCTATTATTACGTCTAGTTGGTTACCAGTCATCTTGGCGGTCGACGGAGGATTTCCAGTACACGCGGCCTCACCTCCTTGGAAGGTCGCTCTCCTTAGTTTTCCTCGCTCCTACGGCCTGGCGACTGACTGGATCGGCGATATGGCGACGGGGATCTGTAACGACGTATTGGGGATCAGCCTCTCGTGGGACTTGGCGTAAAACGGCGAGAAGAGTTTGGTCGGCGTATTTCTTCTTCAGTGCCAACGTCGTCGAAGTTCCGTCGGCGGTTTCGAGAGTTGTCAAAGACAGCCTTTCTCTCGGCAGTAGCGCATTACATGTCCAGGACGTCCGCAGTGGAAACAAACAGGTCTGTTGTCAGCCGTTCTCCACACATTTGTTTTTCTTGGTTCAGGTGGGAATTTCTGAACAGGAGCTCTGTATTTCCTGGTTACAGCGGCGTATGTTGGTCGTGGTCTAGTTTCTGTAGGTTTTGTTGACACTGGGGCCAAAACCCTTTCAACTTCGTCTTGAACGATCTCTTCTAAGGATTGGGGATCGGAGTCCAAAGATTCTTGCGTCTGGTTAACTAGTCGATGGACTTCTTCTCGTACGATTGTGCGAATAAGAGAGACCAAATCAGTCTCATCCGTCAGGGATGCAACCGGTACGACGTTTGGAAGCCTTTCAAATCTCGGTCGACCAACTCTCTTCTGCTTCATATCTTCGATATAGTTGCACCATTTGATAAAACTTGCTGTGTCGTTGATTTCTCTCGTCAACAGGGCCTGATAAATATCCTCAGCAACACCTTTCATTAGGTGTGACACTTTTTCGTCTTCTTTCATCAGAGGATTTACCTCTTGGCAAAGTCCTAATACACTTTGTATGTAGGGGTATATTTTTGACGGTCACCGAAAAGTCCACTTAGTCCATTTTTAAACGCTTCCCAGGAATCTAAGGCGGCTTCGTTGTTGACATACCACTGTCTCGCAGTTCCGTCAAGAAAGAAATAAACGTTAGCCAGGCACATCATGTCATCCCACTTGTTAAAGTTGGCTACTCGATCGTACTCTTTAAGCCATTTGAGAGGGTCTTCCCCAGGCGCTCCTCGGAAGGTCGATGGGCTCCTCCATTGCTGTAACGAAGGTGTTACTACAGCGGGCTTGGCTTCTTGCTCGGTCGGCATTTTTGTCCTCTTCCTACTATTTTCTTTTAACAGTCCGAATTCGGGGATAATCCTCTTAACCGGAGGCTCCTGCGAAGGTTGTCACTATTATCCACGTTTGACGTAATTGTACCCCGCGCCTCCACCAAACTTGTCACGGAGTTCGAAAGAAGTACACAGTTCAATTAAACAAACAATTAGATTTATTCTAACGCTTGGAGCTCGATACAACACTGGACTGAGAACATGCCCAACTGGCGATGAACTCTGCTTTTATACACTTCGGAATATTCGAGAAATAACCAGTATGCACTCTAAAGAATGATCTGGATTCATCTAGAACCTAGAGAAACAATACATTAAAAACGGAAACAAAATTCCAGTCTTTGGATAAATCTGCCGGGGCCGGGATTCGAATCCGAGACCCGAGGAAGTTCAGTCCAACGCTCTGCCAACTCGGCTATCGGGACTTGTAGCAAATTATGCGTGTGGCAATATATATATATATATATATATAATAAGTATGTTCTTTGCCTACCTATTAATAATGTTTGCATTAAGAAGACTTTTAAACATAATAAAAAATAGATAGCTCATTTTTTAATTACAATGATAGTAATGATTTGAAAAATAATAATAATATTGTTTGTAATTGTAAAGATTATTCTGATTTTGTAAATGATTATCCCAAACATGTGGTAACTGGTAATTTAAATATTGTTAAAGACAATACTCTTAGAGAAATAATGTCCAAAGGTACTAGTTTTAGATTAATGATCTCTAATAACAATGTAATCAAAAATCAAATTTCTAAAGAAATTAGTCACTTCATTAAAAAATTAGCTATTATATACAGTCTTCCTATTGTAGCTTTTAATGAATTTAATTGCAAAGTGTTAAATGAATTACTGATCATTATTTATAAAACTGATAATGATATAATATACTATAATATTAAGCGAAAAATTACAGATATACAAAAGAATTTTAGTATCGTTTATGTTGATAAAGTACCGGGTAATTATGCAATTATTTGCAAGTGGCTTTATATTAATATGCTAAAAAAACATTTTCATAATTCTGTTTTTAACAATTCTAATTCAAGCGAAAGAAAATTTAATGGAATTGTTTTTTTATAAAAAGAATATATATATATAGTATTTTGGATATTAAATTCCCTCATATTTTCCTAACTCCTAAATTTTATAAAAATCCTGTTAAATTTAGAACTAATACCAATGGGGTTTTAAAACATATATTACACATCCGGGCAAGAAGTTACTAAATATTATTCAATCTACATTAGACAAAATTGATAATTCTATTATAGTTAAGAATAGTTTGGACATTATCAAGTATATGCAAGGTAAAAAAATATACTTCTATTTATTCCTATGATTTTGAAGATTTTTTTTAACTCCATTGATTGATATAGAAAAAGACAAGTTTAAGATTCTTAAAATAGCATATAGCAAATATTTTTTGAATAAGATAATAAAATATGATATATATACTTCTATTATTGGATTAGTATTAAAAGAAACTTATATTTTCCATAATAACGCTTATTATCAGTAAATTAAAGAATTACAACAAGGTGGACCAGCTAGCAACTGCTTAGCAAATATTTACTTGTATTTTTATGAAAATGAAAGTATTAGTTATGAATCTTGTTACTTTTTTAGATACATAGATTACTTAATTAATTTTAGTAATACAGTAGACTTTGTTCCTAGCTTTAATTATTATCTCCACTATTTAAAATTATTAAAAACTAATTATAATACTGAGTCAGCTAACTTTTTGGACCTTCAATTAAACGTTAAGAATAATTTGCTATTAAGTAATATTTTTGATAAAAGAGGTTCATTTGATTTTAACATTATAAAAATGCCTTAATGGGGTAGTAACTTGCTCCTATCAATATTTAGAAATTTTATTTTAAATTTTATAAAAAGAAACAATGATTTAGTTACTGATAAAATTTTAATAAATAGTACTTTTGTGAAATCTTGCAATAATTGATTAGAATACAATCATCCTAGTAAATTTATTTTTAAATATTTTTCTGTTTCTAATTAAATATAGTTTTATCTTCGTTCGATATTTTAATTAAAATTTATTCTCTCTCTCTATTTAGTTTATTTTTAATTTTTTTAGTAAATTTACTTTATAATATATTTCTATTTGATACTACCTATTCTCAACTTCGTTCATTATTTTATTTAAAGCTTCATAAGTTTAGTTTATTTTAATATATCTTTGTGGTTAGTTTGATTGCAAAATATCTATAGTTTTTACTTCTTGTGTGGAGTTTCAATCTTTTAAGTTATTTCACGTGGGATCTCAATGTAGAAGATTGATTTCTTGAGTTCCAGATTTTATTTTACAAGTAAAATTTTCCTTATTTTTTCTCTCTATTTTTTTTTTATTATTCCTCTCTAGAGAATGATTATTGTTCTCTTTTCTCAATTTCTTTTTACTATTTTATTAGTTTCATCATCCAATTGTATTAGGCTTAACTTTTCAACTTGGCTCTTTTTTTCCGTTCTATTAAGTCGAAAATTTCTGCTTTACGAGGAAAATTGGATCCACAAAGCATTACTAACCCTAATTCGCTGGCCAAATTCAGCGACCGCTTTAGAAATCATAATAGGTCTCCAGTTTAGTCCAAAGACTTTTTTTTTTAATCTACATTTGTTATGCCTGCTGAATTCCAATTTCTTACTTCTTTAACACTGTAGGTTCTAGTACTTCTTCACTTTTATATTTTATTATACCAAAATCTGTTTTGTTTTTATTCCTTCAATAAGTTCATAATCTTTTAATTTCCACTTTTCGACATGCTCGCGCCCGCTCCTGGGGAGTATCAGGCCCCCCTAGAAGGACTTGCCCCACAGTTTGCGAATTACTGCCTTAGTGCCTAAAAAAGTTATGCAATAAGAGAAAAATGATTACAAATGCTATATTAAATATTTCTAAAATTTAATGTACGTTTAAAAAATTAATTGTAATTTTTTTAATTCATTGGAAAAAGATGTATTTAAATGATACACAAAAAAATTTTATAAAACATTTTTATGTTCAAGAAATAAATTGTGGAGTAATATTACTGATAATGCAATTCTAATAGTTCTCAAGTATTCAAATATTTTGAACATTTTTACATCAAATCTAAAAACGTAGTGCAGATGAAAATTGATTAAAATCCTCTAAAAACTCAATAAATTTATAATATACTCGAACAATAGTTCACTTTTTAAAACCAGATGCGATTTTTTCAGAGAAAGCGTAAAGTATTTTTTTTTAAATTACAGGTCTACAAAACTAGTATATTTGTCCTGTGTAAAAATCGGGTATGCTTCTTTCGCATAAGAGCACAAAAAAGGAGTATTTGTGGGGATCTAGAGTCAGTGAAAAGCTAAGGATTATACAATATTTGTTTTTCAAAATTCGGACCTGCGAAACTTCATGTCAAGCAACAACGAAGGCTTTTCGGAATCATTTTTCATCTCGAAGATGGTTTTTTCACCATTTGTTTTGAACGGATCATTTCACTTCGGAAAAATCCTCAAGGAATCAAGAAAACAAGTACAAAGAAGTATAAATATAGCGAACGGAAAAAAAATTAGAAAAAAAATACCAAAATGAAGACAAAATATCCGAATGACAAATGATACCTTTAATAAAGAATTTTCTCCGTCTTATTTCGGGAGTTCCTTTTTCAATCGAACTTTCTTGCCCTCAAAAAAGATAATAAACAATACATTTACAGAAAAATGAGTCACTGATGATTTTTAATGGCAGTTTTCATCATTAGATAAGTAAAAAGGTAAGAGGAACATATATATATATATATATATATATATATATATATATAATAATCCTATGAAATTTCTGAAGATTGGTAATATTAATTGTAAGCCGTGGCGAGAGTGGATGTTACTATTGTCATGCGAACCAAAGGATAGGGCGTGACCGGTGGTGAGTGATTCCTGTATGTTGATGCATTTTCAACGAGACAGTCTGTCAGATTAGTAAATCCAATTTATTGAATATCTTGAAACACCTAGGCATGTTAATTACGATGAACATGGACCACACAACACAGGCAAAGAAACTACAACACACAACACAAAGCAGCCGGCTACATGACTACAGAGAAACGAGCGAAGAGATAGAGGTTTCCAGAGACATCGGCTTTTATACCTGACGTTGAACACCACGTGCCATTTTTGAAATAAGAGCTCTGATTGGTTATAAGGGGCGGGAAAGGGATTTATGATGTAATAATATTAGTCGATTACGATTAAAATCAGGGTATTAGTTTCGAACCAAATAATTAAAAGAATATTTGAATATTATTAAAAGAGTTAATTATAAAAGGATGCTAGGGGAATTATTACATATATATATATATATATATATATATATATATATATATATATATATATATATATATATATATATATATATATATATATATATATATATATATATATATATATATATTATAAAAGGGAAAAGCTTGATTATTAAGGAATTGCTGTTCCCTTACTTCAACTCTTTTTAGAAACCAAATTCCGACTTGATATACTTTGTTATGCCTCTACTCGAGTAATAAATATGAAGTAAATATATTAAGATTTTAGATTTGGAGAGCGATAATAATTCTGCGTCTCATTTAAAAATTTAACGTATAAAAGACAGCTGTTTTTGAGAAAAATCTGTTCTTTAGAAAATGACTCAGACATGCCTCCACCTTTCTCCTTTCTCGCCAATTATGTATTATTTTATAAGTCATTGAAAAAAGGAAACAAAATTAAGAAATGTTCAGTCGCTGGTCTTTAGTTACCTCTTATTTAAAAGACCAATTGAATCATCCATTCCGAATTTCGAATATGTTTATTGAAATCATATATTCTACATTAATAGTTCAGAATAAGTCTTCGGATCAAAATTATACACAAATAAAACATTTCGTTAACCTACCATTTTAATTACATCGTGGCAATTTATTTATAACAGAAGTACTATTATCCGATTAACTATTAAGATCGCCAAAATCTACTACATAAATCCTCAAACCATTTATTACTTGCAATTGAAGAAAAACACTGAGATTATAGCTTCATCAATCTCTTCTTCTGAATGAAAATGACGTCCACGTAAGTTCTTTTTTAGATGAAAAAATAACCAAAAGTCACACATAGCTAGATACGGAGAAGAAGATGGATTTTCTATCGCCTTAAATGTGTTTTTTGGTTTTAGAAATTCATTAGTTAATCCAGCTGTATGGGAAAATACGTTGTGAAGTTGAAGCATTAGTCCCCTATCATTGACTTCTTGGAGACTTTCTGGAAGACTTTTAGTATACCAGTTTGTGGTTACTGTAGTGCTTCTCAAACTTTCTATACTTGCGACCCAATTTCAATCATAATTTTCATAGCCTCCCTCCCAGAAATAATAATGTATGAAATTCAATAATAATATATTTTCACGCAAAGCTAAAATACGACTTTTAATTATAAACTGTATAAATTATCAAGATAAGCATTACATTTTGTATAAACTTTTATGGCATGCTCATAGGATCCCTGGTAATTATTAAACTTGTTCTTAATTTGGTGCTGAAAAATTAATCATGAAACACACTTTGCAGTACTGTAACATTTATAAGTGTGTTATATCAGATTAAATGTGTATTCTATTTTTTATCATGTCAGAATGCATTTTGTTTGCTTCCTTTCAGTAAATTAATAATTTTTTAAATAATCTTTTGTGTTCGATTTTTCAATATACTCGAGCCCCCTTGTAGGGTTATGACGCCCCCCCTAAGAGGGCACGCTCTGCAGTTTGAGATACACTGTGATACTGTCTTCCGTCCTTCCAACTTGATAGTTTTGACCAATCACGTACTTCTGGAGAAAATGGTATACATTACTTTTTTCAAAATTTCTCGTTGTCTTTTCACCATTGTCGGGGTGATATCTTTAAAGACCCATACTCCATTTACTTGACATGTTGGAACGTCAAAAAATTGTATGTATGTTTCATTACCATTTACAATTTTAGAAATGATGTGGTGTCTAACCACCATTTAGCAATTTAAGGGTTTCTTTACTGATTCTGACACGTTCCCTTCTTTGGTGTTCAATTAGATTATAGAGAACCCAACTACTTTTCTTATACGTAATTCTTCCTGAATAATTTTGAGTATGACTGCGGATCCAGGGATCCAGGATTATTGCCCTCTAGGGCATCCCTGTATGTTTTTCTTTCTGAAGAGAATTGTGCGACCTCTGTAAAATTATTTAAGCCATCTTTATACAGTAGCAAGACATGGATAAATACTAATTACAGCCACTGAATGAATTCGCTCTTTATGCAACTTTTAAATCATAGAAATTCACAGCAAGTAAAGTGCTCGCAACACAACTGTATTTTCTCTTCTGTCTAAAATTTTGATCCTATACTAAACCACTTAAAGTAAGTTAGTCAAAATTCATCTGCTGCATTAAAATACTTTATTTTTTTTAATTAAACCATTAATATTTTTTCCTAACTTCTCATCTATGCGTACCTCAAACATTTCAAAGTTACCCTCGTATACAAACATTCGAAACAAATAATTTTTAGCAAATCCATTATCCATTGCGTTAACGCAATTTTAAAAATTAAGTCAATTATTAAGCAAAAAATTGAACAATAACCGGACAGTTAGTAGTTTAAATATTAGCTATATAATGATTTTATAAAATTTCTTTTCATCTATGTATCCATTATGGTAAAATTAGGAACCTTAAATATATGTAAAACAAAAAGAAATTACAAAACATTTTGCATCCAAAATCACAAAGAAAACACAACGAAATACATTTCAGTGACACATTTTTTTAAAATTAAATCTTTTGAAAAATAAAAAAAATATAATGTCATGGGATAAACGGAATATTATAATTTTAGAAATAAATACATAAATATATAAATGTATATCTTAAAGCAGGTCTACTAATTAATTTCCTTGCAATGTGTTATAAAGAAAAAATACTTTCCAGTTCGTGGCTTCGATTACGTGACTTACAAGTAAAAGAGAAGATAAGTCAAACATTTATGCCTCGCATTTCAGACATATTTCTACAAATAATAATTGAAAGGGGAACTAAAAATATACTTTATTATATGTAGGGATACTTTTTTTTAAAAATTTCTGCGCTCTTTTAACTGCCAACATGAAATATTTAGATTGATGCATAATTTTGAAAATGATGTAAATTAAAAACTGTGTGTATAAATGTAATTTGATTGTTCTTCTCTTAAGATTTGAAAAACTAATTTATAGTTAAAGAGATTCCTTAGAAATTATATATTTATTATTTTAAAAGAAAATGAATTTTAAAAAAATTAGAATTTCTAAAAATAATTAATGAAAACCTCCACATGAAAAGAAAGAGAGTAAACTTTTAAGAATAAGTTTTACTAAAATAAAAATTTTACAAACCGTTCTCATTTGATTTTTCTCAGTTCAGTAAAATTTGCTACCTATAAAATCCTATTTTGGAGCATACAACTATGGTAGGAAAATTAAACTCAAAAATTGAAGCAAAAAAATGTTAAACATTCAAATATTTATACTTTAAACAGAATGTATATTTAAAATATAGTGGTTGACAAAAATCTATTTCTAAAGAGTTAATTTATTTAGTTTTTTTAAGTAGATGGGAGAAAGAGAAAAAAGGAAATCCTGCTAAAAATATAAAATCAAATTAAATGCACTGATGGCTACACAAAATGCAAAACCCATAAGGGCCAATGATACCACAGTGTAATTTATTTGTCAGATAACATGCTGTACAAAGATCAAATGATTAAAAGTAATGCCTCTTGTGATGTGGGGAAGATGACAAAATCAGTGGTTATTGTAGCTGCCATTGTGGGTTATAACCACTGCTACACTCATCTGCATCAAAATCAAAAAAGGAGGCATTAAATGCACCCTTGAGATACAGTGGTTCATGCGAATTCCACATATTGCCAATGTTGATTTGGTATAAGGGGAGGGGGTGTATCCAATTCCAGTCATTGTACAAGTATAGGCCACACGTTTTCGATTGGCGACAGATCGGAAGAACAAGAAGGCTAATGAAACCATTGACTCTGATGGGTAAAGAAGAACTTTTAAACGATGTGTGCAACACGTGGTTAGACATTATCCTGGATTATGGCTGATTGTATGTTCGGAATGTATGGAAGCACCACGAGTCCCCACACCTCATAGATCTAGCGCTGGCTTTTCAGTGTACCGGAAATGCATACTAGAGCGGTGCTGCAGTGAAACTCAATACCACTCCAAACCATGATACGAGATGCACGGCCCCTCTGGCGATTCATAACGCAACGGTTCAGCAACCTTTTACCTCTACGTCTCAAAACTCGAATCTGACCATCGTTATTTGTCAGGCCGAAGCTGGATTCGTCAGTAGACACAATGTCGTTCCATTCCGTTGTCCATGTTCGCGTTTTATAGAATCATTGGTGGTGTAGCACCTGTGGTTTCCAAGCAAGTGTAAACGAAGCAATAAACGTCTTGAGAACCTTCCACTTTTTTGCAAACTGTGTCGAATGGTGCGAGCGAACACCGAATGATGCGTAACAGACTGAATTTGCTGTGTAATGGTTCGTGATGTGACTGTGCAATACATCACTGTCATGAGTACCATTCATCTGTCATTATGGGCACTGGTGCAACGAGTTAAATGTGATCAGCCCCTTCTGTCCGTCGTTGCATCCTGCAGCCAGTGATTGCAGATCCGCATTACAGTTGCTTACTTTCAACCAAAACGTTGACGGATTTCTCTAAGTATAGTACACAACCTCCTTAGGTCACTATTCTTCCTCGGTTAAATTCAGAAAATTGGTCAAAAGACTGAATTTTTTCCACAAGACATAGGAAAACAACTCACGCAAAAAAAAAAAAACGAACGAAAAAAACAATTTCAGTACTTCAAATCGCTAATCAGTTCTCCCTCATATAGCACTTGCGGCTGAAACTACGGTCGCTCATGATGTACGTCAGTGCTATAATGCTAATCATTTGCATATTTCATTGCCTGCAACACAGCATGCATATTTCTCATCGTTTGCTTCCTTCAGGATGTTGCATTTTGTGTTACCAGCAGTGTACACATATTTATATACTGACAATATCAAAAATATTTATAAATCTATGTGTTAATTCAGTAATATCTTTGTATTTAAAATTTAGAATTACACTTTATAAACGCTAAGTCACCATCGTTGTATTAAATAATATTTCTTACGATATTTTTTAACCATAACAAATTCGTAACATTGCAAAAATAAACACACACAACTTAATCCCATATAACTAGAATATTGCTAAAAGTGTATTCATTGATTTTTTTCAGCAATATTTTTCAGAAAACTGATGTTGACTTGCGAGAGAAAAAAATATATTAACTTACAGAAACAAACAAAATGTTATTTGCCTTTCAAATATGCAAAGCAAGTACTTCTTTATAAATACATTGTGATTATATACGTAAAACTAAGCAAGTTCGAGATGCGTAATGAGAAAGAATAAAATAAAGCAACATGCAATAAATATATTTGAATTTGGAAATTGGTCTTTTTATTTTTAAAAGCATTTTTACTGATGAAATATTATAATACTATGCACATTTTTTTTTAATTTTTGATGCATGACAGTGATTATTATTTTGTAATTACTATTATTATTACAAAATAATATTTATTTAAGTTACATTTTCTTTGAACTTTTTGCTGACGCTTTTATCTGTATTTTTATTTTTCCTCATTTTACATGTTTAGTATTAATCTCTAATAGTTATTTTAAATTAGAATTCAAAATTATACGAATTATTTCGTTTTCCCTTCAGTTCTCTCTCAACAAAATTCCTTTCCATACAATACTATTTCAGATTATTATTAGAATTTTTTTTTTCAATTGAGAACAGATGAAAAATTACCGAAATTTGTTTTTGCGAAATTATTCTTGGAGTGTGTGTAAAATTTTAATGATACATATATTCTTTTAAAGTGACAGTTTGTCTCATATTCGGTTTTATAAATAAAGCTCAAAAATATTTTTAGAGTGATTTTAAATTCAACTTGTGCCCTTTCTGTCATTTTTTGGAAGATGACTTAGGACCGGTATCACCAAATGGTCGTGATTGAGAAAGGTTAGAGAGCTCTATCGCGAGTTTGAGTCTTGGCATCAATGAAGAACCACCATCGTCATATAGATGAACCGATGCTCGTTAAATCGGTCGAAGCTCAAAGACCCCGTATTAGGATGGTGTGGAAATTTGGAATGTACAATAGCAACTCAGGGGTTATCCTTGTAACTCGACTGAGGTTTCACATTCCGAAATTCATCACTTCGGATAACTTAGTGTACATTAAAATGGCGGCGTTAATACATATTCCTTTGAAAGGTTACGCAGTTTAACCCCTTAAGCGAAAAACTGTCCGCAGCTGGTTTTCCTGTAAGGGCACTCATATTTTCTTTCTTTTTTGACTTGCTCATATTTATAGTCCTTATGGTGCATTATTTAGTGACAGTCCTTTGAAAAGATGATGTAATTGTCTATGGTTCTAAAATGCTTTTTGTTAGGGATTTTTTTTTGGTAAAGGTGGGAATTAGTATGGCCTTTAGTTAGAAATGATAAAAATCAAATGACTTCATAAGGTTTTATTTGTGAAGCGAACTGTAAGAAATATTTAATAAAATGATGTATACAGCTTTAAGTTGTTAAAATACACATTCACTTACTTTAAATTCATTTAACTACAAAATAATTCTCATCACTAATCTATTTGCTTTTCCTACGCTACGGGAACCCTTTTGTTTCTGTTTTTTTTAAGAAACTGTAATATTTTCAAAATCTTCATAAGTAGCAAAAAAAAGAAAAAAAAAACGAATGAAGTCTAAAATTAAAAATATGGAACAATATTATCTTCTAAACTAGGAATGTATAGTTTTAAAAGCAATTATTTGAATCAGCCCGAAGCTCCGATAGTGTAAAAGAGCTTGATTGTCCAGTTTGATTAAATTAAAGTCTGAATAAAAATTAAAACAGTTCAACAATTTCGAATATTGTGAATTTCAAATAATGAAGGTAAAATAACCCCCTACTTGAGAATTTGTTTTATTTTTATTTTTCGGATTATCATAAATATTTCTGGCTAAGAAGAATCATTTTATGTGTGTTTTTATCAACGTGCTGGTTTTTGGTGTTACATTTGTTCAATTTTCACCCCACGACTACCATGAGACTAATCGTTTTCCTTAAACTATATCGGCTGTTGTTCGTAATTCATAAAACTATATTGTTTTTCGAATTTCTTAATCTCTTAACTGGTTTGAACGCACACCGTACGAACTACCGAAAGCCAGCCACAACAGGTTTGCCCTGTATGCAGTATGGGCATTGTTTTCTTCGTTCTATCTTTGATTTACACATATCTTCAATTTTTATAGTGAGATTTTTGGTGCTAATGTGTGTGTTTTTAAGAGAAATAGTTTGTCCAGGGTATTGAAATACTTCTCCATGATTTTCTTTGTGGTGAAGACGGCATTTTTCATTGAAGGCAGGAATTCAGATTCTTGAACATATTCGATAAAAAAAGCACGGGTTAGCAAGGCAATCTGCAATTTGTTGCTATAGATGAAATGAAAATGGCAAGGTAATCCGTAAACGACAATATTATCTCTGTCTCCATTGCAATGTAAGTCTTTATATTAGGTTATGAATCAAACTGTGTGTACGTATATATAGGAGCACACACACACACAAAATCCTCAACCGTATGAAAAAGAGATGCGAACATGTAATTAGTTTCTAAGTATGAGAGAAATTCTTTTAAAATATATGAATATAAGCCATGTTTCATATAATCCAAAGATTATTCATAAAAAGCAAGCATTTAAAGGTCTTAGAGTGTTCCACAATTATAAAATAATAAAAAAAAATGTGTGAAAATTTCAAAACTGTAAATTAAAATAAAACTCTTACATTTTTGCATTCTATTAAGTATTTTGCGTATTTATATGCAATATAAAAAGTGTGCTTTCTTCGGAAGTTTTTTGGGTGAGGGAGAACCGACCGCTTACGGGGTTAAGGCAAATAATAAGTGTTAGACATTTAAAAAGTAAAACCATTCGAAATATTTTTCGGATCCAAATTTTTATGATCCTTGTGTTGTTTTTCGAATCCCGTTCCATGATTTCAATGAAAGTAAACAAACCGATTCGACCCTATCTTTTTGCAAGTTTCGTGATTTGTGGTTGGCAGCAACTGCAATGCAAATCGAGCGACTATTTAAACTCGGCTCGTGTTAGTTTTTCAGGCGGGGAGGAGAAAAAGAAATATAAGAAGTGTGTGAGTGTTTTAGCTCTTAGAGGGAGAGAGCGGCTGGTTGGCAATGCAACTGTATGTTGTATCACCATTTTCAGGTTATAAATTCGTTTTCAATATTAGACTGTAAGAAGACGGTTCGAATCGGATGTCTGGTAATGTTGATTTTTGAACTAAAATTTTTATTAGTCAACTTATTGTTTTTTTATCGCTCCAGTAACGAGCACATTGACTTTATCCTTAATTATTATTAAAAGCCATTTTTAAGAAACTGCTTTCATCTTCATGCCTCCTCGACTCAAAAATTTCACTGCTTGCTTTGCCAAAATTTGAGTTTACCAGTAAGTGTAACAATAAGTATGATGATTCGAAAAGAGGAATCTTCTTCATCTCACAAAATGGCATAAAGATGATAATACAGCTTCAGTTTAGTGATGATTCATGTAAAGTGTTGCCTCATTATACCTCATATCCTATTGCAAGAAGACGTTACACTCCGACACACTTAAAAAATGAGCACGGGTGGAGGAGTAGTCCTTGGTCGTGACGAGCAAGTCCGTACTTGAGTGTTGCATGCTAATGGCATCATTAGCCTAAATAACACATTTCACCAACAGGAAGACGATTGAGCTCTCGGCAGATTTAAGATGCATCGCTTCCCTACACGGCGAGTCTTTAGTAGTACTAGGCTCGCACTCATGACATGCCTGCGATGATCCGATACCTTGACCACTGGCTACCGCAGCTCCGAAAGTTCTGAGAGAGATGTGGCGGAAGACATCGATTCCGTATTGAAGACTCTAAAATAGATCATACCGGTTTAATTATACATAGGTCGGGTGACTGTGCGAGCCAAGATAGATGCTAAACTTCATTTTCGTGTTCAAAACCATGATTGGTCCCGCTGCAATGATAGGTGCACTATCATCCTGGAAAATTCCATCTTCTGCAGGAAACAAAATTCACTTCACAGGATGAACCTCGTCAACTAAAATTGCTCTAGGCTTCTCCCAAGCGATCCTTCCTTTTAAGGTTATGATAGGAATACCAAAACACGGCTACTTATATCATGACCGATCCTCCTCCATTCATAACAGTTGGAAGGAGACAGTCACGATCACATGCTTGCGCAGGTCTCCTCCAAACGTGCACCCATCCTGTTGTGAGAAAAAATGGGAATGTTGATTCTTCAGACCATTCGAATTTATTTTGACGTATCAATCGATTAGTTTATTGAGTATGACACCACTGTAGACTATGTTTGACCTTAACATCCGTGGCAAGTGTCTTAGGAATTGTTGTTCTGCCTTAAATGTTTTGTTTGAATATTCCTTTGAACTGTAATCTTTGACTTCGGGGAGTTCAGATGCAGATTGAGAGCTCTGCGGTTACTTTTGCAGCTGTTTTACACATTATAATCCACTTCAATTCCCGTAGGTCTCTTTCAATGAGCTTCTCTTTCCGTTTACTAATTTACTTTACTGAGATTATCTAGCTGCGTGGTTTGTGCTGTTATGATTTTAGGCACCGTACCTCTAGAAACGCCGAAAATTTGAGATGATTCAGTCATACTTTCTCCAACTAGACGGCCTCCTACTATTTGGCCTCTTCTGAGGCCAAATAGTAGGAGGAGAGGACCGACATTTTACGCGTTTGATAAAGAACCAACTCATACAGATCATCAAAAAGGTACTACATAGTAACAGAACGTATACATTTATATTTAAAAAGAAAACTAATGGTTTTTATTATATTTTAACGCTTACGAAGTTCAATCAAAAATGTCATTTTTATTCACATGTGTTTCCATTAATTTGGTAACCACGTCTACATCACTGTTGAAAGCGAAACTTACATAAAAAGCAGTACTCTAAAGTTTTAAACTTTTTACTTTTCTATTAAAGCTTTGAAAGAAAGTCTGGCTTTTCACTAGGCTTCCAACTCCTGTCATTGTAGTAGGACATGTATTACATTACATGCCATCAATATAGTCAGATCTTGATTTAGAATTACTAAGTGTATATTTCTGCTGAAGCACAAGGGCTGAGTGATTAGTGCATCGTGCTTCCACACCACTGGTCCAAGGTTCAAACCCCGGGCTGGACAAGGTTGACTCAGGCTTTCATCCCTTCAGTGGGTATATCAATGAGTAACAAGCTTGCTTGGAAATTTAGCAGTGATGATTTCGTGTAAGACTAACCACCTGCACATTAGGGCCCAAGTATACTAAGTTGGGCAAAAGTAGGCCTTGGCCCTCATGGGCTGTTGCATCACTGAGTTAAGTTATATGCCTACTAGGGTGCCAACTAAACAAAATCAAGTGATATTTTATTTTTATAAGCAAAATATATTACCTGTGTTTATCAAATTTCTTTCTTAGAACAGCGGTTGTCAAACATTGGGCTTCTCCCCCGCTAGGAGGTGTGATATTCCTTTTAGAAAGGCATGAGCTGAACGAAAATGAAAATATTATTAATTTACTGAATAGAAGTAAAGCAAAATACATTCTGAAATAATAAAAAAATAAATGCATATTTCCAGTGATATAATGCAATTATAAATGCATAATAATTGCACAATGTATTTGATAAATAATTTATCAAAATTAAATTAAGATTATTTAATAATTGCTAGTGTTTGAAATGCAAAAAAAAATATACGAAATACCTTAACTTTCCATGAACAAAATGCATCATCCAACACAATCAAAATTCAAAGATAATTTATAACTAAATTGACTTTTAATATCACTACTTCAGGTGAAATCTATCAAGATTTCTTCTTCTGAAGTTGGGAGCCCTTCTGTGTCAAGGCTCCTGGTATAATCTTGGTACTTTCTTGAATTAAAAATAATTTGTAATATTTTCCAATTTAAAAATTACAAAGAAAAAAAAAGTAGCATAATATCTATCGCAATGACATATAATACTTAATTAAAAATGCCTTACTTAAAATGTATATTACTTAAAAGTAGCATATACAAATTTTGATACATATCTTGATATTTTGTACTGGTTGTAATTAAGGTCGTTTTATCCTTTTAGCGTCAAGGTGCATTATTATTAAATTCAATACATTTTTATTATATGAAAGAAGGCGCGATGAAAATTATGATTGGAAATTGGGTCTCAAATATCAAAAGTAATATATGCAAATTTAATACTTTATAAGTTGTACTGTTTATCGTTAAGGTCGTTTTATCCTTTTAGCGTCAAGGTGCATTATTTTTGCATTCAATACATTGTTATTGCATGAAATAGGGCACAAAGAAAATTATGATTGAAAATGGGGCAGAAAATATTAAAAGTTTGAGATGCGCTGTCCTAGAACGAGAAAAAGAAAACATTTTATTTATAAAGGAAATACCAATGTTAAAATGCGATAAATTTTTAAAAATAATTCGAGGCAAAAGTATCAAAATCATATGATCCCCTGATATAATAAAAAAATCTATTTATTATTAATAATGTATAAATGATCATAAAATGCAATAGAACAATTTTTTATGCAATAGAAATTGCCTGAAAAGAACTATTAAACAATTTTTGCTATTCTAAACAAAAGTTTTTGTGAAATTATTTAAAGAGATAATATTTTTAAATCATCCTACTCAATTGATGTCTAGGTTATTTTTCTCTTCTTTTCAAACAATGTATATTTGCTTTGTAGAAAGTTAAAAATGATAATTAAACGTCACTATTGTTTCACATTTAATTAATCCAGATAATCCCACTGTATGCAGAATTTAAATCTCAATATGTTTAGTTTTCCAAAGTAACATTTTTTGTTTCGTTAATCCTAGTAGCAGACAGTAATCGCGTATTCAATCGTAATTAAGTATCTACTTCGCTAAATGCAGCTCAAAACACATTACAGAAACCTAATTTCATCATAAGAAAGTTTAATTACTATGTAATTAAGTGGTTAGGATTAGCTATTCTTTTCAAAGTTTAAGAAGTTATTAAAGGTTTAAAAGTTTTTAGCAATTATGTAGATAATACACACCATATTCCACCGCACAGAAAAATATACATTACTGTAGTTCAGATGAATGTTTACAGATACAGATATATATACAGAGAGAGAGAGAGAGATAAATATTTATCATCTACTGGCAATTTTAATATATGACGGTATATTTTTTTCATGTGTTTCCAATAAATATTTGATACCATTTCAAAATATATATGTTTCATTTAGAAGTGAATATCAAAATATATACTTCTTCAAAATTCTATTGATTCTTTTTAACTCAATGTCATACATGGGGTTATTGATTGATTGCTAAATAACGTCATATTTCCAAGATACTAGGCGATATAACTCTTATAAAAAGTCTTCAAATATTGAATCGTTCTCTCAACACCTCAGGTGTAAAGCGATAACAAAACTCAAAACTACAACTCGATTGAAGCAACTCCAAACTCTAAGCATAAATGTTTGTTGCTTTCAAATGAAAAATTATTTTATAAAATGTAATCTATCACACAGACAATTCTAAAACAAACCTCTTCTGAAAACTCTAACCGAGTGCACATATACTTTCAATCTGTACAAGATCTCTGGGCCTTCTTTCCCGATGTGATATATAACAAGTAAAACAAACAGAAAAATTAAAGTGAATTCTTAATTGAGTAAACAGAGGAAAGTTTAAGTTCAGTCACTTTTTTCATTAAATTGTTACAATTAATATATAAATATGTATATACGTGTGAGAGAATCATAATATTAAGTAACAAAATATAAAGCAATTTTTCCTTGCATTTTTCCATTTTCCTTTCTATATAGGGTGTCGGACTATTTTTTTGTTTGTTATTATTTATTCATTAAAATTGAATTTAATTATTCTAATAAAATAGTATAGTAAAAAAGAAATCACACTCTCAGAAATTAGGAAACCGGAATTGGAAGTCCAATACAGCCAGCGATTTTTCTTTCTATATATGGTGTTCATTTATTACACACATTTGTTTTTTACTATTAATGCAATTTTTATTTTAATTAATTGAATAAATATTTGAAAAAACTGTATTAACATTAAATATCATCCACTACAAGTTTAAAAAATGTATTTGAACTTGAAGGGATGAATAGAATATATATATATATATGTATATATATATATATATATATATATATTATTAACGATGCAAAATTTCAAGATATATATTGTGTCGTCGTTTCTGTTATTTCGCGTGGGATCTTAAAGTAGAGTGAGTGAGTTAATATTAACGTCGCACTGTTCAGCTACACGAGGGCTTTTGGCGACGGACCACGTAATTTTAACCATGGTCAAGACGTGGACGAAAGCTGGCACCCCCTTTCAACCACACCAACGGGATGTTTCATCGATAGATTTAAATGCCCTATATCTTTAGTGTCTGGGATCGTCATTATGCCTGCCATGGTTGGATACCTTAACCACTGGGCTACCGCAGCCCCATCTTAAAGTAGAAGGTTGATTTCTCGATTTCCAGATTTTATTTTACATGTAAGTTTTTATCCTAATTTTTTTCTATGTAATTTTTTAATTATTTCTCTCCTTGAGAAATTCATTATTGTTCTCTTTTCTTAATTTGTTTTTACCATATTATCAGGTTCATCTTCCACGTGTTGTATTAGACTTAACTTTTCAACTTTTTTATGTCGAAAATGTCTGCTGTATGGGAAAGGTTGGATCCATAAAGCATTGCTAACTCTAAATCACTGCCCTAATTCAGCGACAGCTTTAGAAATCATAATAGGTCTCCAGTTTTGTCCAAAGACTTTTTTTGTATCTACATTTGTTGTGTCTGGTGAATTCCAATTTCTTCCCTCTTTAGCTCTGTAGGTTCTAGTACTTCTAGTTTTTTTTTGCAATTAAAACTCAATTTAAAAGAAATCTAATTACAAAAAGTAAAAATAGCCCAAATCTTATCAGAACTTCGGAAGCTAATCGTCAATACTCTTCAGCTGCGTGGGAGCATTTTTGTAAGTAACCTTTTCATTCAATCTACTCTTTCGACTTAGATTCGTTGGAGAAGAGTTTGGGAATATCACATGGGTGATATGGTGTAGCCTGAGAGTAATGTAAACCAACATTTGCGTCGGATAATTTTCACGTTCCTGATTAGGATTGAGAGTATCCGTTGAATTCGATTTGTGCTCGGAAAATATAGAATGGAATCCTGGAGAAAATGGTACAGAGATATAAATTAAAAAATAATTATAAATATGGGACTCGCGAGGAGATTTCTCTCGAAGGATTTATCACATTATATTAATGGTCTATTTTCACCTTAGAAATAAAAACAATTACTTTTACTGATAAAAATTTGTTTCAACTATAGGACTACGTTTTAGTATATGTTCCGTGCTTCAGTATGTTGATATTATTTCAACATTGTTCAACTCCTACTATTAGCTCACACTCTCTTTATAATTATTTCTATTTTTCAAATTTTCAATCGTTAATGAAATACATTTTAAAGTGCTCAATTGAGCTGAAATTTTTACACGATTATTTTGGATGACAATACAGTAATTTAATTATAATTAATAAAATTAATTGATTAAAAATTATTCAAAGAATTACAAATACAGCTACGTTGGCATCATTTTTGGCGACTTAGAGACCCTTTTGGCGACTTGTGTCAAAACTTGAAAAGGTTTTTCTCACATTTAAAGCGCTCATTTGAGATGAATTTTTATACACTATTGTTTTGAATAAAAATACGTGAATTTAATTATAATTAATTAAAATTAATTGATTGATACTAATTATTTACAGAATTACAGATACAGCCACGTTGATTTCATTTTTAACGAATCGGGTCAGGACTTCAAAAAAAAATTTCTCACATTTTAAAGTATTCAGTTGAACTGAAATTTTATGTACATGATTGCCTTGGATTAAAATACGATACTTTAATGATAATTCATAAAAATCAATTACCACTTAATCTTGTAATTCTGCCATATGTATATACATATTTATAATAATTGTAACTATTTAATAAAAAGAAACTAAAATAAAATTATCCTTGTTGATCTAAGTAGAAATTGATTTAACTTTATTTTTTTATATTACTTGTTTTATTGTTCAAACCATTCAATTTATTCCTTTCTGATTATATCCCAGTTCGTTCTACTAAGGAGTAGTGCTTCTAGTAAGCGAGGAGAAAAAGCTGAAGTGTTTTATTTTCTTTGAATATATAACTGATCAAAAGCGTTTTAATATGTTTTAGCTGCGCAGTTTTGATTTAAATATATATTATTTGATGTTGTGAAGGTCCTCTTGGACCTCACTTTGAGAACGAGAATGAGTTGGAGTCATATAAGAACCAGTAGCCATTTTTATAAATAAATTTCTTTATTTGGTAATCTTTCCCAAATAGAATCAAAGACTTTTAATAACAAATAAATCAAGAAATAGTTATATGAGGTATAAAAAAGGGTCTTTCCTTTAAATTAACTTAAATATTTAATGATCCAATTAATTAACAGTTAGAGTATCGATCACGCAGAGATTACCGCGATAAGAGATCCCAGAGTTATATTCTATAATGTTCCTATTGAACATTTAACTTTAATCTCACTCCTAATATAAAGCTTTAATGAGACTTTAATTATAAATCAATATTTACCACACTGAATCTCAACTCTTCCTGAGATTAAATTATCCACCAAGAAATTTTCAATTATAAATCTAACTTCACTATTATAACTTTCTGATTCAATCTCTCTCTCCTACCACTATAACTTTACTATTCCGTTTGACTTAAATACTTTATCTAACTGCATAACAAGGAATCCAGTCCTCTTTTTGGAGCTGATTGGAAATAGGTAGGGAATTAAATTTCCCTAAAAAAGACGACTCAGAAGGTTATTGATAAAGTTCCGTATAGATTTGTCACAACCCCTTCCAAAAAGAAAACGGGAATTATTCGAAGGACTCATACGTCCTGAAAATAAATTACGTAATTCCTATCTTTGTCTTATAGTTCCGACGACTGTAACTTCTAATTGTATAGTACTGAAACTCATCCCTTAAGGAAAAAGGACAAAGAAAAGTACGATTCATAATGAATTATAAAAACTTAAAACACTGTACAAGTTTAAATTGATCCCTGCACTCTATCCTTTCGCAACGGAGGCGTGGGAAAAACCACCCTAGTGGTGGTAAAAAACCAGCCCCATAGAGTTTACTTAATCACTATACATAAAACTATTTCATTCTTCTCTGGCACTGGAACATCGAGGACTTCAGGGTCACCTACCCTGAAAGATTAATTTCCATTTGAGTGGTAGGTAAAAGCAGACATTAATTTATATATACATTTGTCACATGAATTTTATATACAATAAATATCTGGTTCCTTCGCCTTCCCATTCGAAAAAAATTTTGCGCTAGTTAGTGTTAATGATTAATCCTATCTAACTTCGCCGCCCCCCAAGTCACCAGATTTGAAACAAAATAGACACATATATATACACATCATACAATAATAATCATTTTACAATAAACAAATAACACAAACAACCAAATGAATTGTCGCATCTTAGCGAAGTCATACATCGAAGTAAACAAATGCAAATTTTACAGATGTTTTCTCCAAAATACAAAAAATTACCACAAAAGCTGTTTTTTCTGCTACAGAAAAAAACACACACACAATGCAGTGTCCACTTTTGCCAGTCTTCTTAATTTTAAAGTCCTCCCGTGACTTGCTTCAATTGCAAAAATTCTTCACTTGTTCGTACCGCGAAGATAAAGAAACAATACAACCTGGTTTTTGTCTGTTAAATCCTCCTATGTACCGGATCTCCATCCAACGCTTCCATACTAAGGCTTCTTCTCCTTATTCTGCTGTGAGGGATGCCGTTGATCTCGATGTTCCTCTGCTCCTCCGGAATTCCGTCGCTTTCCTTCACTGTCCTGCGTAGATAGTATGGGCAAGGTCTCCTTGCAGTGGCTTGATTCGACCGGACTGGTCTCTCCGCTTGTTTGTTGCGTCTTCTAGTTGTTGCTCTGGTCTGGCGGGACTTGGTATCACGACCACTACCTTCCGTCCGGGATCCGACTTGAGTTGACGTACTGAACCCGTGATCAGGCAACCTGGATGGACCTGCAATGGACTATACACCTTGTGAAGAGGTATTAGATCTCTTAAATTTGTAAGTCCTGGACGAGATCCAGGATGGGATCGACCTCTTGACTCCCTGCCTTTGCTCAGGAGCGCGTCTTTTCCGGTCCTGGTGCTCAGACCCTTGCAGTGATCTCTTCCTGCACATCTTGAACCGTTTTAAAACTTGGTCATTCGACTCATACTGACTTAGTGTGCGTTTGTTTCTGGGGATCTCCCAAGCGGTGTTACCCTGCCGTAATCTACACCCCTCACTTTTCTGACTAGATGTTTTCCTAGAAACTGCTCTTGATTCGATCTATTCGACCCATGACTAACTTCTTGCTCGTCATACAGAGTTTCTAAAGGACTATCCGAACTAATCGTGTCTGTCTGACGAGGTCGGTACACTCGAACCTGATCAATATTAACTGTCATTTTTCTTCCGCTCTTCCAAATAATTAAATTGTTACCTTTCACTTCCAAAACTCTACAGGGACCTTCAAACTTAAGCATAAATTTTCCAACCTGTATTCTACCTGCAGCACTTTAGAAATGTGTTTGAAGTAACACTAAATCGTTCACTTTGATGTGAACATCCCTCTTTCTGCGATTGTAATATTTTTCCCAAGACTTATGCTTTTTTCGCATATTTCGTCTTGCCTCATCGAATAATCTTTCGATGTTCCTAACAACATATTTTGAATCCTCTGTAACATTTATGAGTTTGCTAAACGGGGTTATGATTTTCCTCCCCAAAAATAACTCAGCCGGAGTTTTATTTGTTGTTTCATTTACCGCCGTGCGTAGTGCGAAAGCGAACTCATGTAGAAATTGGTCCCAGTTTTCATGGTTTTCTTCAACAAAAGAAGCTATCATTTGAACTAAATTTTATTC
Source organism: Trichonephila clavipes (assembly GCA_019973935.1). NCBI lineage: Eukaryota > Metazoa > Arthropoda > Arachnida > Araneae > Nephilidae > Trichonephila > Trichonephila clavipes. The sequence continues at coordinate 173,863 of BMAU01002947.1, read as the reverse complement.
ACTCTCTCCGTGAGATTAGCCTGCGGTTGGTACGTTACCGTTTTCATATGTTTGATGTCCAACCTGTGACTGAGATGTTCAAACACGTCAGAAATAAATCAGGGGCCGTTATCACTTATTAAAGAAATCGGAGCTCCGTATCGTGCTATATAGTTATCAAAAAAAGCATTAGTTATTGCCTGGGCTGAAGCTTTACGAAGAGGAATCAGCTCACACAACTTAGTGAAGTGGTCAGATATAACTAATATGAATTTATATCTCTCGGGTCGGGATGCGGGATAGGGGCCTAATAAGTCTAGCGTTACAATTTCATTTGGATATTTTGAAACTATAGGCATTAAACGACCAGCTGGAAGCGCGTTTTTATAATTAAACTTTTGACACCGGTCACAGGTTGAAACATATTCAAATATATATTTTTTCATAAATGGAAAATAGCACGTGTCACGAAGTTTAAGATATGTCTTCCTCTTTCCGAGATGTCCTGCCAGTGGCAGATCATGAAATTCTTTCATTATATCTTTTCTAAGAGAACCAGGAATATAAACTCTTAGCTCTCTCAGAGTAGAAAAATACTTCGCGTAAAAGAGGAGACCATTTATTAGCTTGAAGTCCTGGGACCAACCCTCGCATACCGTCGCATTAACAGAACCGTCATCAGGGTTTTCTAAATATCGATAAATATGTCCTAATTCAGGATCTTCTCTTTGTTCCCTAATGAATTGCACACGTGAATTTATTGCGAGGGCTCTAAGAGCAGCGCACAAAATTTGTGACACCTCGACAAAGTCTACTGGATTTCTCGATAAAAGATCTGCGACCACGTTTTGAACACCAGGCCTGTGCTCCCATTCTATGTTAACCCTCTAACTGGATACTTTCCTCCTGAAAAGTTATTGCGAAAACGTTTTACTCTTATATTGCTATTCCCTTCAAAAATGCATCATACTTCAATTCTTTCCCCCTTTTAAAACTTGGGTGGTCGAAAGGGGACAACTTTATGACTTGGTTCGGCGTATTTGATCATTGAGAACCAGGATAGCAATCGTTCACAGCTAGCTGTTAAGTTGCCTTGGGCAATCTTGTACGAAAACCGTAGTTATTTCTACTCTGTCGTTTTCCCCATAGATTCAGTCACAGTAAAATTAAAACAAAATGCAGGGTAAAAAGAAACATGAAATAAATGGCATGTTAAATGTTGAAAAATAGTTATATTTTCTTCAAAGAAAATTTATTTTTCTGTCATTTTTTAAAAATTAAAAAAAAATATTTTGGTATTGCAATTTGAACCAGAAAAAAGCATCCTGTATTCATTTTTGAATATGAGAGTAAGAAAACGCGCTCACTTTCCTGTTTTTAAAAAAGTTATGAGGTAAAAAGAGTAAAGGCCCTATCTTTTTTTTAAACAATAAGACATAAATGGTGCATATTTATGAAATAAAACAAATCTTTCTCTTTTCAATTATATTTTTAATTTAGAATAACATAAAAAACTATTTCAATATACTTTTAATTTATTTAAATTTAAATCATATAAATGATATTTTTATGTTAACTGAATATTTTTCGGAAAAAATCTAAATTTTCATTCCTAGTGCTCTCCTTTTCGAACTCCTTGTATTAAATAAAAATATCTTTTCTACATCGGCATTTGTGATGGACATAACACACATTCAGTGAATAATTTTAAATTTTAATGGGGTATATACCTCTTCAAATGCGCACGACAGTACTTCTAACCATTTTCTACTCAAGTTAAATTTCTTATCTTTATGTTTCTTTTATTACAAGGAAAAATGTCACACATCGATAACTACATTTTCACACAATTCAGTCATTACAAATTCTATTGTGAGAAAAGTTCTCCCTAATTAATTTTGTCTTTCAAAACAGTACACTTAAAACAATTTTGTTCAGTGAAGTTAACCGACAGTTCCACAATGTATTCATACCAAATTTTGAAAAAACAAATTTAACACTTGGAAATGTATCCAGTATTAAATTTTTCAGTATACACAAATATTTCCTGCTGTAGGGAAGGTATAGTATGAGAGAGAGAGAGAGAGATGTGTTGTGCGGTTGTGAAAGAATGTTTTCGTACGTGTAGACTATTTTTGAAAATTTAAATATCACTGAAGCTGCTCATATAACTGTAAATGAGCCTTATTTTAATGTGTGCTGGTATCAAAGTAAAACACTTTACAATATTAAACAGCCTATGGGTTATACTCAACATCAAACTATTCGCAAAATGGCTTACAACTTCTATTCAAATTGTAAAGAAACTGAAATATAAATATATCTTACTGCAGTCAAAAATATTCATAATATGTAAGTATCCTATTTCTCCACTTATTTCTGTACATTTTAAAAACTGTAGCTGAATGCAATTTTTTATATTTATAAACGAGGCATAACAGCTCACACACTCGTAAAAATGTCTTTATCATTTTTAAGTATACTACTATAAAACGTATATGGATTGTAAGATCAGCTGTAAAATCCTAAAAGCTTTTAGAGGAGCTAAAAACATGTAATTTTGGATTGATCAAATTTTTAATATAATACACAAATATACATGTTATTAAGCAAATACATTTGAAAAACAAAACTTTCTTCTGAAATAAACGTAATTGAAAGAAAAACGTTTAATTGCAAATGAGTGGAAATGCATGTTTATCCAAGTGAGGTAATCCTCCACAAAGTGAGGTAATCCTCAAAATTAAAACTCAAACTCAAAGGCACAACAATCCATGAGGGCCAGGAGCTACTGTGCTCATCATAATACACGTGACCATTAGACGCTGAGGTGCATTAACACATGTCCCGATTTGGTGGTCTGTCTGAAGAGAGACCTTCAGTGTTTAAGACCCGAAGCAAGCTTGGTACTCATTTATCGACCCAATGTAGCGGGGATGAAAGGCAGAGTCGACCTTGCGCAGCCCGTTAATAGAACCCCAGACCTGTGGTGTGGAAGCACTATACACTGCCACTCGATCGTATTCGGTGAAAAATAAAATTTAATGTTAGAATCTTATATAAATCCCTAATGAATGAGGGAGTCCAAACTTTTTTTTTCATGTAAACTGTTTAGACGGAAATGGTTAATTATGAACATTTCAAAAGTTGCATAAATTAAAATTAATCGTTATAGTTTACATAAATTTATAAGGTTGCAAAAGGTGTATTTCGGCTGCACGAATTAATTTTAAAAGGAATACGGTTACGAAAAAGTAGTACAAATCTATCTAAAGTAGTGTTGGTTACCTTACATATTGTCAAAAACAACAATGTATTGGAAGCCAATTCCACAATTCGTTGTTATAAAAATGTATGGAACATTACAAGATTTATTTTTGCATTTGTAATTTATATATATATAATTTTTCCTGGGAACTTTAAAAGCTAGAACGGAATCCATCAAAAAACCGCTTTTCTCTCTCTGTTTTTCCAGATCGCCCCTGACTAAGCCGTCTCTGCCATAGTAAGTGAAAATGCCGGATTTTGTTTGTCAAGATCATTTTATAGCAGACTGCATTTTTCATGTATTTTAGATGGTCGTTTTATATTTTCTACATCAATATCTTAATGTCTGAATTTAAAATTACATAAAATTCTTGACATTCGCATCAATAACCATTATAATTTTTATTAGTATATGAATGTGTCATCACACGATTACATGACTGTTATTAACATATTATTTTAACCATTTAATTAATATTATGTATAACAAAGCGCACACAAATTTTCTGAACTTTAAATTAAATATTTCGAAAACTACTTCAGATATACTCAAAATTTTTTATTCCTACCCTTTAGCCTCTCAGTTTTGCTTCCATGTAAAACTTTATTGTATATTCCTCGGTTTTTTTAGTATATATTTTGCTCTTAGCATGCATTTTTCAACTGAATTGTATGAAATCTTCAAAATATATTAAAAATACCAAAGAAGCTATATAATAAAAAAAATTTGAAATTTATATTATACTCAAAGAGTTGCTAGAACTTATGATAAATAATTTTTAACTTTGCGATACATTTTTTTTTCGAAATTTCAAATGGAATTTCTAACATAAAATTTCTAGCTTTATACGGTCGAGATTTAAAAAAAGACCCAGATTTTAATTACTTATTCAGTTAGCCTTGAAAAAAAGATAAATGTTGAGGTATTTAGCATAAATAGATATTTTTGAAGAATAATTCGAAAGGTTTGATATAGCTCGAATTTAAAATTGATTTTTATGTTTATTTATATGCATAAATGTCTACTGTAAATGTTTCCGTATATTTTTGATTACCATTTATTCAAACATTCAAGTTATAAAAAAACGTGGGAATATCTTCATTCATGTTGTATTTGATGTAAACTGAAGTTCAAGCACTTAAAATTCAAATATAATTCGGTGTATTTTAACAATATATAACTAGGCACTTTACGTAAACTTCCCTGAACACTTGGGCTTTGAAATCTAAAAAAAATTAATAGATCTTAATTAGTTTTTTTTTGTTATTATTTTTATCAAAGTGTAAGTAAATGTTTCAAATTATTTGATGAAGTTTAAATTTATTCATTTTTAGTGGTTGGAAAGTTGAAAAGATTTCAAATTTTAAAGTGTTTGGTGTTTTATTATTTTTTGGGGGGCATCTTATAATGAAATAATCATGTTTCAAAAATTGAAAGCATTGATTAAGATAAGAAAAATGAAGCGAAAGAATATACTTTAAAAAAGATATAATTTGTCTAACTATATAAAATAGCAGATTGTCCTGACACGCCCCAACTTGTTACAGTTTTAAATTAATATGAGACCAAAAGGGAATTGTAACATATTTTACTTATGCGTTGGGACTCTTGAAAACTTTTAAAATACAAGCTAGCAAACAAACACTTCTTGGGTTCTAAAGAAATTTCTCCCCAATTTTTTACGATTGCCCCAGGGTCAATACACGGGGTTCCCTGCGAGCCAAAAAACTCCTGCTGTGTTGCTTCCTCCGTCCCTCATTATCTTTCAAGATGTTAAGAGAGTCACTTCACGAAAATCCATGAAATAATCGTTTTTTCAATTTTGATTGAAACATAAAATACCATTCTTTTTCTTTCTAATGCAGTTTAAATTTTTGATCTAGCTTAATTAGAAGTATTTTTAATATTTTTTTAAAAGTTGTTTTCATCTGTCAAACCCCAAAACCGCTGATTGCCACGCCCTCTCAAATCAAAACAAAAGACACATGCTATTTTTCAGCCTTATCAAATGGTTTAAATTGATTTTAAAGAATTTATTTTGATCATCAGCTTATCCAGGAAAGAAGTGAAGTGAATAGTTATAGATGTTTGTTTACTTACAGCCTATTTTTACCTCCTTAAATGCAACGGATTTCTGCGATCGTTTTCAATAGTGTTTTCCATCAAAAACATTAATAAAACATTTACAAAACGTTTTTAAAACTCTGTTAAGTAATAAAATGTTTAAAAAACGAAAGAGTTTGGAAAGAAATGTACAACATTCCAAACTTTTATGGATTTAAATGTTGATAAGTCAGACAATTTCAACATAAATAAATCAGCTTTAAAATCTAAGTTAGGTAAGTTTAATAAAAAGTATGTTTCTTTTTTAGATTCATTTGAATGTTTCTGTGAAATTCCTGACATTATACTGTTCTTTTGTGCTTTGAAACAACATTAATTACATAAAATTAATGTAAAAACCAAGGTATTCACATAAATTTTGGTCACCAAATCTAGGGTTTGGCTACAAAATTGTTAATATGTTGTAACTTTTGTGGTCTTATTCAAACATTTCTTATTACCAGGTTTTCTAAAACAGTAGTTAATCAAAAAAGGTACAAAATTATATGAAGTGGACACAATAGAATTTCATATGCTATGAGGTCTATTTAAAAAGTAGCAGTTGCAAAAATATTTTGCGGAGTTATGCATTTGTCACTTACACCATAGTGGTTTTGTGATTCCATGCATACAATAAATAATGTGACAGAGAAAGTAACCAAAGTGTCTATGGTTTTAGCTGCTGCCTAAACAATATTTAATAATGAATAACCAAATGTACCTGTGGCTATCAATGGTACCTGGCTAAAAATAAGCTATATATTTCTAAATGGTGTTGTTACGGCAGTTAGTTTGGACACTGGGAAAGTTGTTGATGCTAAAATATCATCGTAGAAATGTTTGTGTAATTTTAACAGCGATGTACATAGAAATGAGTGTTCGCCAAGTTACATTGAAAATAGTAGGGGAATGGAAGTTGAAGAGGTGCACTTTTTTTTTGTATCTCTCATCACTCGCACTCATTACACAATTTACGATATACACAATATTCGGACTATATGGGAACTCTAAAGCATACAAATCAGTTTTAGAATCTAAAGATATGTCAATATTGAACAATTAGAATGTGTTAATCATGTTGAGAAAATGATGGGGACATGACTTAGGGCCTTAAAATTAAAATTAAAAGACAGAAAGCTTAAAGACAAAAAATCTCTAGGGTGCCGTAATGGCTTGACAGATGCTGAAATAAACAAATTGCAACGTTGCTATGTTTTGGCTGTTCAAAATAACTCGGGAAAATTTGTCAGCCATAAGGCAAGCTATATGGGCTATAATGGGCTGTGGTGTAGATTTAATATGTCCACATACTGAAAGGTTACACATACAAGCATAGACACGACTTTCCTATTGTAATTAGGAATTACATAAACAAAGTATTTAGAGGTCACTAATCTTGAACATTTATCTGGATGCTTGCTTGATAAAACTCAAAATATTAGTGAAAGCGGAAATAGTTTTTGGTGTATAATTCCAAAAACTGTATTTGTGCAATTGGGAACCTCAAAAACTATAGTACATGAAGCTATATACTTATATAATCAAAGCTTCATTACCAAATTGAAAGTTTTAGATGTATTGAACATTCAACACCTGAATTTTACCAATGTCGAGCATTGCAAAAAGTAGATCATCCGTGTATTAGGAAAGCAGAATAGTCAGTTTTACAATGAACCAAAGAAGCCAGAATTAAAAACAAACAATTAAAATGTAGGCAAGAAGATGATCTTGCAGATGACACTAGCAATCCCCCCAATTTATAGTTCTGGTATGCATTAGTTAATAGTAAGTTTGTACTTTAAATCACTATTTCTCAAAAGTGTAAATTTCAACACAAAAGGAACATTTTTGAAACAACTACTTATTTTACAGCCTTGAAACTTTTCACATATGTTAACACTATACAAATAAATATTTTAATGAGAGATTTTGTCAAAAAAATATTCAAAAAATATTTATGGATTAAAATGTAAAAGAATTTTCATCGTTTTAAAATTTTTGACGTGTTACTCCACATATGAATTTTTTTTAAAAAAACTAATCAAAATTTTGAAAAATGCTCCCATTTAAATAATAAAAACAATACAATGAATACACAAAAAAAATTCATGATTGTACAACCAGCCAATTTGTAAAAAATGTTCCTTAAACTTGGTCATTTTGCTGCGTGAAGTGACCCCCTTAAACCTTAAAAGGGGGAAAGGATTTCAGAAAAGTGCGTCTAATCCGCTTTTGAAAACGTTACTTGAAGGCAGAAAAATCAGTGCAGTCCATTTTCGAAGCATCTTTACACTGACGGAATTTTCCGTGCTATCCGGTTAGAGGGTTAAACTCGGACAATTTCAATGCCCATCGGATCATCCTACTTGACAAATTCTTACCATGGTAACTTTGTTAACGCTGCGTGATCTGTGATCACTTTCACAGGCAGGGGTCCAAAATAAGTTTTAAACTTATTTAGAGCCCATATTACCGCCAAACATTCTCTTTCGGTAATCGTGTAATTACGTTCTGCTTTATTAAGGGTTCGAGACGCGAAAGCAATAGGTTTTTGATTTTGTTGAAGCACAGCACCAATTCCGACCCCACTTGCATCAGTGAATAAATTGAACTGTTCAGAAAAATTTGGTAATTGCAAAATCGGTGCCTCCGTTAGTGTGTGTTTGATCTGATCAAAAGAATCCTGTGCTTCTCCCGACCAGTTAAACTTCGCCCCCTTTTTCTTTAATTGGTACAATGGTTCGCATATATCTGCGTATCGCGGAATAAATTTTTGGTACCAACCCGTCATCCCTAAAAATTTTGACACTTCCCGATTATTTTTGGGAGGTTTCATTTCCGTAATTGCTCTATTTTTATTACTGTCAGTTTCGATTCCATCTTTGCTAATAATCAGGCCTAAATATTTTAGTTTGTCACGGGCGAAGTGACATTTTTCCTTATTCAACGTGAGCCCTGCGTCTCGTAATAAAGTAAAAACCTCATTTAAATGATCGAGATGGTCTTTAAAAGATGGAGATGCTATTATAACATCATCCATATAGACCAACACGAAATCCCCAATAACAGGTTTGAGTATGATATCGATGGCTAGTTGGAAATTAGGGGCTGCCCCAGAAAGACCAAAAGGCATGCGGAGGAACGCAAAAGTGCCATTGCGAGTGATAAACGCGGTTTGCTCTATATGCTTTGGACTAATCGCCAATTGAAAATAGCCACTTCTGAGATCTAGAGTGGACATAACACTGGTGTGAGGAATATTGGTGAGTAAGTCATCAATCACCGGTAATGGATATCGAGGATATTTGGTAATTACATTTAATTTGCGATAATCGATTGCGAAACGATACGCCTCGGGAGAATCTGGAGGAAGGTCATTTTTCTTTCGTGTTAGAACGACTGGAGATGCGTAAGGCGAATTAATAGGACAAATTGCACCATCCCGTAACTACTAATCGATGTGATAATCAATAATGCCTTGCTTTACCCGATCGTACCTGTATGGTCTCGACACTACCGGTCCCTTGTGTCTCCAGTATCTATCTCATGATATGGAACATGCGTTAACCCCGGCTGATCGGAAAATAACCCCTTAAAATTATTAAATAAAGCTTTTAATTGTCTCTGTTGCTCGTCACCAAGTTTTGATTCTGTGAGATCAATATTAACCGGTTTCTCTTCTTTCGGCAATTGTTTGGTCAGATTGTCGGGAATGATCAAGGATTTCTGATCAAAATCCAATGTCAATCGTGACACCTTCATAAAATCGATTCCCAAGATGCATTGGTATTGCATGTTGTCTAGAATGTGCAATTCCCAGGGTTTCTGAAATTCCCTGATACGAATCTGCAATTCGATTCGACCTAAGTGACTACATGGGGCTCCTTGTGCTGTCACGACTCTGTCTTTTGTCTTTTGACGAGGTCGGTATGAAAAATATTTGCGGTATACCTCCTCCGAAATAAAAGATTTCTCCGCTCCCGTGTCCCATAGTGCTGTAATGAAGGTTTCGTTTAATAGAATAGGGACATATGGTAATTCGACTGGGGTCATTCTTATAGAGGATACTTTGATAGGCCGATGATCCGAAACTGGAGGATTTTCCGTACCCCGCGATCGATTACCTCCATCTTCACATCGATCGCTTAAAAGTTTAAATGTCTATTTCGTTCATTTTGACCCCGAAATGTACTATTTCTTGACCAACTTTGTCGACCGCCCTGATTGTGGAATCGCTGATCCGATTGTCCACCTTGGCGTCGACCCTCGCATCTCCGATTATTTGCGAAACCTTGGTTTTCGAATCGATTAAATTCTCCTTGTGGTCGGCTATTATTGGCGTATCTCGCATTATTTCCATTTTCCCTCCAATTTTCTTTTCTATGCCGGGTATTAAAACGATTGTTTTCATTAGGGTTTGAACTTCTAAATCCCTCACTCGAACCTCTGATCTGTCTATGCATAAAACGTTCTTCGTATTTATCAACGATTTGTAGGAGATTGGCAGTATTTCGTGATGTCTAACTTCGACATAATCCAAAATTTGAGGTTCTAATCGACTAACGATAAGATCAATTAATTTTTTCTCCGACATTTCTAGCTTAAAGACCTTATGAATTTTCAATAATTCATAAATAAAGTCCGAAGGCTGTTGATCACGCCTTTGCGATGAGGAATAAAATCGCGTTTCTAGTTCTGACCTGTTTCTGACCACGGGGAATTGTTCCGACAATACCTGTTTTAAGTGCGCGTAGTCTGTTGTCTTATCTTCAATGACCCTATAACCAAGAACTTCGAATCAGTCTAGTGCCCGTCCTTTGAGATGACCTTTCAAGTAAGCACACGCTAGTTGTGCAGGTATCTCATAATACGCGAGATTATGATCAATATTCTCCAAAAAATCATCTATGTTCTAATCCCCGAAAAATATTGTTCCGGAATGATTCTAAAACTGGACCCGACTCTATTCTCGAGATTTATTCGTTGGGCGCCATTGTGAAGGTCCCCTTGGACCTCACTTTGAGAACGAGAATAAGTTGGAGTCATATAAGAGCCAGTAGCCATGTTTATAAATAACTTTCTTTATTTGGTAATCTTTCCCAAATAGAATCAAAGCCTTTTAATAACAAATAAATCAAGAAATAGTTATATGAGGTATAAAAAAAGGGTCTTTCCTTTAAATTAACTTAAATATTTAATGATCCAATTAATTAACAATTAGAATATCGATTACGCAGAGCTTACCGCGATAAGAGATCCCAGAATTATATTCTATAATGTTCCTATTGAACATTTAACTTTAATCTTACTCCTAATATAAAGCTTTAATGAGACTTTAATTATAAATCAATATTTACCACACTGAATCTCAACTCTTCCTGAGATTAAATTATCCACCAAGAAATCTTCAGTTATAAATCTAACTTCACTATTATAACTTTCTGCTTCAATCTCTCTCTCCTTCTGCTATAACTTTACTATTTCGTTTGACTTAAATACTTTATCTAATCTGCATAACAAGGAATCCAGTCCTCTTTTTGGAGCTGATTGGAAATAGGTAGGGAATTAAATTTCCCTAAAAAAGACGACTCAGAAGGTTAGTGATAAATTTCCGTATAGAATTGTCACAATGTTTTCTTCAACGTTGTTATTTATGAACAAAACTCCCTACATTAATTCTCACAAACAATTCTATTAGGAACTATATTTCTAATATTTTATTCGAACTAAGTAAAATTTCTAGATTTTTAGGTTAGTTATAATAATAAAACACACTATACAATATTCTCAAATAATTATGGGCATAATTATGTTTCATTAAATCTTTTTCGTGATATTCTAAATAGTAATAGTAACTAATTTCAGAAAGAAAATATCAATTCATTTGTAATAAACGTATTTCAGAACTATTAAACGTAGCTTTTTTATTCTTTTATAAATTTAAATTTACCCTTATGAATTTGTGTCAATGTAGTATACGGTATTTCTCATAAAGAAGATATTTTATTTTTAGTAATATTATAGTAAGCAATAGCTCACTGTAGAAGTGAATTGCAAACTTAAAAAGTACTTAAAAAGATGAAAATTAAGCAATTGCTTACAACATTAAAAATTAATCTTTTATTTTGGTGTAAATCGAATTATGAGTCTTTAAAATTCTAATTCTGGGAGTTTCTATTCTTAAATCACAAAAAAACTATTTTTTTCGCTATTTATGATACGATAGCTTATACGATAGTTAAATGTGATATTTGCATTGCCTGTCGAAAAAGGGTTAATGAGCGAATAAATAAATGATCTGAAAACTATCTTACATAGAAAGAGGTCATGAAATATTGAGATGCACATGATGATGATTAACTATGTAATAAAGTTATGATTCAGTTGAAGGATATTGGTTGATAAGAGACTGACCAATCACAATTCATTTGGCTAAAGTCTGTAACCTTTTATCTACCGTTTTATGGTTTACTGCACTTTTTTTCATGCAATATTTTTTTTATATCACTACATTGAAATTTAATGGATGTACATGAACAAAATACTTTGGGAAATTTAATCCGTTAGAGCTAATTAATTAATTAAAGATATCCAACTGTAAAATTAATTATATGCACTGTTCACTTAAAATAAATAGTCAAATCGATTTCTAATGATAAAAAATAAGACATTTACATTTTGACATTAACTAAATTTTCGGGACAAAAATGATAATCTTCGTAATCCCCTGAAAAATCCATCAGCTGAAATCGCAATTTCTGCTATAAAACTATTATTCGTCCCCGCTGAAATACTCATCACAGAACCCGTGCTGCCATATATCATGGTAGAGTAGATTTCAAGAAATATTCCTGCTAAGTATTGTAAGATTATTCGCGCAAAAATGGTTATTCAATGTAATTTTAGAGTGAATGGTACTGATACGTACCATCGGTATATAAAGGGTTAAGAAATCACCAAAAATACTATTTTTCTGAGAATGAAGTAAATTGAAGAAGATGAAAATCTTTGCTTAAGACAGCGTTTCTCAAGCTGTGGGGTGCGCCCCCTAGGGAGGCGTGATAACCCTACGAGGGGGGAGGAGTACGAGGATATCGAAAATAAAACTTTATTTAAAACTATTATTAATTCACCAAAAGGATTGCAAACAAAATACATTCTTACATAATAAAAAATAAACTACGCATTTACACTGCATAATATATTAATGAATGTATCAGTAATGCAAATTGTGTTTAGTAATTAATTTAGCAATACCAAGTTAAGAACAAGTTTAAAAACTACCAGTACCCCCCCCCCAAGGGTTTGCCTTTAGTAAACTTATATAAAAGGAACTAAATGCTTATCTTGATAATTTGTGCGTTTTATAATTAAATTCATATTTTATTTTTACTTCCAAGTACATTATTATTGAATTCAATACATTGTTATTGTTAGTATGGAGGGAAAATTATGACTGAGAAATGGGTTGCAAGTATTGAAAGTTTGAGTAGCACAGGTTTAAGATGACGGTAGGATTTAATTTAAAAGCTAGGATTTTTAGGTATGGAAACAAATAAAATGAAATGGGTTTATTTAACAACGATAACAGCAACAATGCAGTTTGAACTTTATTTCATTTGAAGGAAAAATACCAGTGTTTGGTTTTACCGCATAAACATGCTCACACAATAATGATTTTTTTTTACTTTCTAAGCATCAGTATGTTGTCTGTAAAAAGTATGCGTAAGTAAGCCACGTATGTGAAAGAGATTAACGATACATATATTTAGTTACGATTAAGTCGTTCTTTAATGAAGAATGTTGCAAATGCACTTACATTTAGTAAGTACGTGACATAAAATAAATCTGCAATTTGTAAGAAAAGTCTAATTTCTTGAAAACGAATTACAGTATGACTAAGTAGTTTTTTGACTACACCCTTATGTTTTATCATTACAACCTCTGCATTTTGTCATACACGACAACAACAACCAACAGACGTATCAATCTTTTTTTCATTTTTTTATTTATTTGTTTTGCCAATTTGCCTTCAGTTTGATGTTTTTACAATTGCAGGTCTAGTACATTCCCCAGGAGCTGGTATCACTTTTTTGTAGCACATCATATATAAGATAATAATTCCCGCAAATAGTTTTGACACCCAGTTTTCACCTCAGAGGTGCCGGGAGTACCCAAGCCAAACAGGCACCAAAGGGATCTTTTACATGTCGTATAATCATACGACATGAACGCTGTCAATTTTCTGCATCATGAAAATCCACCGAACCCGCAACCTTAGGTGCAGTAGGCTAGTGACAAATCAACTATGCCCCCCCTCACAGCCGGTGAAGTATCAATCTAAAATGATCCAAAATCAATCAGTGATGAAGAAGAGATATAATATTAGACCTTACATATAGACTTATTATTAAACACTAAAATGTATGGTTACCGTGGAAATCCCAAGGCATTAATTCTTTTTTATTAAACGCACCTTTGTGCGTTATTTTTAACTGACAAAAATTGCGATTAAATTACTAATTCCTTTATGAGTATAATTTATCTTTATTATATAGCATTCAACATTTCTATATTATACATCAGCAAGCAAAATCATTCCACATCATGAAATATTTATCAATTGATCTGTATATTATTCATAGATTCTGAGATGCAATTTGTTCTTTTCTTGAGCAATCAAAGATGTTTCACTCATTACAACTACTAGATTTTCGATAAAGAGCAATATAATAACAATCAAACGAAACAGTACAAAAATCTTAAAAACTAAATACATCTTGTATATCTTTAAATTAATATTATGAGATACTTAGAAAAATTTACTATTGATATTGAAAAATGCAATCATATATACAAATGTCATATAATATGCTTCATCTGCCTCTAAAATGCAAACCACATTTCATTGAATTTGCTGCAAATATTTATTCGGAAATAATAACATATTCTTAAATTAAATCAGTATTTCCATACGATTTAAATCTATGAATTTTAATTCAAAAAATTCGAAAACATAAATTTTTTATGACATTTCAAACCTAGTCATTTGACGAGAGCAATGTGTGTGCAGAGCAGTAACGGCACAGCTTTGAAACTTCGATAACGGCCAAACGACAGTCATATTTCCGGCACCATTATCTGCAAAATACGATGCGTTTATTTAAATGACTAGATACTCCAACAATTATTATGGGAGCTTCACAATTTGATGCGCTGTATTATTTAGAGTATTTAATTACATTCATATGATTCCCTGTCAGAACATAACAGTGTATTAGAATGTGTTCGTTTTGAATATCTATTTAGAGTTATCTTGAATATATATATTACAAACTGAAAGGCGTATTGATACAAAAATAATGCAAAAATATCTTCAATTTACGAATTAAACGTTTCAAAAACAATAAAAGTATTAGAGATAAACCAAAGATTAATTATCCTTAAGCAAATCGGGATGCAAAACATGTATTTATTAAATTAATGTTATTAGTTCACTCTCTTCCTATATATATATATATATATATATATATATATATATATATATATATATATATATATATATATATATATATATATATATATATATATATATATTTGTTTTGAAAATTTACATATTTCATAACTATTATTATCAACAAATAAATGGTCTGCCACAAGGTGGCCCAGCAAGTAAAAGTCTGGTTAATATTTATGTACACTATTACGAGAATGAAAAAAAAATGGATACAGACTCTTGTTACTTTTTCAGATACATAGATGATTTAATTATTTTCAGCAATAAAGATGACTTTACTCCTAATTTAAAGTATTATCCACTGTACTTGAATTTAATGAAAACCAATTGCAATTTAGAGTCAGCAAATTTCCTAGATCTCCAAATAAATTTGAAAATAATATGCTAAAAAGTAATATTTTTGATAAAAGAGACTCTTTTGATTTTGATGTTATAAAAATGCCATATTGGAATAGCTCCCTTCACATTTCAAATTTTAGAAATATTATTCTGAATTATATAAAAAGAAAAACAGATTTTGTATCTAAAGAAGTTTTAAAAATTAATAATTATAAGTGTTTTTTCAAAGTTGCTTAGACTATAATTATCCAGCTAATTTTATATATAAATATATGTCTTCAAAGTTATAGCTATTTAATTATTATTATTTAATATATTCAGTTCCATTTAGTTTATAGTATATTATTCTTAATTTTCTTATAATAAATTTAGTTACTATATATATATATATATATATATATATATATATATATGGCGCCATTAACTTTAGTTATGCTGTTTTTTTTTGTCGAAAACTATTCAAATCGGAATACAGCGGGTAAGATTTTAGTTTTTTCGCACATTTTCATTATTATTACTTATGCTCATAATCATTATTAACCTCTATTGTAATTATTTTTGTTTATACATATTTATATTTGTCTATTTCATCCGGATTCCTATAGTAATTTAATTTTCCAATTCTATCCTATTGATGTTATATTCACCCACGTGGGTTTTGGGGCATTTGCCTTGGTTTATCTCCTATGTTGCTATGTCGAAAGTTTCCGTTGAAGGGGAAGGTTGAGATCTCACAAAACACTGTTTAACCCTGTTTCCCTGTCCTAAGCCAGTGACAGCTCGGGAAACCATAATAGTTTTTTCCACTCTAGCTATATTTCTTTTTTTGGTTTGTAATGGTTCCAAGGTTTTGGTTCTTTCGGTTTATTCTTAAGATGTTTTAGGATTTATTAGTCTTCTTTTTAATTTATTTAATGCTATATATGTATATATATACATTGTTCAATTTAATCGTTCATAAAATTATTTCTATTTATCCGATCAAATTCAAATGCATTCTTCTAAAACTTCTAACGGATGACAATGATGATAATACAGTTTTCTTAAATATTTTAATTTATTAAATAAATTAAAAAGTGAAAAAAATATAGTAACAAACAAAAATAATAGTCCAACAGTATTTATAGACAGGAAAATCGTTCGTTGTGTCCCTGTAGCGCAATGGACTTCTCATTCAAAGGTCATGGTTTTGAATCCCACCTGGGATGGCCTAATTTCTGAGAATGTGATTTATTTTTTCTTATACTGTTTATTAGAATAATTAAATTTAATGAATGAATAAATAGCAACAAACAAAAAAAATAGTCCAACACCCTATATAGAAAGAGAATTAGAAAATTGAAAGGAAAAATCACACACTTTCTATATTGTCACTTAATAGTGTGATTCTATCAAATGTTTATACATACTTATATTAATCGTAATTATTTCATGAAAAGTAACTACAATAAATTGTTTCTTTGTTGACCTAAGAAGAATTGACTTAATTTTTTTATTTATACATCATTTGTTGATTTTTTTCAATTTATGATTTGATTCATATGCAGAATTTTATATCAGGACATGTGGCGATTTAAAGTTGCATTTCATGTGCATTAAAATATTATAATTTCTTGACACTGAAAGTTTCGAGTTTTAAAGCATAAAACTTATTTTTAAACATTGACTTACTACATTATATTTGTACTAATGAGTGTGTACTGTGAATAATTTGACGGTCAGTGCTGGCTGTGGATAATGCTGAAGTTGCTGTCCAAAGATATTCCATGCCTGTTCAATCGCTAGCAGATATGTTGCTCTTGCAGAACAATATGTAACATATCAACACTCTGTAGAGCACGTTGACTTACAACAGCGGTGTAAGGGTGAGAGTTATCCTGTAGGAAACTCCCTCTTAAGTGATTTTCATGAATAAAAGTACTATAGGTTAAATAACAAGACTGATGTACAAATTAGCAGTCAATCTTTTTGCGATAGCGACTAGAGTGATCATGCTGTCATAAGAAAATGCTCCCCAGACCATGAACTTAGGTGTAGGTCCAGTGTGTGTAAGACGCAGGTAGGTTGGTTGCAGATGTTGCAGGCACACCATGGCCTCCTCCTGACAAACACGCGTACATCACTGGCACCAAGGCAGAACCTGCTTTCATCAGAAGACTCAACAGATATCCACTCCGTCCTCAATACACTGCGGCTTGATACCACTGGCGTCGCAAACGGCAATGACTTGAAATCAGTGATATACACCATATAAGGCGCCTGACCCGAAGCTGTCCTTGAAGTACCTGATTTCAAATAGTTCACGTTTTGCTGTGATCCCAAAAATCTAGTACAGTAGTTCAACCTCGGTGAACAATTGATAATGGTATCTTCATTTTCTAAATAGCATTCTTTGTTAACATCAATTCAATATATCGAACTTCATAGACAAGTAACGCTCACAAACTGTAAAACACAGACTTACTAACGAACTTTCATTAAATTTAAAGCATCCCTCATTTGCAAGTTCTAAATGGCACTACTGGTACCAGACTTAAGCGCTAAATTTGAATTGATATCATCTTTCAGATGTATAAACAATCCTACCAAATTTATTTTATTTAACCCTAATTTTTCTCGGCGTTATGTTTTTTTTCTGTCAGTGAACGTCAAACATTAAATTTTTTTAGTTTCAAGTGTATCATTTTTTCTTTCTCAAATGCTTTTATCAGTTAAATCAATTTACTTTATTCGATTAAAAGTGTCTAAAAAAATACGAAGACTAAATAGATAAATTCACAAGAAACATTCTTAAATGTATTCGTATATTGTTAAAAAGATATTTAAATTGATGCTTTCATAAATTTTTTCATAATTCAGTTCAATATTAATTACTTATGAAAAGCACTTTCTCATACTTTAAGAGAAAATGACATCTTTCTTTAATAATTGAATCTACCAAATAAAATATTATGTGTCATGTGTTTTTAAGCCAGCAGAAACATTGAATGTTTTTTTTATTTCTATATTTCTTTGTATTCTAGGAATTTTGAAATATAGCTTTTAGCAAGAGAAATGTCTGATTTGAGATTCTGTTTCCTCATATGAAAAAAAGAACTTGATAAATTTTAATGTATGCATTATCTGTTAGAAAGAAAATGACTCTGAGTAATTGTCTTTGGAATGCATTTTTTCTACTTTATTCTGAAAGGGGTAACTATTTTATCAGTTATTAGAAAATATATTTTGAATGATTAAATTTTCTCCTAAATCTGTTTTACTTTTTTCGATATTTATGAAAGCTTTTATGTGACGTATTGAAAAGATTACTCAGAACCTCTCCAAACATTGGGTGTATGGTCCGAATCAACAGCATAAAATAAAAAAAGAACATTTATTTTACTCTGAAATGAATTTCATTACCATTATATCAATCACATATAAATCTACATTTCAGAACACTCTCAGTATTGATGTTTGCGAAGTTTCTCTGATAAATTAGTTAGAATAGGAAGGTTTTATCAAAATAAAAAAATAAAAAATAAAAATAAAAAAATATGTCAATAGCTTTTTTTTTTTTTATCTGAGAGTACACAAAAAGGGTAAATAGTCATCACAGGCCACGAAATCTTTAATTTTGGGAGAGCCTTTCGTTTTTCCTCTCCTCTAATGGGGCTGAGCATTGGTTTTTAACCATTGCAGACCTAGTATATTTTCCAGGAGCTGGTATAACTTTTTAGTGTGGCACCATATAGGTCAGGAATGGAGAACCAGTGGCACGCGTACCATCAATGGCACGTAACACAATATTTTGGGTATGCCAGTGAACAAAATGATTTACATTTTATTTCAAAATAAGGAAGTTCATTATGAAGGATTTCAAACAAACACGAGTGATCGGTCACGGGGTAGCTGGGAGCGCACTCGATTGCAACAGTCTTGCCTTAGTTTTATCTTAGACTAAAGTTGTTTATGATGCAAATATTGTCCTAGCATAGCAAAGTCAATTTCGTTGACACAACTGTATTTTAAAGTTTATTTGTGCTATATTTACTATTTTTAACCGTTATGAGAGCCATGGTTAATTCAGCAAAGGACCAAAAGTGCAAGGTAGTAAGTGTAAGTGTTCTGAAACAGTGGTATACAGAACATATTGTCTGTACAACGGAATTTTGAAACACAAATCGCAAGTCCTCTTCTCAAAAAAGTAAATCACAGCAAAAATAATTAATTGCTTAAAAACCATTTGGCAGATGACTCCAATTTAGCATGCATTCTACTAAAAGTAATATCTTACCATTCAATCGGCAACAACAGAAGTCACACTAATGTTACTTTAATTCGAATTACACGTATACATTTACAACTATACATTTACAACTAATATTACACAATTACAACTATACAGTGCAAAAGGTACTTTTTCGTTGAAAATAAAGAGTTTTGAGTTGTTAGTATTTAGTACTTTATTAGTTTTGTTATTTTCCCAATAATTGCAAGTCGAAATTATTTGATGGCATGATTTTATCTCATTAAACATTTCTCTAGAAAAAGCGGTACGTTGATCCAGAAAGGTTTGCAACCCCTGACATAGGTGATAACAATTACCAAAAGTAATTTTGAAGCACGGTTTCCTAACCAAAGGGGGGCACTGAAGCATCGGCAATGCAAAACTGTACATAGGATATTTTTTGTAAAGACACCCAAGCTAAACAGACACTCAAATTATTTTTTCCATGTCGTTTAAACAGACGACATGACCGCTGTTGATTTTCCTCATCATGAGTATCCACCGACTTGGGGTGGGGTCGAATTTGCAACCTTAGGTGCAGTGGTCCAGCTACAGTCCAACCACGCCACCCAGCCCGCTGGAAACCGTTTGTTACCAATGATCTTGTCAGTAACATCTTATATGTCAGTCCTCAAGACAACTAAAATTTATTTGAATAATACTCCCTATTTTTTTGGAAAATGCAAAAGTTGTTTTTTTTTAATCTTGAGGTGTATTTAAGGCGATTTAGTTCCCCACGCGACCACATTTCTTCCAAAATATTTTCTGTGAAAAGGCTACATTTCCCCTTGTGAACGACTTAATGGTTTTGATTGCTCTGTTTTATAACTCATTATGGTTTATAAATGTAAATTAACCGAACATAAAAATAAGAAGTTGGCATCTGCAATCTCTATTCCATGAAACTGAAAAATTGGGAAAAGAAACTGATGAAGAAAAGAAAGAACCTGAAATGATAACGAAAGTAAATTTGAGAATAGTGGTGAACACACTCACACACACATGAAACGTTTGAGTCGAAAGAAAGGTTTTCAGATGCTACCTGAAACATTTCATGAAAAATCACATGAAGCCACACGTGTTCTACAAGAGATACTGCACCCTGTGAAAAAGACACAAGTAGGAGAATATTCAATATACCTTTTGTCGATCATCAAAGAACAATGACACCTCAGTAACTTGAATGAAATACGACAGTTTTTCCTGCAAATTTGGTTCTTGTAATATTAGAGTAAACTGTTTTTGCTAGTGTCTGCGTTTCTCAAACTGTGGGGCGTGCCCCCTAGAGGGATGTAATAATTCCATCAGGGGGCGCGAGCATATCAACAAGTGTAAAATAAAAAAAAAATTAAAAATATTAATTTTATGGAAGGAATTAGACAAAATAAACTCTGAGATAATAAACAATACACATTTGAACAATAATATAATATACTTAAAAATGTATCAGTACTGCACTATGTATTGGATCATTAATTCATCCATATTAAGTTAAGGACCAGGGGAATAATTAGTAATGACCACATTGGCTTGTCATATACAAAATTGTATGCATAATTTAATACTTGTCTTGATAATTTGTACAGTATATAATAAAGTCATATTTTTAGCTTTAGTGTCAATGTATTATAGAATTTAGGAAATTATAATTGTGTGAAGGGGGATGCCATGAAAATTATGATTGAAAATTGGGTCGCCAACATTGAAAGTTTGAGAAGCATTGGCTTTATTAATGCCATGCACATTTAAAACACCCCGATCATCAAGGACAATTATCGATGAACTTTTCAAATTGGAGCGGAATATTGAACCACCTGAACAATTGGAAACTAAAAACAGGGAAACATGTGCCTTTTGCATATGTAAGTTTCGAAGAATAACACGAAAATGTTATTTATCATGTTCTAGAGCAATGTGTGGCAATCATTCCGCTAAAATGCGTAAAGACTGCTTTGAAAATAAATAAATTTTACTTTTTTGCTTATGTGAAGATTTCATGAAATCACACATCTTTATGTAATATAATTTTTTTGTTATTAACTTTTAAAATGAGTTTTAATCTTGCTAAGACTCATATCGTATGGGGAGATGAATGGCTACCATTCCTGTAAGTTTTTTAAAGGGTAGCATTCTAGGGTTAATCAATTTATCTGGAAAAATGTATCTACTTGAAGGCGGTAGTGTGTGAGTGCAAAGCTAGATTGGATAGTGGAAAATTTCTGATATTCCCAATGACATCATTGTCTACAATCCACTCTAATGCAATCTTTCTCATAATACATTTGGTAAAAAAAATGTACTCCAATTCATATGCAGGTGTCATATTCGTCGCCATGCAGTGATTCGAAATTCCTTATCCTTCACCAACAGTCATTTGGTTGTTTCAAAGAGTACGACGGCAAAAAAATAATCATACTAAATAATCATCTATCGATGATTAAGGGCTTAAAGGCTTCATTACAAAATTTAAGACGTTTTTTGTAGCACCACTTCAATGATAAGGCCATCTAAACTGGTGTATCAGCCAATCATCACAGCTTCCAGACGACTGGTGTCACATAGTGTTATGTAATTGACTCCTCTTTAATTGTAAACAGATGACAATTAACATGTAAGTGGTCTCAAAAAAGCGTTTGTATTTGTGTGTGTGGTGAGGTATATATTACCCTTGTCATGATAGTGCTCAGAGTTAACTCTAACAAATTTTAGACACCTGTAGTCATTCTGCACATACCTTTAACAACTCAGTGATATGTGCATGGTAAAATGCACATGATAGATTACGTTATGGATCACGGCATGCAATCTCGGAATCATTTTCTAAAAAAGTATTGCAATGGCCTCTGCTGCTTACTTATTTTTATATTGGATCAGGGATATTGATACTTTTACGAAGAGGTCACCAAAGATGTGGTCCGCGGACCACTAGTGTTCCGCGAGAAAGTTTCGTTGGTCCCCAGAAAAATGTGGAATATACTTACTCATCACGTTAACTTATGTTTTAAGATAAGAAATCAAATTATTTTTTCAGGGTCAACATAATCCTAAATTATAAAAATTCTTTTCCAATAAGCTTGCATACCTGACAGATATTTTCCCCCTATTAAATGAACTAAACATATCCTTGAAAGGACAACTTATGAACGTGTTCACAATACGAAGTAAAATGGATGCGTTTCAAAAGCAAATATTACTGTGGCGAACGCGGTTTGATGAAGACGATCTGTAAACGTTTTCAAACTTTGATGAATACATGAAGGAAAATGATGTTAACTAGCAAGTAGTAACCCTAGTTAAAAGTACTTGGAATTCCTTATATAATCTTTTGCTCTTTATTACCCAAATAATGAAGATCCCAGACATGGTAATTTGTGAATAATAGATCCATTTGCAGTGAAAAATCAGGATAATAATATAAGAATGCATCTAAAAGAAAGCCTCTTTGACTTACCGTCCGACAAAATTCACAAATTTAAATTTCCTTCATTCTTTTCAAGATCTCAGTTTTGGATTTCCATAAAAAGTGAATACCCTTTTTCTTAGTGAACAGGCGAGGAAAATTCTAATTCAACTTTCCACAGCTTATTTATGTGGAAAGACGTTTTCATCTGTCACAACCATCAAAATACGGTATCTATCTCATCTTGAAATAAATGCAGTTCTTGCAGGATTATGGGATCTCTGTTAAGGATCCAAAAATCCATAATCCTATTTCAAGTAAGGATGAACATTCATCACACTAAGAATGCATAATGCAAAAAGTTTGATGTATTTAAACTATTTTAATTGTTTTTACAGTTTTTTGTTTTTTTTTATTATGGTTACTAATGCAGCTTTTATAACTTAATTACAATTAATAGTTACATTTTATTAACTAGGAACATTTTATATGTTTTTATAACAAATTTTTCATAAATGTATTCAATACTTAAAAAATCGAATTAGTGGTCCGCGGAATTTAAATAATGAATTTCCTGGTCCGTGAGGTCAAAAAGTCTGGCGACCGCTGCTTTTATGTGAACTGCGATATCAACAAACTTATTTATCATCAAAAATTAATAAAGCATTGTAAATGATAAGCCATAAGATTTGATAAGCCCTAAATGACACAGGTTTGATGAACTCATAAATGATTACTTAACAGAATGTATCACAAGATGAGATAAGGAGCTTTGATCACACTTTCTGCAACAGATACAAGCATATACCTTCACCTCGAAGGGATTATTAACTATCAATTTCAACATTTACTACTGAATTCCCAGTTAGTGATGGGTTACATGCCTTTAAATTTGTAATAATTTCTCCTTATTTGTCTGTAAACTTTACATAGGTCAAATATCAATACAACCAGACAACATACACCTTATCCTCATTGTTTGGCTTTTTTTTGCAAAAAAATGTCTCCATTTGTACATTTTTTTCTAATGAGGCTGAAGATTGGAATTTTCCAATGCAAAACTATTATATTCCCCGGGAGTTGGGATATCTTTTAGGAGCGGCACAGTATAAGTGGAATTACATTCACAGCAGTGTTATTTTTGACGTTCAGAGCTCCGACGATACGAAATGATACTAGAAATTTGATTTTACCAAGATAACCCAAACCAAAAAGGGCACTAATCTATTTATAACATACCGCATAATCATACGAGATGAACGTTGTCGACTTTCTTCATTAGGAAAATCCACCGACTTGGGCCGGGGTTCAACCCGTAACTTTAGAGTTACAAGGCTAGTTGTAACGGTTCTATCTACGATTCCACTAATCCTCTTGGATAAAATAATCTTTTTAACTTTGATTTCAGTTGAAAAAAGCTTTTAGTGAAGAAGACGGGGTTTATGCAAATTGGAACTTCTATTTAATTGTTAGCAGTAGAGTAGGCACGATGATGGTGTTGAAAGTGGATATAGAAGAATCAGTAGGATAACGACCGGAGGTCGTATAGTTAGTCAGGTTGGAGAACATCTAAAGATAATCCAAGAAGTGGAGACAAGAGCGCTTAAGTACTAAGATATTTATTTAGGCTTATTTTTGTGATATTTAAATATATTAAACCGCATTGCTCACCGGGTTTAGTGTTATAAGTGCATTCTTCTCTTGTCTACAGTATGAAGTGCAATAAACTTAATAAAGATGTGTTATTACTACAATGGCTGATCTTTACTCTAACACCTGCGTCCACCGGGACGTTCCATAGTGACAAAATAAGTGATGTAGTTACATCACTCACCCATCTCTTTCTCTGTATATATATCAATTGATATATATGTATGCAATAGTAATTATACCTTTGAGCACATATTTTGAAAGAATAAATGAGAGAACTTTTATCTCTTGCTACTTTAAAAACATTAGTGAAATCAATTTTGTGTCAAATATTTAAATTAATCATTATAGTAATTACAAGAACTTCGTTTATATCTATTTACTATTATACATTATTTGCTTAATAAGAACAAAGCGACACTTATATATGACAGAGAAAAATACATTTCCTGAAAATTAAATTAAGTATAGTGTTACAAAATAATGTTACCCAGAGTAATTTAAATAACTTTTTTATAATCACTCATTTACTTAATAGTGGTTTTGTCCAAAGGCTTTTAATTATTTAATAGTTATCGTGTAGTTCTTAGTTTTTTTAAACAACCAACGTATCTACAAACGTTTGAAAGATTCTTCAAGTGTCTTCCCCCAAAATTCGGACTTTAAATTGTCAAAACAGTAGCAAGTCTTCAAGAGGAAAAAAAATCGTTTTCTTTCCTTTTAAATGAGGAATTCATTTCCTTTTTTTTTCAGGTCATTTCCTTTCAAGAAATGAAATGAGAGATGTGCGAAAAGAGCTTCTTTTACTGAATATCTAGTTGTTTTCCAAAAGGGATGAGTGAAAGTGAAAAAATTCACTTTCCTGTTTTATTTTCCCACCACCTCTGAAAGGAAGAACTAGAAAAAATCGGAAAACCAAGTGTTGCTTTAGCATATCTATTAGATCTAATAGCAGTATATACCAGCCATCAGTGGTGATTTCAAGTTTTGGTTCGTGAACTCTCCCTTTTTCTATCTTGAAAGAGAAATCGTGTTTTTTTTTTTTTTTATTGAAGGAATGGATTTCCAAGTCTAAGTTGAGCTGAGTGTTTATAAAGTTATGAAAAATAGGTGCGAAAGATTCTATATGTAGGAATTGTGTTAGAAATATAAAATAAGTAAAAGCAGAGACTTTTATATATATATTGTTTATTTTTAGAAGTAAAATATTAAATTATTTCGAAAGATTTACTGGTCATAAAAATACTATTTAACAAATATAATTAAAATTATCGATTTTTTTGTACAAACAATTCAGCCATTTTTTTTTCTAAAGAGAGTGTTTAAGAAGTATTTTTAAACTTAAAATATATAATAATTTTTCATAAGCATTTTAAAAAATAAATATAATGCATGTGTTTATGTAAGCATACGAGTATTTTCTAACATTTTATTTGAGTTCTTTTTGGGAAACATTTTTTCATTCAATCTCATCTCTTTTTCTAATGGCAACTTTGTATCTTTTCTACATGTTAAAAAGCTATAAAAGTTAGTCATTGTATAGAAATAGTTTCTGAATCAATACTCAATTACTTATAAATGACTCTGAATGAAGCGCATTCAATTTGAATGAGAAACAAGCACAAATCAATTGAGTATAACTTTGTTTGCTCTTAAAGAAATAATATAAATAATTATATGTTCTTGGGCTTCAGAATTATTTTCTCTTGAACACATATATTTAAGCACAATTCTATCATAAAAAATTTAACATTTTATTGACATTTTATTTAACTATTATTTTTAAAATGACATTTACTCGCTCTTATACAAGTGCTGCTTTTTTACGAAATACATTTGTATTTTAGTGTCGTGAGCCCTTAGATTTACTTCATTACTTGGTTGAGAGAGGAATCACACAGCTATTTGCCAAAAGACATTTTATATATTTATAAATCCTTTTTTTTTTTTTAAAATTCATTATTAATTATTTTAATCTTTACACCCTTAAGCAGGAGGAAAGTTCAAATCAGCTTTAATATTCGTAGGTCTTGAAGTGATCGTCTCCCCGGTGCGGATGTCCCCGCAACACCTTTCGCTACTATGACCCCCGATTAAAATCTGGAGTGGCTGCTCTGCAGACTACTGCACTCCGTCTTTAAGAGGTAATCGCAGTTCCCCCTTCTCTTGGTCCTTGGAGTTCGGCTGCCCCCACCACCCTTATCTCGTGTCTTTGAAGAAGGAAAACAAGCTGTTGAGGAAGATAATGCTACTATCACCCCCGATTAAAATCTGGAGTGGCTGCTCTGCAGACTACTGCACTCCGTCTTTAGGAGGTAGTCGCAGTTCTCTTCTCTTGGTCCTTGGGGTTCGGCTGCCCCCACCACACCTATCTCGTGTCTTTGAAGAAGGAAAACAAGCTGTTGAGGAAGATAATGCAGAATATTAAAGAAGATCCTCGTCAATTTTGGAGCCAGCCCTGTAACCTCCTAAAAGGGTCATTTCACGCTCCCCCCAATCATCTCTGATGAGCGAATGTAGTGTATTTGCCCACATCACTATTCCACTCCTTTTCTTTGTCCCAACTCTGATGGTTCTTTGAAACCATAGGCTGGTGCGTTTGAGATAAATTCCATCGAGGTACCTCGTACACTATATGGAGTATCTATCTATCGACATGTCTGTTTGACATTTTGACAGGGTATGCTATTATCACAACAGGCCGACATTCTGTTTTCATTCAAATAATGTGTGGTCCCCATGTGCGAAGGAATCATACTAAAGAAACTCTTCGCAGTAATGCCGTTTCTATAGATAATTGACATTGAAATCGTCTGAGTTTTGGAGAAGGTAGAGAAATGATATAAACAATGCCGTTTTCAGAATCAACTCCCATCTGTTTTGCTCCCAGGTATGAGGGAAGAATACACGGTCTCTTTTGAAGACTTAAATGTTCCATCTGGGCATTCTGCTCACTCCTTTACATCAAACTTGAGAAGTGATGTTGGGAAATGTTCGTCAAATTGGCCGACGTCACAGTATTCTTGATTTCTAGAAATTTGAAGTTGATATTGAAAAATATTTAATAAGTGGTCAAAATAACATGTATTGTAGAAAAGTAGAAGCCTTTTAATGCGGAAAATATATTCAAGTAAATTCATTTACTAACAAAAAAATAGGAATTTTGTATACAATTAAAATAAGATCCGTGTAAACAACATGAGCGGAAAGCAAACATTTTTAAAATCACTGTTCATTTTCAGAATCAATGCACTAGTTATAATAACCATGATAAGTTTTGAGGGCTTAGTTTCTTATATAATCGCGTAAAAAAATCCTTAGAAATTTTTTTTCTAATATTTATTTCCCGTGATACTATTAAAATTATCTCTCGATATCCTCAGTCATTCACCTCTTGTATGCGTATTACTACTTACATAACAAATATCAGTGAAAATACCAAAAAATGTACATTTGTATTAGAAGCTGATGGTGAAAAATAATTTTAAAAAAATCGATTAAAAATTTATAAGGGACAATTAGGAATGTGTTTAGATTAACGATAGAGGAATTCAAATAATTAAATAGTTTATTTCATTAAAAAAGCCTTCCTTCAGGTAAAAAACATATTAAATTCACATATCTTAGGAAGACTGATAAAATTATCAACTGAGTTTTCTTTAAAGTTTGATATTTTTGTGCGATTTTATTTTTGTACGATTTTTTTGTGCGATTTTTTAAAAATTTTTTATTCGTTTTATGAATTTCAACGTCTTTGACGTCACCGTAATGTTTTCGGTCTTTGTACATATATACACTTCAAGACGCTGTGCCCATTGGTTATAAACAGTCTCTCGACAATGCACGTTCAATTGCTTTCTATCAACGCTCTAGCAGTACGCACTAGATAGAAGACGAAACTTTCCATGAAAGTGAAGTAATCAATGGTTTTATAGATTATGAAGACGTAAAAGAAGAACCGGGCTCTTTGTAAGCCGATTAAACATATTCAGGAATCTAGCTTTTCAACAAATCGGAAAGGCAAAATAGATATCAATTCCGAAAGGAGTTTGAAATTCCAAAGAGAGCTTCGATCATGCACGCCTGATTATTGCGACTTTTACAAGCAACTGATCAACCGACCTTCTTCACAAAAAATTATCACTTATTTTACTGTGAAAAAAAAAACAGGAAGAAGCGTGCTTTGGATTACTACGAGTAGCAGTGTTCTTGTGTGTTGTTGTTGTTATTTCCAAATCCCTTGGAGCAGGAAAGCCTACAACCAAGTCCATTTGACCCTTCCGCGTAATAGTCTCACACACCAGGCATTGCTCTTCATACAACTGTTGCAGGGAAATGCCCTAGCAGTCCAGAAGATGAGCAGGGGAAGCAAGGAGAGAGCAGGGACAGGTAAAGAAAGACTTGCACCCCTGCGCAAAAATCATACTATGCAGATGACCGCTTCTAAAGCGCGCCAATGCCCTCTGATGAGCCCTGGAACTTCTACGATGTATAGATAGGCCAGGATTCTTAACTGCGTGCCAGTGGTGAGCAGAAGGGTTTCGCCAAGTCAAATTTATTTTATTTTTTTGAAAGGAATCTATTTCCGAATGGGTTAAGACAGTGGAACTGGGGTTAGTGAGATCACATTCCCTACAAGGCAGCTCATCAGCAGCTTCGGTCCTAAGCACACTTATAAGTGATGGAATCCACTGGAGACATACTTGTTTCCTCTGACCAAGCCTAACTAATTTGGATAAAATATCTAGATGGTACTGTCCATATTTTTGGGACAATTCATCAAATATCCATGGCGAAGGGTATTATGCAGCTTCCGTTTAAGCGAGGAACCACTTGGGCGGAAGACTGACTAAACCTCATGCCTGTTGGTCCGCGGAAGGTATTTTATTTCCCTTCAACCACGTATTGGAAAATTAATAGAGGCATTCCCAGATCCGCCACCTGGGGACGCGCCCTGTGGGGCTCACCCTAGGTGAGTAGCAGTAAACTATGTATGTGCATTTTGAAGACTTTTACATATATATATTATGAGAAATTATTTCCGCCGAATAAAAGAAATTGTCTGTAGTATGCCGACAAAGTTGTTTGTTATATATAAGTATTTATGAAATATTTCCTCTTATTATTTTTGTGCGGTTTCTTTTTATGTGGTCCCTATCTACCGCACAAAAATAGGTTTTACTGCTCTTTATTGCATTTAAACATGTACAATTTCTCTAATCTCAAAACTTACTTTAAATTTAAATAAATATCTTACTCTTTAAAGAATTTAATTGTTTAACTAACCAAATAAAAACTATATGAATTTTGCGCTTAAATTATTCTCTTGTTGCGGCCCAAAATAAATATCTGTAACATAAACGTGGCCTGACGGTAAAAAGGACTGCGCTAGCCTGTTCAAAATTAACCGGCAGATGACCGTGCAGCAATGATGCTTTGAATGAGATGAACAGACTGAGAAACTTGTACAGTGATAACTAAAAATTAAAGAATAAATTTAAAGGAAAAAAAACTTTTTTAAAAACAAGCTTTTTTATTTGTATGTTCTAAAAAGAATAAGATAAACTTTTACAATATTAAAATTAGTAGCAATAAATTCATGAAAATATGAATTGATTAAAATTTTATGCTTGCAAAAATACTAAATGGGGAATTTAAACCGAAGGAATTTATTTTGGTACTTAAAAAAAAAACTCGAATCAGACCACATACATTCCCAAATGTTCATTTCCTATGCATAAACTAGCGAAATAAATAGACAAGGTGTTTTGTTTAAAAATGATACGCGAACGTCAGAAGGGGAAACCGAATGGAATTGCGTTAAATAGAGGAAGGGTAACGTGAGAATATTAATTACACCCAAAGTAAATATTTGAAAGGGAAAGTGGGAGGAATGTTCCACCCGATGACACTTTCAAAACCCCAGGAGCAGAGATAGCTATTTTCCAGCCATACGTCTAGACGCTGGCTGGGTTTTCAGGTGTGTTTTATCTCAAACGCGAGTAATTCATACGCTTAAATACGGCTTGATATCCTAGTTTACAAATTATGTCACAAAGACATACAGTGAGCTGAGTCATTCATTCATTACGAGCAGGCCCTTTATTACAATATTTTATAAAAATCAATATGTCAAATATTTTATAAAAATCAATATGCCAAATACGTTTTACGAAAGAAAATTCTATTGTTGAAAACTTTGGAACAGTTTTAATTTCACATATCAAATTCCTCTTAGATATAAAATGAATAACTGATTTTTTGGGGGAGGTGTAACTTTAATATGTTGAAAACAGCGCAAAACAGTAACCATAGTTCGATCATAAAAATGTTATCATTGTTCAGACATGCACTGAAACAGTTCCATATTTTTTGGCGCATTTCATATTCGAGGTATGTTTTATCAAATTCCAAGTACACACACTTTCTAACCTAAATTTCAGTGTAAAATTAAATCGATATAAAAAAGTAGTTAAAAAGAATGAAGAATATTACTAAGAAATATTGTAAAACATAATGAAGAGATAAAATAAAAACATATCTTTAAAGTCCCATTCTACTACAAATTGAAATATTCCATTTCTTAAAAATTTCGTTTCTATAAAGTAAATAATCCTAAATTAAAGTAGCTTCTATTTCTTTAATTTAATTAATTTAATGAAACAGAACTTAAGTATTATTTATATAATATACATATATACGCGAGGGTGGATAAACAAAAGTTTACAAGTGAAAAAAAATATTTATTAACAATAGATAGAAAAGAGAAAAGGGAATTACGAGGCATACCTGCCTATCAATTTTTGACACAAACGCCAAGTCTATTTAGGCATTCATCAGAACGCAGAACAACTTGCTTAACCCATCTTGGTAGAAATCAGACCCTTATCTGCAGAAGATTTCACAGCACTGTCTTGGAATATCGCAGAACATCAGAAAAGATATGTGTTGCACGCTAACATAGCTCAGTTCCAGCTCTGACGAGATTTCACTCGGTGCGCACATCGATCATTTTGAATTATTTCTTCGATTTTCGTGCTGTATTGATTTCTGTCATTGAAGTAGTTAAACCGGCCGCTATATCTGCCATATTGCGACTTTCGATATCGTGTTTGCCTGACTGAAAAGAGTGTCAACATTTCACTATATGTTGCCTGCTCATTGCAGATGTGGACACATCTTTGCCCATAAAAATCGAATGACAGGTCTCACTTTCAAACGAGACCAACTTCCTCAGAGTCTTGCCACTTCTATCGTCCTGAACAACATGGGAACTTTCACTACCAACCCGCAAACCAACTGCATGACAATTAGCACATTTTGTCTCCACTCCGAGGAAGCAAAATTTCTCCACAATATGTAGTTTTGAAATGCTGCGGCTTGTAACGTTTTTCTTTTATCCACCTACGTATATATACAGTATATTCGCATATATACAGTGGTGGCAAAAAGTCCTGAACATACTCATTTTTTAGTGTAATTTTTATGTATTACTTCATTTTGCGTTGTGAAGTTATCGCACAAATCTTAAATATTGTTATTGATTTTAATGTATTTTTTATGCTGATTTCAAATTCTACTACTAGTTTCTTAATGACTAAAATATTTTTTGTAGTAAAGCTGCATTAACACAATAATGTGAAATATGTGCAGAATAAAACAATATAGAATAACATAATATGCAAAGAAAAATAAGACGAAAATTGACACATACGGTATATTTAATATATATATATATATATATATATATATATATATATATATAAAGTATTTTGAAAATTACATTGTTGCCACATGTTAGAAAATCAATATTTTTATGGGTCAGCCGTTTGTTTTATTTACGGCTCTACATCTTTTGGCATGGAATGCACAATTTCAAAAAGAAGATCTTTCGTGACAATATGGTTGAAGGAAAATATTAAAGCTTCAATTAATTCACGTTTATTTGAAGGTTTTTTTCTTTCAAATTTCATAACCAATTTTAAACCATAAGTTCTCTATCGGATTAAGGTCGGGAGACTGTCCTGGCCAGTTCATTCTATTCACAGTATGGTCTTCCAACCATTTGTGAACTACCTTTGCACGATGGCAAAGGGGCGTTATCGTCCTGAAAAATCAATGACTGATTTCCCAAAAGGTCTCTCGCAGTTGGTAGCAATTTATTTTGTAGTATTTCAATGTAATCCATGGCTTTCACTGTTCCGCTAACGATGTGAAGTCTTCCAACACCATGAGAATCCATGCTACCCCATACCATCACTTTTGTCGGGTACTTTACTGTGGGCTTCAGACACTAAGGGCTGAATTCCTCATGAGTGCGTCATATTACATGACCACTACTTTGGTTGCCGTTGGAAATACAAATTGACTCTCGTCACTAAATATTACCTTTTCCCCCAGTATTTAATAGTCCATAATGAATGTTTCATTTGCCAACATCAATCGCCTCTTGCGTTGAAATTCAGTCAGTAATATTTTGGGCGCGCTTTAAAGCCACGTAACCCAATTTCCATCAGTCTTCCTCTAACAGTCCTTGGGCACACACTCACATTTGATGTCAAAGTCCATTGTTTCAAAATTTGCGAGGAATTAAGCTTTCTGTTTGAAAGCAATAACCTGTCTTCACGTAAAGATGTTTTTCTTGGCCGTCCTGATCGCCCCCTGTCCGCAATAAAATTTGTTTCAGAAAATATTTTCAATGTTCTCACAACATTAGAAAGGCCACATGGTACTTTAGCAGCAATTTGGCGCATAGAATAACCTTCTTCCTTCAAATGTATTATTTTGTACCTTTTATTCTCAGGCAGATATGAAAATTTAGCCATAATTCCAATATTTCCCACAAACACACTTCAAATTGCTTTCAATACATTATTTTCCACAACTACACACACAACTGCATTCAATACAATAAAACCACATTTTACCTTTTCTTTTCAACCCTTTATCGCTACTGCTCTCTGATTAGTTGAAATAACGGAACATTTTTTATTGGTGGAAAACACACTCACTCTTTCTTACAGTGACCTTGTGTTTTCTTGTCAAGGGTTTTCAACATATCAATGAAACTATTTACTTTAGAAGAAATCTACAAACAGATTTGAAATCAGCATAAAAAATACATTAAAATCAATAACAATATTTAAGATAGAGCGATAATTTCATAACGAAAAATGAAGTCAAACACAAAAATTATGCAAAAAAACGAGTGTTTTCAGGACTTTCTGCCACCACTCTATATATGCATATAAATATTGTGTGTGTGATTAATCGTCGACCCCACAACGAGAAATATAAAATTCCAAGTCTTTAATGAATGAACAAGATTTCTTACAGAGAACACTGGACCAATGTGTTACAATTTTTAGTACCAGTCAAATGAACCCCGACTTAGGGTAATGACGATATTTAAATAGATAAAGAGAATAGATTCCAGAGAAGACTTGTACGATTCTCCCCTTCTTGTTATCGATTTTTTGAGGGTCAACAATTTAATGGATCTTGTCTGACTTCGTCAGACAATTAGAGGATAAGAAACAACAACAACAACAAATAGATAAAGTCAGAAGAGATAGCGAATAGGCAAATTCTCAAAGTGCCATAATTTACGGTGTTTTTCAGAACTCTGGCTCTGTGCTTCTAGACAAAGGTGGTAATTAAGTCTAAAGAGGAAGTTTAGTGTTTGGAGAGAAAAGATCAGGAAATATTGCATCATCTAGCATTTTGTAGGTTTTATTTTAAAGTTTAATATAAAATATCTATTTTTATATTACATAGATATACGATGCATTTATATATATATATATATATATATATATATATATATATATATATATGTATATATGTACATAAATATATATATATATAAATGTATATATGTATATAAATATATATATATATATATATATATATATATATATATATATGTATATATGTACATAAATATATATATATATATATATAAATGTATATATGTATATAAATATATATATATATATATAAATGTATATATGTATATAAATATATAAAATATATATATATATATATATATATATATATATATATATATATATATATATATATATATATATATATATATATATATATATATATATATATATATATGTAATTATATTTAGACGACTTCACAATTGACATCATGGTGGGGATCATTTACGTTTTTCGTTTATTATATTCAATTAATATCTACTTATTTTCAAGTATTTGAAGCTATGAGAGATTAAGATTAGTCGGTAGGCCCTATTCCGACAATGTTAAATTGAGCCATTTTAGGAACTTGTTTCTCAGAAATTGTTAAATATAAAAACTTCAAATTTTGCCTGTATAATAACTAGGTATTTTTATTTAAATATTGGTAACATATTTCAAATATATTGTTTACTTTTTTTAAAAAAAATTCATCGTAAAAGTATCGTTTGAAATTTGTGAAAATCTTCATTTTTTTACGATAACTGCTTCTGAGCAAAATATTTTACGAAAATTTCCAAGAAAGTAGCTACATTATATATGGTTACATAATTTTTATGTGCAGTAAAAATTGCAAGTAGTTTGATTCATTATTTTCTATTAAAAAGGTGCACGCACTTTGAAAACAATCATTTTAAGATAATTGCATTTTAAGTGTAAAAAGGTACTTAATTACAAAAATAATGAATTGCAACATATTTTTGCCCTATTTTATTAAAAATTAGTTTCTTAATTTTTTAAACATAAAATATGAAGTAAAAAATGCTTAAAATGTTCAGAAAATACATATATAGTAATTTTCAGTTTTGGTTAAACGATATTTATTTTAGCATTTTGCATCAATTTTCACAAATTATATAACAATCTGTGAAGA
The DNA here is from genome assembly GCA_019973935.1 of Trichonephila clavipes. Taxonomy (NCBI): domain Eukaryota; kingdom Metazoa; phylum Arthropoda; class Arachnida; order Araneae; family Nephilidae; genus Trichonephila; species Trichonephila clavipes. Next base: position 138,476 of record BMAU01002947.1, on the reverse strand, counting down.
ATTTTTAACTTAAATGCATTATAAATATCAACTTTGACCTTATAACATCATAAATATAATGTAAACATGTATCAATATGTTAAAGTCATGATTTGGGAACATGTGATTTTACGACATTAGAAAAATTTAACTATGAATTTGTATGTTCCCATGCAAACACAATTTCTAAAAGTTTCAAAATTTAAAATTTTCTCTAAAGTGTACAAATAATTTCCAAAAAAGTCAAAAATAAAACTGTTTTAATGTTTTTAAATATGAAATTGGTGTATTTTTATGCATGTAACAAACTTCTTGCAACAAAGAAAAGCATTACAAACCTGAGTTGTTGTTAGTTACCTATTATTGAAAAACTTTTGAATTATTAAGGCTTAAAAACTTGTCTGAGTAATAAATGAACATTAATACTTGCAATTAAGTGAAATATTTAAAATATATTGTTTAGTTTTCTCAAAAGCATGTAACATAAAAATATCACTATGAATTTTTAAAAAAATTGACATTTTTTGTCTCGATATATGGACTCCAGTCAAATATTTTGGGAAAATCCTAAGAAAACTCACATGGATATAATAGTTACATATAAGCAACATTAGGGGAAAAATTCATTACATTCATACATTATATTCTGAGAAAAACATGAATACAGTTTTAAAAACATTTTTGAGAAAATTGAATTTTTACTATAAAGTGCCACTTAATCACAAAAATAATGAATTACAACATGTATTTGTCCCATTTTATTGAACATTAGCATCTTTGCAACTTATTTTGCATACAATAGTAAGCAAAAAAGTCTTAAATTGCCCAGAATAGTATTTTTCAGTTTTTTTAACGAGGTAATTTCTAGTATTGCATCAATTTTCTCAATTCTGTATCAATTTTTGAAAGATTAGTAGCTTTCATGCTTTACAGATATCAAATTTGAACATAAATCAACATAAATATAATGTGAAAATGTATCAATATGATTTTTGAATGAATTTGAGAGAGTATTTAAAAATACCTGATTATACAACATTTTTAAAGTTTTCGCTGGGATTTTGTAAAGTTATCATTAGGTTTTGTTGTTGCAGACATTTTCTAAGATTTAAACTACAAAAATTATTCTAAACTGGACAAATGTTTTCTAAAACAGCCAAAATAAAACTATTTTTATGTTTTTAAACATGAAATTTATGTATTTTTATGTATGTAACAAGCTTCTCGCAAAGGCAACAGACGTCACATTTGATGTATCACCTCATACCTTTATCTCAGTAACTATAAAACATGTAAACTCAAGACTTTGACTATATGTATTAATTATACATTTATATTTATACTGTGAAGTAAAATTTTTTAAATATATTAATTAGTTTTTTTAAAAACCAACTTTTAGTTGAGCGAGCAAATATGATTATTATGAATTTATTGAAAATTGTCATTTTTCTATGATATTCAAGCTTAAAAAAAGCTATTTCAAAATGTCACTTCAGTATACACAATTGCATTCAGAAAACAGTACATTTATACAATTTAAAAAAAACATTTAGAAAACAATTTTTATGAAAAATCCTTATCTTGTAAAAAGTATCCTGTATTAGAGTATATTATCTTCATTATCCATGATGCAGTTATAAAATGAAGATTCATTACGTAAATATTTCTCACCTTGGTCACAATTATAAATTCTAATTTTTCTTTTCTTTAACAATTACACTAAAACACATGAGATTTAGTAATCATTAATTAACTAATTAAAAATGAATTTAAACTAAAGAAAAGACCTAAATTTCACATTAAAAATACCTACATTTTAAGTATAACATTTACTAAAAACCGACATGAAAATCTGAAATTGCCTCCAAAGGATTTTAGAAAATATAACACAGTTGCAGTTATACAATTATCTAAAGTTAATTTAGGTATAAAAAAATAAAAATTAATCGAGGCTTTGCAACTTTTCCCCAGTTCTAAAAAGGCAATGTTTACATTTCTATTTGTCATAATGGGCGTGGTAAATCAACTGATTATTTTTTAAAAATCATTTTAAAATACTTCTACTTCATATAATGGCTTGTATGGTATATCATTGGAAATCTTGATTTGTAGATTTTAGAAAAATAAAACCTCAAAATCGATTTTTAAAAGGGGTTTACCCTACTGAGTTCAATCGTATGCAGAAGGAATCCAGTCGAATTGACTGCTCGCTCTAGTAGAAGGGAGGAATTCCAGTCTTCTATTAATGGGGGGATGGGTAATCAGAAGTATCTTATTTCGGAGAAGAATGGTTGAACTGTATTGGTTAACCTTTACCAAAATTAACATTTACGGTGCTGTTGATTTTTCGCACACACACACAAACACAAATATTGTATATATACACAGGGTATCCAGGCTTAAAGTGTCCAAAAGTTATGACTTAATATTACGGAGCTATCCATGAGAATGTAATAAACTGTTCATCCGCGGAAGGGAAAACTCCTTGAGATTTATATGGGTCTAGTCCGATCGGCCGCAATGTGTGCATTTTTTCGGCATTATAGACAATTATATTCTTACATTGAATTCATATGGAAAGATTCGAGACGCAACAACAAAAGGTGCAGTGCGTACTTTGGTTAACGGAATGTTTTAAAATGGGTGGAGTGTGCAGATCGACGTGTATTACTGGCTTGCCTAATAGACTTATCAGGATTGCTACAAAATGAATCACACACATGATCAACAGTGTCTACTATCAAGGAAACTTAAGGATACTGCTAATTTGAGATACCAGTCCCCTTCTTCTCTAATGGTTTTTCCTATAGGCAGATACATTTTTGATGTCCAAGGATCGATATTCCATTCTCTTTGAACAATTAGCTGTACACGTGTTGTGACGGACTCTCGCGTCTTTTCTTTAACATTTTCTTTGGGTTCTTTGGGCCCAATTAATGACAACTCTTTTGCAACCAAATCCAAGAAGTGAAGTGTGAATGAAAGATGCAAATGAACAAGTTTTTAAATATTGGAACTTAGAGTAAGCGAGATGGCAATGTAGGGGAATTTCTGTTAGTCTGGTTTTAAATTGACAGTTAGCTGACATCTAATAGAGGAATCAAATTCAAGTCTGAATGAGTTTTACATGGAGTGAATAGAAGTTATTAGTGATTGAATATATGAATGTAAAGTTGCACACCAGTGAATACAAAGACAAGAATAAGCATTGGACAGGATTGATAGTTTCTCCAAGTTGTAATCAGGTAGGATTGATTATTTAATATTAGAATCAGTGATTAAGCGGTTTACTTATTGATAGTGGTCTGAATTAGATTAAGTCTTATTATATAAATATATATATATATATATATATTGTGTGTTGCGTATTTTTCATCGTAGATTTTCTCACATTAATTAGTATAATTTAATTTGTTAAAGGTTTAAGTTGAATATCTTAATAAAGTCATATTAAGATAATGTTTGATTCTAGTTATTTCGGTAATCCTACGCCTCTAGCTCACGCTGATATTTCAAAAGATGTTCTCCCGAGGGGAGGAACATCACAGTGTGACTAATTTAAATCCCGTTAATCCAAGTACACTCTGCACTTTTTGCTGTGTCGTCCATATCTTCACTAACGAAGTCAGTGTAAAAAGATTATCAGCAGCGATTGCCGAATAATGTGTACACTTGCAGCCGATTGGACTAGACCCCCAAAAAATATCTGAGGGGTTTTCAATCCACGGATGAATAGTTTGCACATTACATTCTGATGGCTAATTCCCGAAACAATAAGTCATGACTTTTGGATACTTTAAGAATGGCTCCCTGTATATATATATATATATATATATATATATATATAGTTAAAATTCTCAACTAAAGAGAGATGAATATTAATATGAAAAATTAAAAATATAGTAGGTTTTAAAATATAAAATTGATGTTAAGGTATTATAAACATTGCTGACTTAGAACAACTTATATATAAAATAATTTATATAAAAGATGAGAGCTGAACATGTTTTGTGGCCTGCCAACATTTTCCTTTTATTTAACCTACCCTTCTTTTCCCCCCTATAATACGTACCAAAAATCTATTGAAAATATTAAATAGAGTATCTGCATCCATTATATGATAAAAGTAACTTACCTAAAAATTGTATTGAAAAATGCAGAGCCTGCACTAAATACGAATACTTTAAACAAGTTATTGCCAGATTCTGAACACAAATGCAAATTCAGAGCCTGAGAATAGCTGAAAAGTAGCTCTTAGCAAAAGTATGAAAATAATAGAAAAAAAATTAATAGAAGAGAAGTTACATAATGTATACCTTTACTTTAGGGACACTAGGATTATGCATAAATTTAAAAAATAATAAGAAATTATATCGAATGTTATAATATGGAGGTAACTATATCTAGGAAAATTGATAAATTTATAATAGTAAACTATTATTATTCTGAGGAATTATAATCTTTAGTATTTAGTATTTATTTATTCAAATTACTTTTAATAAGATTGCTCGGGTATTTTTGAATTGAGCAATATTTAGTAAAATGTTTATAGGTTTTTTCTTCTGATTTTTTTTAATTTAGAAATTTATTGCGTTATATATAATTTATAACAATATTTCTGAATATAGAAACATGTACATTAATCTCCCAATTAGGTACTTTTATACATATTATATATATATATATATATATAGTATATATATTTATATAGTATATATATATATATATATATAGTATATATTTATATAGTATATATATAGTATATATATATATAAATATTTATGAATTTTATTTTATACTATATACATATATATATATATATATATATATACATATTTATGAATTTTATATTATACCATATACATATGTATATATTTCTTACTGTCTTACCTAGTTATACTTAGGGGTTATAACTATATATTTATATGGATTATATATATAAGATTCTCGTATTTTCTTGATAACATAGAAATTATTTACAGAATAAAATTTAACTTTGTAAAAAATTAAATATTTTTAAGCATTTCATTATTGAAATGTACATTAATCAAGGATTTTATAGCTTCCCATTAAATGAATAAAAACAGAGAGAATTTTAAACGGAATTTATATGCTCTTGTATGAAGGTGCTTACATATTATATGAATTCTATAGAGGACGACAAAGATATTTTACCGTTCTTCCCCAATGGGGTAATAAATAAATGGTAAAGATAGATAGAGCTGAAAATTACAAAAAAGTATGCTTTGACGTATAATTTCCTTGTGTTATGAAATGTATTACCCCTTTTTGGCGATGTCGCAAAATACATTAAAGGTTGAACTAAAATAATTGTAAGTATATGTTTAGAGATGCAAATAAGCTAAGCAAGCACATTTCTGTGAAGTACTAAAAAGTCCAGAAACGTCTAAGAATATATTTATCTTTACAGTCTTAGGATATTTAAGAGCAGATTTCGTGGTCAAATTATAAATCAAAGTATTTCGAAGCACAAGATCTCCATCAAATGGAGCGCTGGTAATGAAGACCAATTATGAGGAACGCAAAAGAATTAGTTTTCCCCAATTACTGCAGTGTTACTACGTAAACAGCGTAAGTTGACGCTGCAAACTAAAATTCAGAATATTTTATTTCTGTATATTTTTCTAAACATAAATTTACTTAGCAATTAATTCTTCGGGTAGCGGTTAATGCAGTGTTAACGCAAAAAAATGTCTCATCTTATGATTATACAGCATTTCTCTCTCTATTCCCCAAAAGGAATTTCACTGAATATTTAGATTATTCTGGTTTGTTAAGGAAACTTATGTGAAATTGAACTCAAGTGAATAAGCATCTATAAAATTCAAAATTATTTTTGGCAGGTTTTTCATCTTAAATAAAACAATATTAATTTCAGCGAAGAATCTACACACATGAGTGATATCATGAGACTTGAACATGATCCAGATATAGTGTTTGGAGTATTTATACAATAGGAATTTCAGCTCTTTTAATTTTTAGAGGTACTGAGAGAAGTGTGATGTTAGCTTTTTGCCTTTTTTCTTTCATCCTATAGTGAATAGGATAACAGGATTTTGTTACATAAACGTTTTCGTAACATTTTATTCATTTTATTCCATGGATTTTTATAATATACTCTATTAGCATGATGAAAGATAAATGTTGGTTTCATTATATTAGGAGAAAAAGCTGAACTTATTTTATGCGTGAACATTTACATTCTTAAATTATAAATACTTTAAAAAAATGCCCATATTGGCTTTGCAATGTTATTTTTATCTATAGTCTAGCCCAAAAGTGTAAAATTTTAGGTATCGGTTTAGAAATAAAATCAATGTTTCAAAATCGAAATTCAGAAATATAAAATTGGTTATTTCACTAATTATAATTTTAACGAATTATACAGGGTGTATCTGAATTATCTGTACAATCTTGGAAGGAGGTACAGAACATCGAGAAGAGTCCTAATTACATAGAAAAGAATGAGCAGAAAGTGATAGGTGGCACTGTACGTGAGCTCGCAACATCAACGCATGTGGTTTCCTCATTTCAGATATGAACAGCGTGAAATGAACATCAATATTTATACAAACATCGAGTTGGAAGATTTGCTTTTCACCAACGGCCTTGCCAACGGAAATGGATGTGTTGTTGTTCGGTTGTACGGGGAAAGATATCCAACGGAAAGGCAACTGAATCATTAACGTTCGCTCGGGTGCGTCAGAACATGGATCTTTCACAGCCACGATTGACGACAAATCCGTCAATTCTGCAATGCACCTGATGAAACGAATGTCCATCGCTGCTGCTACGATGCGTGAAGCACCCGGTATTTTTCAATATGTCCGCCAATCCCTGTCGCGCCTGTGTCGTGCGTGCATATATGCCAACTGCAGCTATTTGAAACACCTCATGAGATTCTTTAATATCATACTTTTAAGTTATTATTATTTTTTGCTTTTGCAATAAAGCGTTTAACACTACATTTTGTATTGTGGCTTTACTGTCTTTGTGTCTCCTTATCTAGTTTGGGTTACGTTTCCGCCTATGCTTTCCTATGCAATCATGGCTCCTCGGGATGTTCTCTACGTCCCCACCAAGTTTGTACTCTGTGTGTGTGTACTTTGGAACACCCTATATATTACTTTTCAATAATAGCTTTGAAAGTAAAAAGAAGTTTTCGCTCCACTCGAAAGTTGTAATGTATTGTACAGAATTCAATATTAAATTAATTAGGAACATTGATGGAATTTCATTTCTGTTGTAAACAGACAGACAAGTAAGTTTGCATGGTCTCTCTCTCTCATCACAGGATCATATCAAAATACATTTTATTTTTATTTTTGAATAGCTTTCTGTTAAATGTGATTCATAAAAATTTTTATTATGGTACTATTAAGTTACTTAAAATATATTTTAAATTTATGATAATTATACAAAGTAGTTGTAAATATGAAACATACGCTTTAAAAAATTCTTAGTTTTTAGAATATTTCCTAATGACTTCAACTAATTAAAAGTAATAATTCAATCATTTGATTGACAAGACTAATTTAGCATAATAATATATTCTAATTACATCGTCGACCAGAGGATTATTAGAGAAATCATCAGATCTCAAAGTAACTTGTTGTTTAAGAAACTAAAAGAATTGGCACCAAACAAGAAGAAAAAAACTTGAAATTAGAGGCACACGTGGTGTCAAAGAGGCAATTATATTAATACTTTCATAGCGATGAAGCTTTTTAAAAAATTTGGACTTTTTTTTTCAAATAATTGTTTTGTCAAAGGAAATCTTCTAATTACTTTAGAAAAAAAAGAAAAATATATCCTTAAAAGTACAAAAGGAACGGATATATTTTGATAAAAACTCAAACAGAAAATAGTGGCAATGTTTTTCCTTTCCTTGCTGAGAATTATTATAGCAAATTAAACTTTTAAATATGTTGAGAAATAATTGTCTCACTCAGATTATTGACTTATTGCTTCACTACAGAAATGAAGGCTCTTAATTTCGATGCTTAATTCTAGTCATTGATAAATAGAAAAGCCTTTTCTTTTTAATTTGATTTATATTGTTCATTATTTTATTACCTCTTATTTTTACAAAAGGAAATTTCTAATTTTATAATTTTTAATATCGATTTTTTATTTTTTCCGCATTACTTAATTAAATTACTTAATTTAATTAAATTATTTAAAATACATTTGCTTTTTTTAATAATATTTTTTTAAGTACAAATGAAAAGAAAAAATAGGATTTAAACTAAAATAATGTTCTAAAATTAAGACGTAGCTGCAAAATATACAACTATTTCAGACATAAAACACTAACGAGTTATTTAACACATAGGAAATTAATTATTTTTTCAGAATTATGATGTACGTCTTTGGATGTTCGCATAATTTTCAATACATTTGCTTTCTTATTCTCTTATGAATACAAGAGAGTTCAACATAAAATTGGAAAAATAAATCCATCCCCTACGAAAGTCCTAAGTTTGCTAAATTAGCTGTCCTCATGAATTTCAGCAACCAATCAAGACCAGGTCTCATCCGAGCAGGTATGCATAGATCCAAGAATAATTATGCAAATTCCAAAAAGTTACCAAAGGACGCCGATTTTTCGTCACAATGAAGAGAGTGTATGAGAAGAATATATAAGAAATAGTGGCAATAAAGTAAAATTGTTCACAAGCGTTTTGTAAGCATTTTACTGTCATAACTGAATAGTTACAACACAAAGAACGCATTTTTTTACATGGTATAATTATCGGCAGCCTAGAACGTACTCAAATGGATGTATTCAAAGAGCTTAGAGTTGCCCCAGGTGTCAATTATATGCTTTGGCAACGATTCCAAGCTAACGGAAATGTCTGTAGGTGGCTCGGTAGTGGCCACCCACCTCCGGGTTATAATGCTGAATTAAAACCGTTATGTGCCAATAGCTGCCAAAAGAAGCTGTGACGGCTTTATCTGCGTCATTCTTATTAACAAATCCTCTTGGCGAATCTTTGGTCCTTAAAAACGGTTTTATTAGAAAACACTCTCTGAAGAAGAAAACGTGAATATGCAAATTAGATCTACTATGTATAGTCTAGGTTTTCAAGCTAGAAGGATAGTTGCTTGACGAACAGTGATTCATCAAATTTATAATGTAACGCAGATATTTTCTATTTGATAATAGTAATAATAAAATTTACGATTTGTCAATAGATATTGAATAGAGATTAGAGATAGCTAAGAAGGCAGTGTACTCGAACCTGAAGTAAGTGCACTGGTATTTAAAGTCTTCTCATACATCACATACTTATTAATTGACTCCATATAGCTTTAATTCGGAGCATCTCTAGATTTAATTGATTGAACTTGTCTTGTTGATTGTGTTACAAATAAATTAACTGTTTTTGAAAATGGCTAGTCTTCCTTCTCTTTCCATCACATCTCTACGCGTGGATGCGAGATCCTTGCAAAGCACAGCTAAGCCTCTGGCCTGTCTCGTCAACTGTTTACTGTCACTGATACAATAGTTTCAAACCAAACCGTATTTAGACGGTTGGGATATATTGGAGAATATATTGGATATATTGAATGATCCGTCTTCAATTGGAGGACACCCCCGTATGGACTGACCAACATTCTCACAGGACTTACTATCCAGTACAGTTTGTGTGGGACATACTTGAACATTGCATATCGTTAACCACCTCCCAAATGTGTAACGGATCATCAAAGTGCATTGCTAGCTGAGTGGAATAATATTCTCCAAAATCAGCTCGATCATTCAATATTCTGTTTGGTTTGGCATTATACACAGGCTGTATTTCATCACATATGACATATACAATATATCATACCAATCATGTAATTTTAAGTTTTTGTAAAGGGAGTATTTTTCAATTCCTACTATTAACTTACAATCTCTATATATTTATTTATTTATTTATCTTAGTGGAATTTTCAATCGTTAATAAAATACATTTTACAGCGCTTCATTGAGCTGAAATTTTATACACAGGATTATTTTGGAGTGCAATACAATAGTTTAATTATAATTAATAAAAATTAATTGATTAAAACTAATTAGTTAAAGAATTACAAATACGGCTACATTCGCATCATTTTTTGGCGATTTAGTTACCCTTTTGGCGACTTGTGATAAAACTTGAAAAGGTTTCTTTCCCTCTCGTTTTAAAGCATTCAGTTGCACTGAAAGTTTATATACACGATTGTTTTGGATGACAATACGATACTTTAAGGGTAATTAATAAAAATTAATTACCACTTAATGTTGTGATTCAGTCCTATGTATATTAATTGTAACTATTTAAAAATAAGTAACTAAAATAAAAAAAAAATTATTGATCTAACAAGGAGAAGGTACGATTGAGAAAATTCATTTGGGGTCGAGACTTGGTGTAATAGTAGTACTCCTTTAAGATGTTCAACCCTCAATGTAATTCCGCTGAATGGCCAATCAATTCGGAGAGAAAAGTATTCGAAACTCATGCTTAGCTTTTATACAATTAAATTTCAATTTCCTCCAACTATTTCGTAGCTTGGGTGATATATCGTCTGGATACGATGCGTGAGGTCTGGGTTCGATTCATCGGTCAATTTTTATTTTTCATTTCATTTAATTATTTTTAAAATTAAATAAACTTATTTATGAATGGTTTATTAAATATTCAATGATATTTTATGTAATTATTTAGTATTTATTAAGTAAAAAAAAAAACTGTAACTATAAATAAATATTTATACTAAATTTTATATAAATATATTTTTATATTAAAAAATAATATTTATAATGAAATATATAATAATTATTAAATGATATTATACATAAACATTAGTTACAAATACTGTTATAATGTGAAATAAAATACACTATGAATAAAATATTGTATATAATATAAAATAATTTCTAAAGTATATTATTATTAATTTAACTATTCTATAATTAACATAATAAAAATATGTCATTTTTATATATTATTAATTCAATTATTTTATAATTTTATAAATCATTTAATAAGATATTTTTAAATATTTTTTTTTAAATTAAAAATTATTTCAGTAATAAATAATAATTTTAATAATAAATTAATAATCAATTTATAATAAATTAGTAATTTGAATAAATTAATACTTTTAATAATAAATTAATAATCATTTCTATAGTAAATTAGTAATTTAAATAAATTAATATTTTTAACAATAAATTAAAATTTTTAAAATAAAAAAATTATTTTAATAGTAAATTAATAATTTTAATAATAAATTATCAATTTTAATATTAATTCTTATTAATTAATTTTAATTATTAATTATTTTAAAATATTTTAAATTAAAATTATTTTTAAATATTTTTTCAATAATTTCTTTAAATAATTTTTATTAATAATTATTTTAAAATTTTTTTATTTATAGTTATTTTAAATATATTTATTAATACTAGTTTTAAATAAATTAAATAATAAATTTAATTCATTGGTTTTTACTTTATAAGATACAAAATAATTACATGAAATATCATTTAATATTTAATAAACCTTTCAAAAATAAGTTTATTTAATTTTAAAAATAATTAATAATTATTTTAATTTTAAAAATACTAATTATGAATGAAGTCAGTGTAACAAGTTTGTCGTCTGCGTTTGCCTAATAATTCGTGCTATTTCGTCCGATCGGACTATTCCCAAAAATTCTGGGAGAGTTTTCGAATCTACGAATGAACAATTTATTATCTTCTGATGGGTAGTTCCATATTAACACTTTAAACCCAGATACTTTAAAGCCGGACACCCTGTATATATATATATATATCCATACCTTTTTAAGAGTCATAAGATTCATTGGCAGTGAAAACTTCAAAAAAGACTACGTACTATACTTTAGTTTTGAAAATAAAAAAGATTCTTCTGTAATATAAATAGCTAATATCTAAAGGATATGTAAGACTATTTTTTGTTTGTTTTTGTTCTTGACAATCTTATTAAAATATAAACATTCTGTAACTAACCTATTAACAGTTTCAGACATGTGTGCTGCATAAAATATTTCGTTTTGATGCACATCTAAAAAAAAACTTCCCTTGTAAAAATATTGACATTTTGCGAAGTGTAATCTAAAGATAATAATCTTCTGAGAAACATAAACAATAACTCTTAGAAATCTGGTAAGTTTTCACTAATTAGCTTTAGGTATCGGTCTCGATGGTAATTAATTTGGCCTAAGATTATTATCATGCTTCTACCTGACTCTAATAATGGAGGGGAATTTTTTATTTATCTATCCGAAGCAGCCTCAAAGAGAGTTGTAATTACAATATTTCGTAAACAAATTACAATATTTTGTAATTTGGGAAAATATTGCAACTTCCACGTTTTATCTACACACACACAAGTAAAGAAGTATTTTGCCCTCTCCTTTGCAATGCACATACCTAATAAAATAAAGAATAATCTAGTTACATTAAGATTTTCACTCTTTTGCCCTATGGAGATAAAAAGCTTAAGTAATTTCTGAAATTAGAAACAAAAAGCCAAGTAAAAAGCAGCGTTGTAAGAGGCGTTATAACCCTACGAGGGGAGAAAAAGCATATCAAAAAGTTGAAAATAAAAACATTATTTAAAAAATATATTAATTTACTGAAAAGAAGCAAAACAAAATAGACTCTGACATTATAAAAACAAAATGCACATGTACACTGATATAATATACTTAAAAATGGATCAATACTGTTTAGTATATTTGATAATTAATTATCAATGCTAGATTAAGAAAAAATTTAATATTATTTAGTTAACTAGTTTTGAAAAGGAAAGTTTAATGCTAGATATTAATACCTTAAGGTTTTTTTCTATATTTAGATGAGATCTTTATTTTGTTTTTAAAGTCACTATGGCAAAAAATCCGGTTTCACAAAGGTAGGATGTTGGAATTGGAACCAGTTTTTTTAATTAGAAAAGAAAAGAAACATAATGCTTATTTCATTACTTAAAAGAAACTTATCTAAAAATATCTATTACTTAAAAGCAACTTACTTAGAATATCTATTACTTAAAAGCAACTTACTTATAATATATATTACTTAAAAATAATATATAAAAAGTTTAATACTTATCTTGATGTAATTAAAATATCTTTACAGCTTTAACATCAAAGTATATTATTATTGCAATATATACACTGTTATTGTTTAAGAGGGGGTCTACGAGATGAAAATTGTGGTTGATAATTGTTTCGCAAATATTGAAAGCTTTAGAAGCGCTGAAATAAAGAGATTAAGTAAAATGAATTTCTTTTGTATTTCTATTTAAGCCCTCATCTTTCAAAAGTCCTTGTATTTACATTTATAAAATTGACATTTTCTAGAACAAAAAGAATTAAATTCGATATCTTAATTAATTTAAATATTGTATATATAAATGACCACTAATCTCAAAAGCAGACTATAATGTATTTGAAACACTCAACTCATTATTTTTCTATGACATTTTTATTTTAATTAACAAATATGAGATTTTTAAAAAATGTGTATTTATGTTTATGAATATTTTATTTCAAACACTAAAAAGTTTATCAAATATTTTCCCTTTTAAAATGAAAATAAAACATTTTTTTTTCTATTTCATTAGCGAAGTATGAATGAAAAAATAAATTTTGCAAGTATAAAATCTAATAACACTAGTGCAAATTAGTGTTAAGTTATTTTTTAAAAAAATTATTATTTGCCTTTTGATAGAGTAAGATCCCGGTACGCTACATGAAAAAATAAATATATTAAAAAATGAACAACCAAATAACCCATTAAAACAAATAAATGCATATGTACTATGTCATTCTGTGTTAGAATTTTTTTAAAAAAATAGAAAACATGTGTGTGTGTGTGTGATTCTATACTTTCCAGAAATTCAAAAAAAACATTTTTCGGAAAAATAAAATGTTAAAAATTAAAAACTCTCTAGAATATAATATTTTTTATGTTATATACTAAAAATTTTTTGAGTCCTGATTTTTCAATTTTGAAGCTTTATATATATTATAATAAGTTAAAACAAGTTCATTTCATGTATTTATGTATCGATGCATAGTTCTATACAATAATTGCCGTACAAAAATAAAGATATATCTTACGGAATACCCCCACATATTTTATATAATTCAAACTTCGGTTCAAACATAGAAGTGAAGGAAATCAATGAACAACAATTTATTTATAGTATTTACTCATAATATATGTTTCTCTTTAGGAAATTAGTTTTTGTCTAAGCATTTATATATTTTGTTAAGCTGTGACATTTTCTGATAATCCTTAGAACAAGAAATTCGTTGTTTAGCGCATATTGACTCACTAATGGCAAAAAACACGTCTCTGAAAGGATATGGACTCCGGAAGAAATATTGATTTATTTTTCTTTCAAATGCTTTTTGAGTTTGTGACGATTCATTGATTTAGACACAATGGAAAATCACTAGTCGTGTTTCTTGCCCTTAAGTGCCGTGGGCGTGTATACCCGTAGTGTGAGGTGGTGCACTTAGTGCCCCGGACGTGTATACTCGTCCTTTCATTGAACTAGTCCGTTTAAAACTAGTCCCATGGCTTTGGAATACAATAAAATGACATTGATAGTGCTTCTACAGAATTTATTTATTTGGGAGGGGAGAAGGGGGAAATTAAGAGGGCACACGCCAGGAACGATGAAACTAATAGCTGAGTAGTGTTTCTTGTTTTTTTCGTTTGTGTGTGTTCTTTTCTATAATTTATTTTCTCTCAGTTTTGCTTACCGTGTGTAATAAGAGCTTAATAATTTTTTTGAACGAATAAGTCTTACAATTGGGTATCTTTATACGCAATCAATTAACTGAATGGGATGCTGGTTCATGTGTTCACCTAGTTTAAGAATATATCGCACACAAGTTAAGTATAATTTTGTTTAATTATATTGTAATTTCAAACATTAAATTTTTGCATTTTAATTTTATTATGTTATAATTTTCATTTGTTAAAGTGAAGATTAACAATTTTTAGGTTGAAAAACACGCTTATTTTATCCCAATAAACCGTGAAACAATGCACGCCTGGCAGAATAACGGTGGCACTGAAGGTAAATTTCGTAGCTTTTCATCGGCAGTTATGGGAATAAAACATGCAGAATGAAAGGATAAAAAAAATGACTGAGAAAAAATTCATTGAGTGTTCTGCTTAAATGATGAAGATGGATGATTACCTATGATAGTTATATGGTATGATCACAAAGCTCTCTTGGCTCAAATTGATGGTTTTTATTGACTTAATTTTCAAAAACACCTACTTATATATATCCAAGGAAACTGAAATAAGTTGAATTATTGCTGAAAATAGATCAATTGCCAAATTCATCTTCCTGGAGTAGAGGTGGCTAATCCGTGGCACTCATACCACAGTGTGGCATGGCTGAGTTAAAACAGTGGCAGGTGAAGACTTATTAAAAAAATTAAGCATTTGAATACCACTTTTTTTTTAGTTTTATTGAAACGCAAGTGTCACAGACAAAAAGCATAAAATTTATTTTAAATGCACTTAATTAAGTTGAAATAAAAAAATATAATGTATAAAATATCCCTTCATTGTTGTGTGCGCTGACTCTCCAAACGAAATGCACTCGTGAGGTTTTGGAATGTGAGAGAGCGTGTTTTAAAATATCTGGCAGAAAGCTATGAACTGTTCAGTGTTTGCTACTCAAGAACGAAGATTAGCTTTGGTATTTAGCTTCTCTTTCCGATACTATGAGGCATTTAAAAAATTTTTTTTTAAAATTATAAGGAAAAATTGCATCTTTCTTACCTTAATTGATTATATTCCTTCTTTTGTCAACAAACTTTTTTTTTTTTTTGGTTCAATTTTGGAGGAAATGATTAACAAATTTCAAATTAATAAAGGAACATTATCTACCAAAGCTAATAATGTTCTGAGCTATAATATAATTAAAAATTTTCTCACCATTTTTCAGATTCTTTCAATGGTGTGTTTGGTGATTTTCAAGATGATAAAAAAAGTGATAATCTTTTCATATTTCTCTACAAGGCGTTAATTGTTGCCCATTTGAAATCAAAATCAGAATTATTGACTTACAATACCGTATTACACAGAAAAGAAAATATAAGGAACATTTTAATTGCAAAGGAAGTGAATTATGTCGAATTTTGGAAATTAGTACCAACAAACAGTTTTTCAAATTTACACGATTTGGCCGTCAGATATTGTGGTAGATTTGAATCAACATGTTTGTGAAGAAGTGTTTTCTGTTATGAAAATAATTAAATTAAGATATCACTCAAAAACAGTTGATACACACCAAAGACAACCTGCTTTGTTAGCATCTTCAAAAATTAATCCTGATGTAAAAGATTTGGTTAAAAAAACATTCAAAAACCATAGTAGAATAAAGCTGACTGTTTAATAATTATTTGGAATTAAATGCTTCACGTTACTTATTTTTATTTTACACCTAACTTAGCTGAATTGAACCTATAGAAAGTATATGTTTGCAGTTTTGTATTATTTATTATATTATTTAAAAATTTCAATTACTTACACACACACACATGCATAAAATATTTCTTTGAAATATTTAAAACATGTTTTAATTATTTTCCCTGGAAATATTTAATTATAACTTTCCTTAATATTACACAATGATGATATAGAAATCTTTTAACAAAAAGCATACCTTATTTAAGCAAGTACAATTTATTAAAAACAAAGATCTTAGAGCAGTGCTTCTCAAACTTTCAATACTGGCGCCCCCTTTTCAATCACAATTTTTATCGTATACATAATAATTTACTGAATGCAATAATAATGCACTTTTACGATAAAGCAACAATATTTATTATAAACCGTACAAATTCATGACATAAGTATTAAATTTTGTAAAAGCAAAAAAGTTAATAATAGGATAATTACTAAGTTATTTTTCCTTTCTCTGATTTTTAAATTGGAACATATTACAAAATGCGGTGGTTGCTAGAAGACAAAGTATATCATTTATAGAAAATGAACTCAGAGGGTCAATTTCTTATCTTAAAACTCCATTCAAAAACTTTGCTCTGTAAGACAAGCCCATGGAAATAGCTAATAATTATTAAACTTGTTCTTAATTTAGTATTAATTAATTAGTCATAAAATACTCTGTGCACCACTCATACATTAAAAGCAGTGTTTCTCAAACTTTCAATACTGGCGACCCAATTTTCAATCATAATTATTGTCTCGCCCCCCTGTACAACAATAATGTATTTACTGCAATACAAATGCACTTTGAGAGAGAGACGCTAAAAAGTTACAATACGATCTTAATCATAAACCGTACAAATTAATACGATAAGTATATTAAATTTTGTGTATATAACTTTTAAGTAATATAATTTTAAGAAAATTACTTAAAATATATATTACTTAGAATTATGTTATTTTTCTTTCTCTAATTTTTAAATTGGAACAGATCGCAAAATGATGTATTTAATTAAAGATTTATTTCCTTCAGCATTCATTTCTCAAAGTACAAATGTCATTAGAAAAATAGTCTAGTCAATGTCGCTCTCTATCATATCCATCACATCTGGAATTATAGGGTACGTTTGCGTGAGTCTGGGCAACCTATCGGACGTCTGCGCAAAAACATGTAAAAATGCTTTTCCTCGTACAATTCCAGTCAGTTTTGGTCGACTCGATACTTCTATAGCTACCGAATCTAGCTTTGTACATTATTTTTTTAATTTCCGTTTTGCAATTTTTTATTAAGTATTTACGGCAGTTTAAAACAATATCATACATACATTTTTTAAGTCGTAAGCAAACATTCGACCATAATAAAGAATCAACAAAACACAGACGAACGAGCATGGTTCCGAAAATTAAATCAAGGCGATCTTCTCAAAATACTTCAATTTTGGATTTACCACTACTGAAGTAAATGATGGAAAAAAGCCCAGATATGTGTTAAAACTTACAAATCTGTAGAACAACATGTGAAAGTTGTTTTTAAAACATGTAAAATCATTTAGCTATGTTGGCAAAGAATTTTAAAAAGTATTTTCTGAATAGGACAGTTGGTAGCAAGTTACGAGTGGATTTTTAGGGAATTTCACTCCAGAAGGGGCTCTCAACTTCCTTTCATAGATTTCATCCATGAAAATTAAAAAGGCAATTTTGTAATAAATTGCTCTTTGAATTTTAGAGGTGGATGAGGGAATTATCTGTACTGAAAACAAAAGCACTTCGTATGCTATTACCATTTTCAACATCCTACCTTTTCAAACCGGATTTTCTGCAAAGGATGCCTTGAAGACAAAATATAGATCTCAGCTAAATAAGAAAATAACTCTTTAAGTGTCATTTTCTGATATTAAAACTTCCTTTGAAAAACTTTCCTCTACAAGACAAGCCCGTGGAAGTCCCTAATCATTATTAAACTTGATTTCTTAATTTAGTAATAAGATTGATTGATTGAATATTAACGTCAAAGATGCTTACGACGGACCACGTAATTTTTGAACCATGGTCAAGTGACGTGGATGACACCTAGCTGGCACCCCTCTTTACCACACCGCACCAACGGGAAAACGTTTCAACTCTCAACAGGTTTAACGTGCATCGCTGCCCTACACGGCGGGTCTTTAGTGGTACTGGGCTCGAACTCGTGACAAGGCAAGCCACGATCCGATACCTATACCACTCGGCTACCGCGTCCAAATTCAGTAATTTATTTATTAAATACCTGTACAGATACATCAAACGTATACTGGCTGAAACACCGACTCTTCGCACGAGTTCATTTTTTAAAAAAATAAAACATTCTTGATATAATAGCTGAACTGTAAGGAGAGTAAAACTGTGTGCACGACATTGTATACAAAAATGTAAAATGATTTTTTTCAAATAAATGCTATAATTTAAATAACTGTTTAAAAGAAAATTTTAAACCTCACACAATTAGCATTTAGAATTAATGTTAAATTATGAAAAGAATATAAAATTCCGATGAAGAATAATTGTGTCACTTTTTTTTAACATTTAAAGCGAGAAGACTTCAAAATGTTTTAACCCGAAACAGGCGCGTACTCGATACTTGACATAATGGTAGTGTGCGGGGGGACTCAGTCACCCCAATCATTTGTTAAAATTATTTTTACTGTACACGATACAAATCGGAATTCTAGTGAATATTTTAATTTATAGAAAGTATACAAATTCTTTTTCAAGGACTATTCAATTATTTGATGATTTGAGATAAAATCCAATAAAACTGAACTAAAATGATTCAAAGTACAAGACCATAATAAAGGACGCAAATCAGACACTTTTTCAATTATCCTTCAGAAATGTTAAACCAATCAATTATTTTCCAAATATCACAAAACTCAATTATTTACAATTTCCCTAAGCGAAAAGCAAACGCATAAAAGATGGGAGGGAACTAATATTGATAATATCCATACAAAGATTGAAGGTCAATCAAATAATTAGGAAACGGACTAAGCAGCCTGGCTGAAAAGTGAATCATGACTTCCTTTTTCTTTTTCTACAACTAATGTACAGTATTTCAATAATATACACAGTGGTGAATTGTTTATCTTAGAATTTTTCTCAGGGTCTGGGTTTCGTTTTTCTTTTAACGAGTAATATTTTATGATAAAACGTAATAAAAATCTCTCATTGAGGAAATACAGCAAATAAAACAAAATGTTTTTTTTTCTTTAATTTGATTTTGGGATCAAAGACAGCTATTTGATTACGGAAAAAAGCCAGATAATAAACATAAATTATGTCAGTGTTGTTGTGTGTATTTTTTATTATGGAAGAAAGCATTTTGTTTTACTTCTCTTTCCGGTTATTTTTTTTTAAAAAATCTTTAAATTTTCGATACGCTCGCGCCCCTTGCTCATCGCGCCCCCAGAGGGCGCGCCCCACACTTTGAGAAACACTGTCTTAGAGGCATAAAAATGATTAATTAATTATTGTTTTCAAGGAAGGCGTACATTTCTATCTTTTGTAATGTAATTTCTTTTCTTGTTTAAAATTAATCTCATGATTTTTATTTTCTAAGAAAATTCGAATACTTTTTTTCGAATTATATTTGTACTTGATATATATATGTGCTTTATATTATGAAATGATGAAAAAAGTGAGTTGTAATTTGATTCTGTTTTTAACTCTGAGAGAAGGGAAAAAAAGCACAAACCACAAAACAAAAACATTTTTATTAAATTATCCCAATTACCAATACACACTTAGTCTGAGTTTTCTTTATTTTATTTTAGTTTTTGGCTTTATTATCCAGAAGTATTTCGGGTATTAGAGGATTTCGTTTGCATGCAAATACATTATTTGCTCCCATCATCAATACAGTGGCATCTAGGAAACAGATTCGATTACGATGTCGATTATTTTTTCTTTCCTGTATAATCCACTTATTTTGACACTAGGGTGACTTTTCTATAAGAAGTAAAATACTTTTTTTTACGTGTAACAAGAATTGATGTATTTTGATAATGTAGTTAGGAAAATAAACCATAGCATTTTAATTATTCTGATTTCGTTCCACGGTACATTGATGCATCAATTTCTGAATCCAGGGTTTAAGTCTATACACTGACAGATTTTTCTGACAGATTTTATAAAGAAAATTAACCATCCGGAGTGCAATTCTACCTTAAAAGTTCAGAATAATATTTATAAGCAGACAAATGTCGTCTTCATCATTTCGAAATACGTAGTACGATCCCAAAGTTCAGAGACTGCTGCCATTGCTTACGACGAAAGCAAGTATCTAAAATTAAACCACTTAAAATGGATTCTCCCAACCCTCACTTACTTGAAAAGGTTGGTTTAGTCCATGTCATGTGATCGAACTGCACGTGCAAACGTTATTTTCCAAGGTTAGATAGCTCTGCTCTGCGATGTAAGAAATAAGGCTTTTCTTGAATAGTGTTGGACATTAAATCCTACCGACTTTTTGGTAAAACACCTATGGAGTCTTTGTAAATGCTAAATAAAGTGCATGGTAAATCTACCATGGTGAGATTCAAGGTCTACGAAGGACATTCGCGCTTTAAAGAGCTTCGAGAATCCATAGAAGACAATGAACGCCTTGGACAACCTTCGACTTCACGGAACCCGTAAAATGCTGCGTTGGAGTCTGAATGTGTTCAAAAAAAGATTGTCACCAAACACTTAAACAAATATCTAAGACTGTACACTTCTCGAAGACGTCGTTTGAGAGAATTCATTCGTCGTAAATGCCCTCAGTTCTGGTAGAGTGACGACTGGTATCTTCTACATGAAAACGCACCAGCTCATCGATCCCAGTTGGTAAAAGAGTTCCTCACCAAAACTCGCATTCACGTGCTTCTTCTTCCCCCAATTCACTAGTCTTAGCCTCACGTGACTTTTACCTGTTTCCATCAAAGAAAAAACATTTACAGGAATGTCATTTTGTGTCAGCAAATGAGGTGAAAGAGAGTTGCAGGAGGCTTACAGCTGTGCTTCCTGAAGTTATTCGAACGCTTTCAGAAGTGGAGGGGGAGGACAGGAGGAGATTCAGAAGGGGACTACTTTGAAGGTGATCGTACTATGGTGGTGTGAACTATCGACGGTAATGTTTCGATGCTAATGCCTCTGAATGCCACGGTAATGCCTCTGGTACCATTTTCAATGGTAGTGCCATGATAATGCATCTGAACTTTTGGATCATACCACGTAAATCCCTGAAGTCGTTGAAAAGCGTTCTAACATCACTTAACTATTATTTATTTCATACCAGAATGTCTTTTAGGATGCTGTTTATGTAATCCATTTCTCTAGTAATTTGGGGGGAAATTATGAAGGAAACAAAGAACAAGAAGTTGATTTTAGGTTCCTTCTCTATGGTACTGTATCCGCTTTAAATATCGAATATTGAGATGAGAACGGTCTGTTAAAGATCAATTAGAGAAGAAACTATAAGGATTCACTTGGAAGATATTTAGAATAATCAATCATTGGATGCCAATAGATATCTAGAAATAAAAAATGTATTTGAATTAAGCAGTCCGAATGGACTGGAGTAAAAATGGTTTCAGCCACTAGTTTAAAACAAGCTTTGGTCATTGGAATACCTTTTAGGGAGAGAGGAATTTATTTTATTCTAAATCGAAGTTATCTTTCAGTGGAAGTAAATTGTTAAGATATCTGGCTACGTTCGGAATAATGATTTTGTAAAAGCGTGCAAATGAATATTTATTTTAATATTTAGTGTCACTTTTTTTAGATTAAAATACACCTATAAAATTGTTTACGATAAGATATTATTTAAATGCAATATTTTATCAAAAAGTGAACATATAATTACCTATTTTTAAAACGTTCTCCTTTTATTAAAAATGCTTCTGTAGTAATTGCATTTTGCATTACACTCATGGACAAAAAAATTAGTGCACGAAGGAGTCGTTAAAATGAAATGAAATTTTACATACGTAATGATTATTTGGATATAAAGAAATGATTAGAAAAACAAAGAAAAGGATAATTTATTTCAGAGAAAAACGCAAAAGAGCAGAGGGTTTAATACCCTCTTGAACCACCTCTAGCGCGAATGTACTATGCGATACGATAGGGCATTGAGGCATACAAGTTCTATATAATGTATTGAGACACTTCGTGCCATATTTATTGTAACCCCACCTCTAGCTCGTTCAAACTCGTAGGATGCCCAACTCGTTGTCCCAAATGAACCGAAATAATTGGAGACAAATCTGGGAACCGGGCAGGCCAAGGTTGTGTAGTAACATTTCGGAGACCGTCTTGTGATACCTTTGCCGTGTGGGGCCGATCATTGAATTATTGAAAAATGGCTCCTGGAAACTATTGCATAAGTGGCAACACAGGATATTGCAGAATGTATCGTTGGGCTGTCATGGTGCCACGGATCAATACTAGATGTGACCATGTCTTGTAGGCAATGGCACCCCATACCACCACACCAGCTGTGGTAGTGGTGTGTCGCTATAAAGCAAATGCAGGATTGAGATATTCACCATGAGGTCTCCACACGCGAACACGATTGCCATCACTGCTGAGAAGATTGAATCTGGATTCAATCTCAGGACCTGGACCAATCAAATCAGGACCAATTCAATGGACCTGGTTCCATTCCGCTACATTCCAGTTTCCTCGTGCGCGGTACCACTCCAAACGGAGGCGTCAATGGGTGGGCTTCCAGGGCAGCACGCAGCACACATAATGGCGCCGCGATCCCAAATGTCCTGCAGCCAGGCGCTTTCGTATGGTTTGAGAAGACACAGGGGCCCCTAGTGAAGATTCTACTTGTACCTGGATGGCACCCGATGAAACAGTTGGCTGCACACGTGCATTTTCTACGATGTGGTGGTCTTCTCAACGACTGGTCTGTCGAGGACGTCCTGGGTATGGTCTTCGTGTAAATAACATCTCTCGGATCCTTTGATCCCAACATCAGATCACAAAACAATCAGAGCGGCCTGATTGACTAACTACTCGCCTAAGTGACCACCCAGCTTTCATCATGCTGATGATTCTCCCCCTCTCAAACTGCGACAGCTGCTGATGTTTCTTTCGAAAATGGTACAATTGAAAGTCTACCTCAGCTCTTCCTTTGTAAACGATTCAGTGCACTCAAACAAGTGTTGATTACCTTTTTTATACCACATGGAGAACGACGTAAAAAGCCCTCTACCGGCTGTACGTAACGCGGAGTCACGCAGCATTTCTAATCATTTGCATATCCCCTCAAGTACCTTCATGCCGAGTCTCGTTATGATGCCACAATTATTTCTTGATGCGCTAATTTTTGTCTATGAATGTATATAGCTCAGACTTCTCCAGAGACCCTGAACTAGGACTTTTGAAAAATTCCCATTATTTTTAGAGTTACTTCCAAAAAATAATTATCGACGTTCTTCTGCAAAAGTTTTTTCTACACTCTGATGTTATAAAATATGGATAAATGCACTTCTGAGTTACATATTTAAAAATTCTTTGTTTAGACTCAGTATAGAATTCTGAGCTATATATAGACAAAATACTGGACTACAACTAATTTAACCTGTATTCAAATCTAAGGACATAAAACATTTAAAAAAATTAATTTGTATGCTTTTGTAAAATCATTGTTCCGAGTGTGCTCGGATACCTTAATAATGTTGTTTCAAAAAGCGTAGGTGAATTATGCATATAAAACACCCCACCTCCTAAACCTCCCACATTTAAAATCTATATGTCATAATTTTTTTTTCTTTTCTTTCTATTTTTTGCTCTGAATCCCCAGTCACAGTCTTTATTTCTTCTGTTGCGCATGTATCACTTCCGTGTATCTATGCTAATTTTTTACCAAGCATTCGACTATTTATTAATGATCATAGAATAAGAATTATAGCTGATGATTTACACACATTCCATGTTTAATCGGGTTTTTCTTCACAGCGTTTTTGAATGCTTCTTGTTTATTCTTTGCTACCCAGCGCTCCTCTTTAAATGTATTTACAAGAGAATGCAGAATTCCTCCCGTATAAGATACTCTATAAATTTATTTTCCATGGTTTACGTAAGAATCAATTGTCTTAATAGCCACAAAGTTAACTTTTCTGTTACAGCTCTAGAACAGTAACTGCAACCCATTACGAAAGGAGCTCTAGTTTTCTTAACTGCTGTTTGATTTAATGAATCTTTCGTATTTTAGATGCATGACATGATTTATGGATGTAAATTTGTTTGAGGTAACATATTCTGAGATAGCTGTTCCATTTATTTCAGTAGTTGTTTATGTCGGAACTAGCAACCCTAAACTTGGTGGTACATATAAGGGCAGCTTTCAAATAATTGGTTTAAATAAAGCTCAGGGCCTACTGATTTCTGTCCATCTTTAATGGCATCAGTAAAATAGTTCAGGAGTAAATTATCACCAAATTCAGTAATAAACTTAAGGAAAACATTTTGCATTAATTTCTCTATTTTTGTTCTTGTTCCTCTACACCATTAACGGTGTTATCTCTTATCTCCTTACATTTATTTTAGAAGTTCAGTGGCAAAGATTGTCGGTAAAAGAAAGTTTGAGTGTTTTCTCAAAGATCTCTGTAACTGGTACCGTGTTCAGCGGTCTGTTCGCAGAGAATGACTCTATCATTTTATTTCATTTTGTTTATTGTACAACCATTAACCATTTAACAGTTTCTTTTTTCTGTCATATTATGTCAAAAAGTAAGCATATTTTTAGTAAATATTGTTAAGATGAAATCAAACATATATACTCAAACCAGCAGTCATAAATACCGGTCGGGCAAAAAGTCCGTAAAAACTTTAAAAATTCATAAAATCCGGAGAAATGAGCGAAAAAAAACTGTTTGCAGGATCAGCATTAGTATGTCACGGGAATTTTTTTTAAGCTAGAAAAAAATAGTTCGAAAATCAGCCGGTAGGTGGAGCTGTTACAAGCGTCTGTGGTGTAAATATGCAAATTAGACGGCTATAGAAACCTTTGCTCTCAATGAATCCACATTCATTTCCCCATTACATACAGTGAATGTGAACAAGGATGCTCAGTGCGACGGATAAAGCTTTGTTGGTGAAGTTATTTTACATGAACGAGGAATCAGCGACCATTGCTTTGCGTAAATTCCGAGTTCAGAAAAATGTGAAGAGTGGAAAAGGCCCTTTAACACCTGCAGGTCTCTTAAAGTTTGTTAAAAGTTTTGAGGAAACTGGAAAGTTGGAGGATTGAGCAAGAGCCGGACGACCATGCTTGAAAGAAGCACGTGCACCCTGCATTGCTGTCGAAACGGAAGCGATTGCGTCCGAAGCAGCTTCAGGGACCAACAGTGCTCGTGAAGCTGCCAGACGATTGGGCTTACCACCATCATCTGTCCGCAATATTCCTCGTTGAATCCTCCAGCTGTACCCATACAAATTGCAATCGTGCCATGAACTTTTGCCAGCAGATACTGCACAGAGGGAAGCATTTGCGAAGTGTGCCTTCTCTAAAATGAAACAGGATCCCACCTGGGTTTTTAACATCTTGTGGACAGATGGAGCTCGTTTTTTGCTTCATGGTGACGTTAACAACCCTAACTGTCCCATTTGGGCGACATTTAATCCACGTGAGTACACCACACAGAAGCCATTGCATTCCCCAAAAAAGACAGCATGGTGTGGTTTCACGGGTTCATTTATCATAGGACCAATCTTCTTTGAAACGCAGTGCCCAGTAAATGGATGGCTAACGGAAACGGTAAATGCTCAGCGTTATCTAACGCTTCTGCGGGAGACTGTCGTGCCATGTTTAATTCAACGAGGTCAGATTGCGAATGTCACGTTCATGCAGGATGGAGCAATCAGTCACACTGCTAACCCGGTTAAGGCATTCCTGATACAGACGTTCGGGGAAGACAGAATCGTTAGCAGGCGCTGCTTGTACCCATTACCTTCTCGGTCTCCAGATTTAACACCGGCAGACTTCTGGTTGTGGGGATATTTGAAATCTCGCGTGTATCTATCCGGTCCATCAAGTCTGTCGGAACTGAAAGATGTGATCCGCAGAGAAGTATCATCCATACAACCGGACGTGTTGCACTCTGACGTTGCTGGATTTGTCACTCGCCTGGAATG
Organism: Trichonephila clavipes; assembly: GCA_019973935.1. NCBI lineage: Eukaryota > Metazoa > Arthropoda > Arachnida > Araneae > Nephilidae > Trichonephila > Trichonephila clavipes. The sequence goes on along the minus strand of BMAU01002947.1, from coordinate 111,829 downwards.
TCTTCTCCCCTGTGGTGGTGATCATGTGGTGTAATAAAGTTGTGAAAGTTTTCTGTTCATTATATGTATGGATTATTTCTTTGATTTGCGTACATCAGCGCCACCTACCAGATGATTTTCGAATTATTTTTTCTAGCTTAAAAAAAATCCCGTGACATACTAATGCTGATCCTGCAAACAGTTTCTTTTTTGTTAATTTCTCCGGATTTTATGAATTTTTAAAATTTTTACGGACTTTTTGCCCACCCGGTATTATAAATATTGAATATTAATAATGATGCTAATTTTCAATTTCATTAAAAAAACTTTTTTTCCCCTTAAAGTTCGCTTTTTTCCGAAGGGATAAGCAAACCCAAAAGAACAAATTACAAAAATGTATATTAGATTTAAAAATATAATAGTTGAAAATTCTGTTAAATTCTGTTTTTGTGTCGTAAACTTTAAATCAGGGAGACAAGCATAGATCAACATCTCAACCGAGAAAGAAATATCGTGTTTCTTTTATCACTCGTTCTCCAAAATTGTTTCTATTCAAACAACAAACAAAACATTGCTTTGTTGGTCTCAATTTTTTGTCGGCGAGAGGAATCACTTATAAAAAAGTTATTTTTTTTTTCTTCTGTCAATCGTAAGGGACTGGACAAAATTTTGCCGTTCTTTGTTCTCATTGACCATCTCATGCCTGTAGATAAGGCGATCTATTATATAAAGCCTGAAATTAAAAAGAGATGTTTCCTTCTAGTTTCTGATATAAAATGAAAGCATTCCACAATTATGTACCTAAAACATGAATTTTTTGTATGTGTTATTTCTTTCTTCTTTTGTTTTGCTATTGGGTAATTTGTGTGAGATGCTGATCTATTCTATCTCAACCACAAGATAGGTCTGATGATAAACTTCCATTGCTTCCGCAATCATTTACAAATATTTCAAACGCACTATCTGAGTCAATATCAGAATTATTTTCTGTTATAAGCCTCTCATAATCGTTCCGTCTTCTTCTTTACTTTACGCTTCCACTTGAAAAGAAATAATTTTCGTAGATTGCGGTACACCTTTCGAGGAAAAAGGAAATGTCCACCTTATCAAGTCTTAAAGAATGCAGAGTAAAACCTAACATTTAATCCGGCTTAGACATTTTTTGGTAATCCTAACTATACTCGACTATTAGAGACATCTGTTACAAACATTGTTCACTAAACGAGCAAAATTTACGGGCAAATCGGAAGATTAGAGTTAAAAAATGTGTTGCCTGAGTGCCGCTCGGGCCAATGAGGGAAGTGCCATCTCAAGGGCCCTAGCGGCGTTCGGGGAAAACTGGGAAGTGGTTAATCTGGGAAACAATATACAAACATAACTGGAATATAACCCAGAAAATCAGTATTGTAGGCAGAGAGTTCTGTCATAAGATAATATGCAAAGCTTTCTGTATCTGAAAAAAGACTGCTAAGACGGGCTTTTTTTTATGAATCCCACTACTCTTTTGCAAAACACCTCAAAGTGGTTGTGTATTCCTTCCTTTACTTTTTCTTTCTCCATTCAAACTCTTCACCTTTAAAAATATCTATTTAGGCCTTAATTTCTAACACATTTCATATCTCCCTAGTTTTATTTTGTCCTTCAGCTTTTTTTTTTCTTACTTGGACTTCATTTTTCATGTTCATCTCTGACCTCATCTCTTCACCTCGTTAGAAATGGGCACCAAGATTTTAAGTTCGTCCACCAATCATTTTTTTAAAGTGAACCACGGACTTCCCATACAGTCCCACTTCGGATGCTAAATTTTTGAAACTGAACAATTTTTCTTATGTAGAGAGGAAATAAATATCATTTAATAAGTTCACTATATTTTTTTATTGGATTTACCATTCGAAAATTTGCTTGAGGAAGTAGCTACATGCAGAAAATTAGGATTTTTTTCCAGGTTAAATTGAAATTTATTCTTGTACTCTCTACAAAAAGCAACAGATAAACTTTTAACAAGAAACAAAAACTTATCCATAAATTCACTATATCAGTGTTTCTCAAACTGTGGGCGCGCCAAGCTGAGGGGCGCGATAACCTTATGAGGGGGGCGCGAGCATATCGAAAATAACAGATTTAAAAAATACTTAATTTACTGGAATGAATTAAAACAAAATACTTTCAGACATAGTAAAAAATGCACTTTTACTCTGATATAAGTAATAGGCGATATTAAATCATCAAAAAAAAAATTCTTCAATACTTAATTAGCTATCTTTGATCCTATAACCAAATAAAAAATATTTTATTTAATTTGCTGTAATCCCATGATGAGATAGTTTTTATTACTTTTCTTTTTTAAAACTAACATTCTACTCTTTCAGAGAAAAAACAGATCCCAGATCCAGAATCGAAAAAATTAGGAACATAAAAATTTATCACTGTCATTATATTTGAAATACTGCACATTATAGCTGTAATTTGTTTGACCTTCTAAGTTATTGGTACAGTGATTTATGACCCCTCTCTTATGTGTGTGTATTTCTCATTTAGGGAAGTTGTAAGGAATGTATTTTCTCTGTTGCGCTTTTTTCCAGGCAAAACAGTTTTATAATATTTGGAAACCCATGGAGAGCACACACACACTTTGATGGATTACTTGGCCAAGACTTAGACCAATATGAGTATTTTCAAACATATAAAGCATAACAATTGTTTTTAGCAGTAACATACATATTATCATAATGAATACACTTTTTACCCGGAAGTGGTCATGCGGGACCTACAGATCACGAAATTGTTATATCTGAAAAAACTGTTTATTTGTTACCAAAGAAAAATTGAAAAATCCTTGAAAGTAGGTAAGTAAACTTCCTCTTAACCCTCTAAGTGGATACCTTCCTCCTGAAAAGTTATTCCGAAAGCGTTTTACTCTTATTTTGCTAATCCCTTCAAAAATGCAACAGACTACAAATCTTTCCCCCTTTTAAAATTTGGGAGGTCGAAAGGGGACAACTTTATGACTTAGTTCGGCGTATTTAATCAGTGAGAACCAGGATAGCAATCGTTTACAGCTAGCTGTTAAGTTGCCTTGGGCAATCTTGTATGAAAACCGTCGTTCAACTCTCGTTTTCCCCATAGATTCAGTCACAGTAAAATTAAAACAAAACGTAGGGTAAAAAAAACATGAAATAAATGGCGTGTTAAAAGTTGAAAAATAGTTATATTTTCTTCAAACAAAATTTATTTTTCTGTCATTTTTTAAAAATAAAAAAAAAAATATTTTGGTATTGCGATTTGAACGGCATCCCATATTCATTTTTGAATATTGTTCATTATTTTTTAAAAAGTTATGAAAAAAGAGTTATAAATAAGACAATAAATGGTACATACGATGATTATATATTTATGAAATAAAAAGATCTTTCTCTATTCAATTATATTTTTAATAATTTAGAGATTTCAATATACAATTTATTTAAATTTAAATCATATAAAAAATATTTTATGTTAACAATATTTTTCGTAAATCTAAATTTTCCATCCTAGTGTTCTCTTTTTCGAACTTCTTGTATTAAATAAAAATATCTTTTCTACAACGGCATTTGTGATGGACATAACACACATTCAGTCAATAATTTTTAATTTTAATGGGGGATATACTTCTTTAAATGCGCATGACAGTACTTCTAACCATTTTCTACTCAAGTTAAATTTAATATCTTTCTGTTTCTTTTTATTACAAGGAAAAATGTCACACATCGATAACTACATTTTCACACAATTCAGTCATCACAAATTCTATTGTGAGAAAAGTTCTTCCTAATTAATTTTGTCTTTCAAAACAGTACACTTAAAACAATTTTGTTCAGTGAAGTTAACCGACAGTTCCATGGGTATTCATACTTTAAAAAGCAAATTTAACAGGAATCTTGAAAATGTATCCTGTATTAAATTTTTCAGTATACACAAATATTTCCTGCTGTAGGAAAGATATATATGAGATGTGGTGTGCGGTTGTGAAATGTTTTCGTACGTCTATTTTTTAAAAATTTAAATATCACTGAAGCTGATCATATAACTGCATATGAGCCTTATTTTAATGTGTGCTGGTATCAAAGTAAAACACTTTACAATATTAAACAGCCTATGGGTTTATACTCAATATAAAAGTATTCGCAAAATGACTTAATACTTCTATTCAAATTGTAAAGAAACTGAAATATATAAATATATCTTACTGCAGTCAAAAATATTCATAATATGTATCCTATTTTCCCACTTTTTTCTGTACATTCTAAAAACTGTAGCTGAATGCAATTTTTTATATTTATAAACGAGGCATAACAGCTCACACAGTCGAAAAATGCCTTTATCATTTTTAAATATACTACTAAAAACGTATATGGATTTATAAGTTGTAAAATCTAAAAGCTTTTCGAGGAGCTAAAAAAATGTAATTTTGGATTGATCAAATTTTTAATATAATACACAAATATACATGTTATTAAGGAAATACATTTGAAAAATCAAACTTCCTTCTGAAATCAACGTAATTGAAAGAAAAATGTTTAATTGCAAATGAGTGGAAATACATGTTTATCTAAGGGGTATCCCCAAAATGAGGTAATCCTGAAACTTAAGACTCATACTCAGTGGCACAACAATCCATGAGGGCCAGAACTACTGTGCCCATCATAATTCGTGACCCTTGGACGCTGAGGTGCATGAACAGATGTCCCGATTTGGTGGTCTGTCTGAAGAGAGACCTTCAGTGTTTAAGACCCGTAAAGCTTGGTACTCATTTATGAACCCAATGTAGCGGGGATGAAAGGCAGAGTCGACCTTGCACAGCCCGTTAATAGAACCCCAGACCTGTGGTGTGGAAGCACATACACTTTCCCTCAATCCTATTCGGTGAAAAATAAAATTTAATGTTAGAATCTTATATAAATCCTAATGAATGAAGGAGTCCAAACTTTTTTTTCATGTAAACTGTTTAGACGGAAATGGTTAATTATGAACATTTCAAAAGTTGCATAAACTAAAATTAACCGTTATAGTTAACATAAATTTTTAAGGGTACAAAAGGTGTATTTCGGCTGCACGAATTAATTTTAAAAGGAATACGGTTATGAAAAAGTAGTACAAATCTATCTAAAGTAGGGTTGGTTACCTTTATTGTCACACACAACAACGTATTGGAAGCCAATTCCACAATTCGTTGTTATAAAAATGTAGGGAAAATTATAAGATTTATTTTTGCATTTGTAATTTATATATATATAAATTTTTCCTTTTAAAAGCTATAGCGGCATCCATCATTACCGCGGTTCTCTCTCTGTTTTTCCAGATCGCCCCCTGACTAACCAACTCTGCCATTTAAGTGAAAATGCCGGATTTTGTTTGTCAAAATCATTTTATAGCAGACTGCATTTTTCATGTATTTTAGATGGTCGTTTTATATTTTCTACATCAATATCATAAATGTCTGAATTTAAAATTACATAAAATTCAATTCGCATCAATGACCATGATAATTTTTATTTGTATATGAATGTGTCATCAAACGATTACATGACTAATATTAACATATTATTTTAACCATTTAATTAATATTAAGTATAACATAACGCACACAAATTTTCTGAATTTTAAAATAAATATTTCGAAAACTACTCAGATATTTTTTTCATTCCTACGCTTTAGCTTTCAGTTTTGCTTCTATGTAAGAATTTATTGTAATTGTATATTCATCAAATTTTTTAGTATATTTTTTTGTTCTTAGCATGCACTTTTCAACTGAATTGTATGAACTCTTCGAAATATATTAAAAGATACCAAAGAAGCTATAAAAAAATTTGAAATTTTTATTATATTCAAACAATTGCTAAAACTTATGGTAAATAATTTTTAACTGCGCGATGCATTTTTTTTTCGAAATTTCAAATGGAATTTCTAATATAAAAATTTCTAGCTTTATACGGTCGAGATTTCAAAAAAGACCTAAAAAAGATAAATATTGAGGTATTTTGTATAAATAGATATTTTTGAACAATATTTCGAAAGTTTTTGAATAGCTCGAATTTAAAATTGATTTTTATGTTTATTTATATGCATAAATGTCTATTGTAAATGTATCCGTATATTTTTGATAACCATTTATTCAAACATTCAAGCTATAAAAAAAATGTGTGAAAATCTTCATTCATGTTGTCTTTGATGTAAACTGAGGTTCAAGCACTTAAAATTCAAATATAATTCGGTGTATTTTAACAATATATAACTAGGCACACTGTACTTAAACTTCCCTGAACACTTGGGCTTTGAAATCTAAAAAAAAAAACTAATTAATCTTACTTAGTTTTTTTTTTTTTTTTCGTTATTATTTTTATCAAAGTGTAAGAAAATGTTTCAAATGATTTGATGAAGTTTAAATTTATTCATTTTTAGTGGTTGGAAAATTGAAAAGGTTTCAAATTTTTAAAAGTTTGGTGTTTTATTAATTTTTTCGGTATGTTATAATAAAATAATCATGTTTCAAAAAATTGAAAGCTTTGATTAAAATAAGAAAAATGAAGCGAAAGAATATACTTAAAAAAGACAATTTGTCTAACTATATAAAATAGAAGATTGCACTGACACGCCCCAACTTGTTACAGTTTCAAATTAATATGAAACCAAAAGGGAAAACATATTTTACTTATTTGGGATTTTTCAAAACTTTAAAAAAACGAGGTAACAAATAAACACTTCCTGGGGTCTAAAGAAATTTCCCTCGATTTTTTACGATAGCCCCAGGGTCAAAAACGGGGTTTCCTGCAAGCCATAAAACTTCTCCTCAGTGTCCTGTTGTGTTGCTTCCACCTTCCCCAATTATCTTTCAAGATGTTAAACCTTTAAACGGGTTAAATGATTTCAGAAAAGTGCGGCTAATTCGTTTTTGAAAACGTTACTTGAAGGCAGAAAAATCCGTGCAGTGCATTTTCGAAGCACCTTTACACTGACGGAATTTTCCGTGCTATCCGGTTAGAGGGTTAATTAAATTATTCACTGGAATAATGATTTTTTTCGTGTACAATAAAATAATTATAAAAAAAAGATTTGGGTGACTCAATAAGCCCGCTCGACCGTATCGATTGCGCGCCTGCTACCAGGTTAAAACATGTTGAAGTCTTTTTGCTTTAAATATTAAAAAGAATACAATTATTCTTCATCGGAATTTTATATTATTGTTCATTATTTAACATCAATTATAAATGCTAATTCTGTGAGGCTTAAAATTAAAATTCCCTTAAAACTAATTATAATTTGAGCAATCATTTAAAAAAATATTTTACATTTTTGTAATCATTGTCGCGCACTTGGCTTTACTCTCCTTACAATACAGCTATTATATCAAGAATGTTTTATTTTCTTATAAATGAACTCGTGCAAAGAGCGGGTACTTCGGCCGGTATACTTTTAATGTATCAGTGCTGCGCAGAGTATTTTGTAACTAATTAATTAATGCCAAATTAAGAACAAGTTTAATAAGTATTAACGACTTCCATGGGCTTGTCTTTTTTTATAAGGAATGCTTATGATTATAAATTGACCCTCTGAGTTATTTTTCTATATTTAGCAGATATCCATATTTTGTCTTCTAAGCAGTCACCGCATTTTGCATTATGTTAAATTTAAAAATTAGAGAAAGGAAAAATAACATAATAATTATCCAATTACTTAATTAATTTATTTTTTGCTTAAAAGTAGTATTCAAAATTTAATACTTATGTTTTTAATTTGTATGGTTTATAATTAAGATCTCGTATCGTAGCTTTAGCGTCAAAGTGCATTATTAGTGCATTTAGTGCATTATTAATGTAAAAGGGGGGGCGCGATAAAAATTGTGATTGAAGAGGGGGGCGCCAGTATTAAAAGTTTGAGAAGCACTGCACTATATCATAAGTTTTCTCCGAAATTAATATCTTCCTTCGTCGTAAGAAGCATGAAGGTAACTTCCAAGACTCAATTTTCTGCAACGTTCTAACATAAATAGTAAAGACATTCTAGAAATTTCTAGAGTAACCTCCTCAACAATAATTCTAGAATAATTTGCTTACCATTCTTTAAATATTATTTCATTGACTTTGCTATTCTCCAACTTTATTTTGATGAATTATTAAATTTTGAAGAGTTATCTTTTGCAGTATATAGTATTTTTATATACACACTCTTAGACGTTTTATCTTTTGTAGTTCATTTATTACAAACATTTTTAAAATTCCGAGCATATTTTCAATTATTGTTAAACCAACTTTAACAAATGACAACAATCGAATAATAATTGATAGATATTACTCATAAATGTTTCCATTTCAAAATATATGTAATACTTTTCATTTATATATATATATTTATATGTATTACTCCTATTTTAAGAGAATCAGGACATCATATACTTTGAAAAAATCGGTTTTTCAATTTTAGTTCCAAAACATGGTGCAAATTTTTCCAAATCTAAAAATGTAGAGATAAAATAGACCTAAAATATGAAAAATAAAAATGTAAACAAATGACCACCCCTCTTTTGCCATATTTTAAATTTGTAGCTTCTCCTGTGTTTCATCTATATAAACTTTTGATTTTTTTTTCATTTGAATCAGTAATAATTATATCTAAACAGAATACATGTACATAAAGTAAACAAAATTAGTTTTGGTATATAATGTCTATTTTTTTTAAAAAAAATAGATTGATGTGTGCAAAAAGAAAACTAAGCTTTTCAAAATTTTAAGGTTTTATGATTATTCAAAGAAAATTGGTCCATTATGTTTGTTATGTTTTTTATATACATGTGTGTGAATTTTTTTGTATATTCAAGAAATATATACAAAATGTAGCTACATGAAATATTAAAGATATAGAAAATTATGTTCATGTTAACTAAAATAAAAAAAAAAACATATGAATTTAAAACTAGTAATTATACCCACATTATTATTAGAAAAAATAGCAATCAAATACTAACCAAGTGTATGATATGAGAACACATTGTTTTTTAGTATTTTATCTTTTTCTCAGAAACATACTTTTTTGCATTTAGGTACATTTTTTAAAAGAACTATTGCTCTATTTTTTAAACTTCTATACAAGATGTCTATGCATATAGTATGCATATAGTATTCTTTTAAAATAGTGCCTTTTTAAAAAATGGTTTTATGCAGAAAAATAAAAATTTTCCAACTTTCAAAGTTTCATAATTTTTTTTACGGAAAGTATACTAAAATTTTACTAAAATATAGGCTCACTATATTTTGTGTATATGTGTGTGTTTTATATATGTTCTCGAAAATATTTTGCATTAAAAAGATACTTTTTTTAAAAAAAATGCTACGTAAAGATAAGTATATATTATGAGTTCTGAAAAATTATGTATTACTTAAATAAGGTAGAGAAAAAAAATTTGAAGAAAAAGTTATTTTTTTTAGTTTTACAAAATAATTGAATTATCTTTATTGGGAGCTTAAAAATCTAAGCTCTATTAAAAATTTTAAAAAATATTAGTATAATAAACAAAGGGTCTTAATTGTGGCATTTTACTCTTCCGAGCATGTCCTGGTTCCCTTAAGTAAATATAGCTTCTGTTTTATTCGCTATTCAAGAAATTTATAATGTAAAACGCATTAAGAGGTCTCAGGAGTGTTAAACTTCTATAGAGGTCTGAAAATATAAACGATTTTCAAACGAGTGTGATTCTTTTAAATTTAAATGAAATGATTCGAATCTTTTCAATATTATTTAAAATGGAATGGGGCTTCAGAATAGTATAAAATGTTTAAAATATAATAATAATTTTAAAAGGTATAAGCATATGAAAATTCTATAATAAATATCAAGTATTTTTTGCTTTGCGCACGCTATTTTCTAAAATATTAGACTCTGATGTACAAAACTTTATAGAATTATACAATGCATCATACTCTTTAAACCCTACTTAATTTTAGTATTATATATCTTTTGTTTTTTAAAATATTTGTAAAATATTGCAATTTTTAAATATTTTTTAAAAATGTATTTTTTTATTAAAATATGTAAGTTATTACTCTATTTATATAAAAGTAGCTACAAAGTATTAAGAATACATTTGTCTTTATAAATCAACTTATAGCTAGCAATTATACCCACTCTTTTAGAAAAAAGCATGCGCGATGTAAAAAACTTAATAAATATTTCTTATAGAAAAGTTTCTTATTTTCATATGCTTATAATTTTTTAAATTATGATTATATTTTAAACATTTTATACTTTTCTTAAGCCCCCGTTCCTTTATAAGTAATGTGTAAAAGATTTGAATTATTTAACTTAAATTTAAAGAAATTATACCTGTTTGAAAATTGTTTATATTTTCAAACCTCTAGAGAAATTTAACATCCCTGTGACCATTAATATATCTGTAATAATGTTATGTAAATTTAACTCTTTCGACCTAATTTTATGTTAGACATTAGTATAAAATTTTCATTATTAGTTATTTAAATAACGGTACCATTATACTGCAATTAATCTTGAAGTGTGTTAGTAGGAAACATGTTCTGAATAAAATTTGAATATCTAATATTTCCGCATCGATTGAAATTTAATGCTAAGCTTTCTAAAATCGAAACTATAATGATAAATTGCGTCGACAGCGAATAACTCTCCTTCACTGATACATACATTTAATTATCTCACAATTGAAGTAAAATGCAAATAAATTACACAGCTCAAACAATTATAGGTACTGAAATTAAATCCAAATATTTGAACAAAATTATTCTTTTCTGCTTAAACATTTTAAATGCACGTATATATATATATATATATATACTTATAAATATGAATGAAGAACATTTTTATTTTAATTGACACATTGTGAGTGAATTGTTTATTAAACTAAAGAGAATAAATATAATATTAATATAAATAAAAGGAAACTATAGAACTCAGTTTAAAATATTTGATATTTAGATATCAAGATTATTTTTATTCACACACACAAGACAAAACAAAGAAAATTCTGTAATACACTTAGTTGTTTTTTTTAAGGTTTTTATACTTAATAAAATATTCAACATACATATTTCATAATAAATCAGTACTTTTCAAAATTTCATATTTACCACCCAATATTCTAACATGAATTTATTCATCTCCCCCTCTTCCATATACAATGTTTTATAAACATATTGAATTTATTAATCTTAAATAATTTGTATTTGGGTGTTTAATGCCACGACAATGTTTTTTATTTCATGTTAAAATTGTTATTCACAAGCAATGCCGCCCTTACGTTATAATGGCGATTCAATGAGAGCGAAAAATCTGGGCGATAGAGCCAAGTTCCATCATTTTTGGTGACCAAGTTGGCGGCCAATTTGGTGACTTTGGCGTCCATTTTCGAGTCGTTGGAGCCCATGTTGGCGACTTCGGAACCCTCTGGATTCTTAAGAAAGTAGTGGATCTCTCCATTAACGTCACGCTCGATGACATAAGTGGTTATATTTCTGGAAGTTTCTGCCGCGTATATGGATAGGAGTGCCAGCCGCAACCAGTGTGTCTTGGTAAAACAGCGAGTAGTGAGGATTGTTTTGACTAGTGATTAGCTCGGCTGTGCTTGTGAATAATCTTTACTTATATGTATTTTTAAACACTTTTATTGTTCTTGATTGCTGTTGAAGGTGTGACGACCTTCGGGTATTTACGCTGTGAATATTGCCGCTGAATCCTGTATTTAAAGGATTGGAGTTTTGATAATAAATTTACATCGCTCTTAAAGAACTGTTTATATTATTTGTGATTGTTTTGCAAAAAATCATCGAACCCGGATGTACTTAACAGTTTGGTGTCAGAGGTGGGATTTTATGCCAATAACACGAGCGATGGATGAAAACTGAAGGATCTGTTGGAAAGTAATAATGTCTTGAAAAGCGACTAAGAAGATATGCAGAAGTTCCTGGAAGAGACTTAGGAGAGAATGGAGAATATGCAGAGAAGCCAAGAATAAACTAAGAATGAGCTAAATGATAGAATGAAAAAAGGTAAAGACGAGCTGAGAAATACTTTAGAAAAGAAAATCGATAGCGTGGAAGAGAAAAAGCATTGAAAGTTGAAGAAATGATTGCAGTCATTGAAAAGAAAATGGAAAAAGAAAGTAGAGGAGAAAATAGAAACGATCAGAGAAGCAGTGGCCGGAATATTTAGACTTATGTCACAAAGAGTGGAAGATCTTTAAAAGCAGCTTCTATCTTCCGGGAATGCGACGAACGAAAGCAAGTTTGTTCTGCTGCTCCAGTACATCTGCCTTTCTCTGCAGTACCTCTGACTGCCTCTCCAGTGTCAGTAAAACTGTCTACATATGACCGAAAAACCAATTGAGAGGTATACACAAGACTTAATTCTCAATAATTTTTTAAACCAATTAATGGACTGAAGGGGTGAAAGCATGTCAGCAAGCAGCATCTTTTAGAGGAGAAGCTGCTGAAGTACGGCAGACTCTTCCCGACACAGAGCGGCTGAATTAAAACTCTCTATATAATGCTCTAAATATTCGGTTCGGCCAGAAATACTTCATAGACTACTCGGGTCTGCAGATGAAAACAAGACTCCAGAAAACTGGAGAAATATTGGAGGAGTAAGCCTCCGAAGTATATAGAAAGGCTCGCCAACATGGCCTTTTTGACCACCCAGCAACTGTGCGAGAAGCAATATCTTTACAGTATTTCGTAGACGGTCTGAAGGATGGGGAAATACAAAAGGCTGTGAGAATGGCAGGTGTGCAAGATCTTCAATCTGCCGTGTTATATGCCCTGAAATTGGAGGCCACCACTCAAGCTAGTCGCCGAGACCGCCTATCTATCCGAGGAGCTAGGGTGACTGCAGACGAGCCGTGCGAATCTGTATTGTTAAGGAGATGGAGAAATTGAAAGAAGAAATACAAACCATAAAGGCTGGAATTTCAAACTGAGAGAAATGCAAGTTTAAGTTCTGGGGATGCTGTGAAACGAGACACCTGAGAAGAAACTGTCATCCAGCACGGAAGGAAGTGAATATCGTCTCTTCTTCCAAACAGGAAAACTAATATATAGCCATCTCGCGGGGCGGAGGTTGCCAGATAATGAAAAGCCCCACACAAAATTCTCCAGATTACGGCAGTAAACGGCGGAGACAAGGAACTTAACGTTATATGACAAATTAATAACATCTCGTGCCGTATGGTTGTTGATACTGGAGCCAATGTGTCTATAATCTGAAAAGATTTGGCTCAAAACTCAAGAATTACCATTATCTGGACACCTCCCTACGTTTCCTTGCAAACAGTGATGGGTGACAAGATTAAGGTTCATGGAAAAGCTAGCATCATCATTTGGAAATATCAACTATCACCATACGGCATTTATAGAAGATATCACTCATCCCTGTATTGTTGGACTGGATTTTCTGAAGAACAATAATTTTAAATTGGACTTTGAAAATAGCAATATGCATTCAAAATTTGAAGACATCACTCTTTTTGGCTTACAAACTCAATATGAATCCAACCAGAAATTTATAGCAAAAACCCAACTCTCATTATCGCCAAGACCTGAATTTACAATACTTGGCTTAGTAAAAGGAAATAGGAAATTCCGATTCGGCCTAATTGATTATCCTAACTCAGAGAGTTTAAAAAATCAGGGTTACTGATAGCTTCGTCGGTAGTAGACCTCTCGAATTCAGTCATCCCAGTGAGAATGGCTAACATCATTGAAAAGACGAGGACTATCCAGGGAGGAGATGTAATAGCAGCGTGTGCTCCTGTCAGTTGTGTAGACCGAAAGTGCAATAGCCAAGACCTTTCTTCAGGGGATCTAGTTAAGGATTTACTACAAAACACGGACTTAGACGAGAAACAAAGATTTGCGGCAGGAGGGTTAATTAAAGAATTCCAAGGCCTATTTTCAAGAACATCTGAGGACTTTGGAAGAACTAGACTAACGAAACACCGAATTGATACGGGAGAGCATCCTACTATTAAGCAGCACCCCCGATGACTACCGTTTGCTAAATAGGAAGAAGTCTAAAAACTCATTAAGGACATGAAAAATAAAGATGTCATAGAGGCGTCCCCAAGTCCCTGGGCGTCTCCCATCGACTTGGACAAGAGATGGTTCTACTAGATTCTGTTTAGACTATCGTCGGTTGGATGACGTCATTAAGTAAGACAACTATCATCTGCCTAGAATAGATGACACGCTTGACACACTTGCCGGCAATACCTGGTTTTCTAGCCTAGATCTCAAGAGCGGGTATTTTCAGGTAGGACGATAAAGAGAAAACTGCCTTCACCACGGGACAAGAACTGTGGCAATTTAAGGTTATGCCTTTTGGCTTGTGCAATGCGCTGAAAGAAGGTTACCTGAAATTAAGTCCATCCAAGTGCCACCTGTTCCGGCGTGAAGTCCCCTATCTCAGGCACATAATTTCGGCGGAAGGTGTAAGAACAGAACCGGATAAGATATCGGCTGTCAAAGACTGGAACTGCCGAACGGTTGTTCACCAGCTCCGGATTTTCTTGGGTTTATTAACGTATTACCGGAAATTCGCGAAAAATTTCCCAACAATCGCTAGACCACTCCATAAGCTGACCGAAGCGCAAAACAGAAATTTATCTGGACGGGTGATTGTAACAACGCTTTTAACAAGCTTAAGAACGCACTAGCATCTGTTCCAATCCTGGAATATCCTGAAATACGGAAACAATTTGTTCTGGATACGGATGAAAGTGATGAGTGTATTAGGGGCTGTATTGTCTCAAGGGATAGATGGTCAGGAGCGTATCATTGCGTATTTTAGCAAGTGTCTGTCTAAACCAGAAAGAAATTATTGTGTGTCTAGGAAGGAACTTATCGCTATAGTAAAAGCCGTTGAGCACTTCCATCCTTACATCTATGGTCAAAGGTTTCTGCTGAGAATAGATCATGCCTCACTGACCTGGCTACTGAATTTTAAAAATCTAGAAGGTCAGCTAGCTAGGTGGATACAGAGACCTACAGGAGTATGACGTAGAAATTTGCTACAGAAAAGGATCAGCAAATGGAATTGCAGACGCCCTTTTGAGAAGACCCAGTCGTCAGAGCTACAGATACTGCTCGAGAATCGAAAAGAAATTTGGCGTAATAGATCCAATAGTCCACCAATTTACAACGCCATCAACATCGGCATTGGAAAAGCGGAGTGATGAGAGGGTCCGAAAAGATCAACTGGCTGATCCTGAAATAAAACCAATAATAGAATTCAAAGAGTCGTCTGAAGAAAAGATTAGCTGGCAATACATCGCCCCTTTCCATCCTGCAACGAAGCGTTACTGGGTTCTTTGGGACTCTCTCCAACTGAGAAATAGTTCTTTATATGGAAAATGAGAGTCTGATGACAGAAAAACATTTAGGTGGTAACTACTACTCCCAAAGACAAGAGTTTCAACAGTCCTTAAGGAACTCCATGGCAGTCCAACTGCCGGTCATTTTGGAGTCATGAAGACCTTACAAAATGTTCGTGAGGGCTTCTACTGGAACAATATGTAGAGTGACATGGAAAAGTGCTGTCGCACATGTGATCCCTGTGCTGCACGCAAATGTCCAAGAAAACGCACTAGAGGAAGCATGCAGCTCTATAATGTGGGAGCGCATTTCGACCATATAGCCTTTGACATCCTAGGCCTACTTCCGAGATCATCAGATGGCAACAACAACATCTTGGTTGTCATATACTTTTTCACTAAGTAGCATGAAATCTTATTTCCGATGAAAATGCCTCAACAGTGGCAGAGGTTCTAGTTCAACACTGGATCTCACTATTCGGCATCCCTCTAAAACTGCACTCTGATCAAGGGAGAAACTTCCAAGGGAAAACCAGAACAACAGCTTTGCATCCTCAGTCTGACATTAGACAGGTTAAATTGGACCATCCTGAACAGCCTTTCTCTCCTGATATCCAGTAAACAATAGTACTGTGACAATAAATTGCCCTATTTTCCTGCTTGCCTACAAGAGTGCTGTTCACGAGATCACCGGCTATTCCCCATCCCAGAGGCTCTTCGGATGTGATTTTCGTCTGCCTTCAGATCTTCTGTTCAGCCGTCCACCAGATGCGCCCTTGGCGCCTGAGGAGTATATCGAGAAACTCAAGGCATGCATGGAGGAAATGCATCATCTGGTTAGAGAAAGAATCAGCATGGCTTCCTAGAATATGAAGACCCCATACGACGCAAGAGCACCCGGACACGACTTCTACGAAGGCGACAAAGTGGGGTTATGAAAACCGAAACGTCGCAAAGGGCTCTCTCCAAAGCTGCACAGAAATCGGGAAGATCCTTCCACAGTCCTAAAAAGACTGAATGACGTTGTGGTGCGGATACAGAAATCACCACACTCAAAACTGAAGGTAATGCAGTAGAATAGGCTAGCCCCTTATCTTGGCCAACATGAATAAGATCCTTAAGTTCAGACCATGGTCTTTAATTATTTTGTAAATAATATAACTTATTTCTCCTGTCTAATTCCTTAGTTTTACTTTAATATATGAATTTATGTTAACTTCTCTTCATGTGCTATGAATTTATTTGTGTTGTTTATGTTGTGGAATACATTTGTTACTTTAAATGTGATTATTATGTGAGTAGTTTGCCTGTAAATATATGCCTCTTACTCAAGTACTCAAGAATTGTACTGACCGGCACATGCAGTCGTTGAGAAGGAGGCAGTGTTACGAATTTTGTATAAATAGTATAAAAGTTTGTATTTGGGTGTTTAATGCATTTATATTACTGTATCTTATATTTATTTCATGTTAAAATTGTACTATTCACAAGCAATGCCATCCCTTACGTTATAATGGCGACTTAATGAGAGCTGGGCGAAATCTGGCGGTAGAGATAAGTTGGCATCATTTTTGGCGACCAATTTGGCGTCATTGGAGCCCACGTTGGCGAGTTCGTAACCTTCTGGGTTTTTCCAGAAAGTAGTGGATATCTCCATTAACATGACGCTCGATGACACAAGAGGTTATATTTCTGGAGGTTTTTGCCGCACCTATGAACAGGAGTGTCAGCCGCACCCAGTGAGTCTTGATTAAACCAGCGAGTAGTGAGGATTGGTTTGACTAGCGATTAGCTCGTCTGTGCTTGTGAATAATCTTTATACTTATGTGTATTTTTAAACACTGATTATTGTGTTTTGATTGCTGTTGAAGGTTGGAAGACCTTCGAATATTTACCCTGTGAATATTGCTGCTGAATCTTGTATTTAAAGGAATGGAACTTTGATAATAAACTGTCATCGCTCTTAAAGAACTGTTATTTTTCTTTGAGATTGTTTTGCATAAAATCATCGATCCCGGATTTATGTAACAATACTATACTTTAACGCTAAAGCTACAATACGGTTTTATTCTCTTAAGTGCCACCGATGCATATAAACGTCTCAATCTACCAAAGCGTTAATTTCCCCAGACGTATATACATACGTATTTCCGAAATATATTTTCTTTGCCCTGCATTCATAAAAATATTCCGTAGGCTTTGGGATGTAATAAAAGAATCTTGAGTGTGTTTGAGAAAATTTATTTATTTCTCAGGGGGAATTTGGTTATGCATTTATTTTTTCTCTACCTAATACATCCCATGCGCGTGTCTATGTGGAAAACGGTGGTATTGGGTTGAGAATCACATACTTTTTAATTGACAGTTAAGGGCGTAAATATGTGAGTCGTACTAACTTTCAAGATAAGTGCTAATTTTTGCATGTAATTTTATATGTGGCAAGCCCATGGAGTCATTGGTAACTATTCATGTTATTTTTAATTTAATTTTGTTAAATTAATTATAAAATACATTATTCAGTACTAATACATTTATAATTATATCATGACGACTAAAATGTGCATTTTATTTTCTTTTTTGTATTCGGCCAGAATGTATTTTTTTGTTTACTTTTAGTAAATTAATAATTTTTTAAACAATCTTTTGTTTGCAACTTTTCAAATTGGTTGCGCTCTCCTCGTAGAGTTATTGAGGCCCCCCCCCAAGGTGGTGCTCTCCACAGTTTGAGAAACGCTGTAGTACATTGTACTTAATAAAATTGGCGTTATTGTAAAAAGTCTGAAATTTTTCTCAATTTCATAATTTATAATCTATCTAAATAATCTATATACGGTTTGATTAGGAGTTTTCGCATTTCTAATAGTGTTTTTATTAACTTCTGTGTTAAATATCCGGGGAAATATATTTCTCTTATTAACTAGAGTGTCTTTCATCCATGTGAAATTACCTTTCTATTAGTAATTGCACTCATGGGTACTAATCGTAACACAAAATATCCCAATTAAACTCATTCAAGAAGATAACTCACAGTAAAAATATTAAAATTGAAAATACAGCCTTCCACGAGTTAAGGAAAGTGCTGAAATCAGTGTTGAAAGTTAGCGCATACAGTTATTTTTAAAAGAATCTACATCTCTCTTATTTATATAAAGATATTCCAAATGTTTTGTTACGATACAGCAACTTATGTTGCATTGACACATTCTCAAAGGGGATCCTCTATTTTGCAACATTTCCTTGTGCCAGACATTTTTGTTATAATTGCAGGAATGGGTGGCAAGAAGCGTGCAAGGTCTTGGAGTAACGAATTTAGTTCACATTTTGTAGGTTGATGAAGATAGGGGGCCACTAATACTTAAATAATTTTTAGATATGAGCAATTCGCTTGAAATACAATGCAGCAGCTGCCTATGCAACAATATCACACTAATTTAATGCTCCAGATGCTTTTTGAAATTAGGTTTCATTTGGTTTTATGACAAGTTTCATCATCGTAACGGACAATGAGTGGTAAGAAGCTAGTCATATTTTTATATTAATTATGTGTTAATCTGATATATGTTTAATTAATAATTTCCTTTCACAATTTATCGTTTCCAGGCACGATTAACTAGTGGTAAAAGGGCTTTTCTGCGAAATGCTTTCATTGTTTTGTAATAAATATTATTTTGTACCTATACGAATAATAATGGCAAGTAAAACTCTTATAAAGTTTCTAATTATTAAAGGCATTTCATTTCCATTATACTTAACCCGTTCAGAACCATGATCACACGCATGTGATAACGCGTTTCTTCCTTCAGGACGTTTCTTCCTGCACATGTTTAACTCTTTCGAGAAAATCGGGCATTTAAAGATTCGTGATTTAGTTTATTGTGGGCATCAGAAATTCATAATAAAATAGTTTCAGTATTTATTTTTTTTTTGTATTCAGTATTACAACAATAATTTTTATTCTCATAAACGTTTAAAAAAAGCAAATCTTAGCAAAAATAAACGTGATAGCTCATTTTGAACGAAAAATAATAGTTTGTTCTTTTTCACTGATTCATTTTTAATTCAGTAAGAACAAAAAAATTCATGTCTTCATTGTTATCCCAACCAGAGTTGTCATAACCATAAGAATGGAAAACAATACTTATGCAATACTGCAAAAGCTATAAGGATTATATTTAAAACTAAATAAAAAGATATTTTAGCTGTTATTAAAAAGACTTTTATCAGCTTAAACAAGTTTATGTGAGAGTAAAATTATCGTTTGGGATTTGCCAGATAGTATTTTGTAAGTTCTGCGTCTATTTTATTTTACTCATCATGGCGTAAAAAGTGAAAAGTTTACTTTTTTTATTAAAATAAAAACATTTTCTTAAAAATTCGCAATTTTTTTTAAAATATAGCGAAAATTTTTGTACTGTGTATTTAGATATTATCAATGATAGTAAATTGTAAATTTTAGCATAATTGACTTTATTGAATATTTTTATTTGAATTTTGAAATGAAATTTAGCTTAGCAATGAAATTCGCCCGGTCCCATGCATGCGTATTGGAAGGAGCTGAACGGAGGAAATGTTTCTTTCTTTTTTTTCCGGCCCAGAAGGGGTTACTCCATTATGTACCTTTAAACCTTTCAGGACGGGGCGATTTTCTGCGAGCCGCTCGCTAGGGACGGGATGAATGCGTAAAGACTATGCCCTTCAGGACGGATCGTTTTTGTCGCTAAGCCTAACTTAAGAAAAAATGCATAAATAATAAAATTATAGTCTTAACGTCGTAATTTTTAGTACCCCTTTAGATTATTACACAAGTTGTCAGTTACATTAAAACTAGAAAGCAATAACGTTTTCCTTTAGCTTACATGAAGTTATATAAAAAAATACGCCTCTTTTTGGGAAATAAATTTTGTAAGCACTATTCATTTTTTCCAAATTTTTCATTGACAAAACACATTAATACACTTTCAACTTAATAAAAAAAATTACGACAAATATTATTTACAAAAAGAAATAGCAAAATTAAAATGAAGATTGAGTGTGGAAAATCTCGAAGCACGGAGAAACGCAAAGTCCTACATTGTATGATTTGCAAGCATAAAATGTTTGCTACTTTTTTTTATTTACACACGATTTGTGACTATACACTTTGACATTTTTCACCCTTTTTGTTTATATTAATCAAATAATAACCTGAAGTCAAGGTTTTTGAAATAAGAAAAGTACGCGAAATATATCCGAAAACAACAAAATCTTAAGCAGAACTCACGATAAAATACCACACACTGTAGTAAAAAAATAAGAAAAAAGTATTCGATGAGTTATAAGAAACTCGAATATTTCATCTCAAGAGGAAAGTTTATGAGCACGAGCTCTGTTTCACGCTGACCTTTCAATTTTGCCCCTTCCCCAACGGAAAATATCACTCCGCTGATGTATCAAAAATATCAAATCTAGGCAGAATATAAACCCAAGACCTTGAAAGGGATCAGGGTTACTCTGGGTACGTTCGATTTCAATATAATGGACATAGGGTGCTATCTAGGGGTCATTAAAAAACGTTCCAGCTGAAAATGCACATTTGCACTGTCCGTCCCTTCACAACATCTTTACCAAATGCACATTTGCACCACCCATCCATGAGATGCGTCCGCTAAGAATACATATTTACACTGCCCGTCGCGAAGGAGTTAAATATAAAAGTAGACAGTGGTTTTGAGATTTCAAGCATTCGGGTAGCATGGTTAATGATTTATTTAATGTTTTAGATTATCTAACAGTAGAATGCGTGCTCGCACGCGTCCGTCGGTGTCGATTGGGCACCAGCACTTGTTTACCTTGTTATCCTTTTCAGCATTTTTGCAGGGAATTTAAAAAAAATTCGGAACTTTTAATTATTTTTCATATTGATTTCACAGAAAACGTTTTGTGGATCTAGGTTAATTAGGAAAGTTTTTTTACTACTAAATATACCTAAAACGACCACTTTTTTCGTTTCGACACCAAATCAATTTTTCATTTTAAAATTGCTGTATTTCAGTAAAAGATGGTTCACTAAGTATTCTTGGTAAAATATACTTCCGGAAGTAATATTGCATATTTATATGACCTTGAATGCAATGTTATTTTTTTCTCAGCGGAAACAAGCCAGTTATACGAAGAACGTTGTGTCCAAATATTTCGTTATATGACATTGGTTTATCTGCTCAAAAAAATTAATTCGATGTTCGATCCTTGTGCAGAGCAGACACCCTGGGACGGTGGTTCTTAGAACAGATCTAAGCCCGGAAGAAATTTCTAATTTGTTGCGATAGCTTTTTGAGAAAGAATCGGATGGTGGTGAGCTGTCTTGCTCTAATTCAGATGCCGATGAGGACGTAGGGTTGAATGAAAGTGACTGCGAAGAATCTGAAGAAAGTGCAGATATAGTTGATAATATTCCAGTAAATCCTGATGTATATGTATCTAGGGATAGCACATAATGGATATCGTATAATATTAAAGCTTCTGGGGTATTTGTGACTCTAATTTTTTTTTTTGGCGACAAAGCAGTAGTCTAGTAATCTTCTCGAAACATCATGTTAACGTCAGTTTTTTATGATATAAAGGGTCATAATATATGGTAATTACTTGAAATAATATTAAAATGTCTTAAAAATAAACCCTACTAAACAATAGTTGAAGTCTTGGGTAATCGAAATCCCGGAAGTGTGGTGTTAATATGATCTAATTATTTATCTGCTAAAGCTGTGCTCAATTTAACTTAGAAAATATTTTAAAAATATAATTCTTGTTTACAGTAACGTTCACATACGTATAATAAAAATTGCTACCATATTTAATAGACACTAAAATAATTCTTTGACATTATTGTACTCGAGTTCTAATTTTTGTAATATTATTTTGCATTACTGGACGATTCTTAATAATTATTATGCATTTAATCATAATTTACATTTAGTAAAAATATTTTAGCAATGCTACTGATAAACTTTTAAGTAGTGTATTTTATGATTATAATATAAAAATTCAACTTGAAAAAACGAAAACTAACTATGAATGTTTAAAAATTGATTCGCTATCTTTTGTTGTTCATGCACATCGGATATTAAAAGCAATGTTTTTTGTTTGAAATCATTTATAGGAAAAGGAACTGAATTTAGAAGTTTACTGACAAGTTTACTTAATTTTAATTATTTGTCCCATATACTCGTATAAACTAATTTTTTTAATTCCTATTGAATTCAAATTGTTATTTATCAAATGATAGGAATTAATAATCTTCATTAATTATATTTTGTTAAATTCGCATAACTTTGAGTTTTAAGTGAAGATAAAAACGCTTAATGCTTCTGTATAGGGAAAAGAAAGGTAAATGCATTGATTAACATCCTTATGATAAGATTGAAAAAATGGATTTATATCAATAATTGAGAATAAGAACAATATTATTGAGATTTAACATAAAATGATTGCATTTATCATTTTTTACCTATACATATGCCTTTTGCTGAATTAGAAATTTCTAATAACAAATATTCCTCCATTTTACACCATTTATCAGTAATCATTTCGTTACATCGTCTCTCAATATTCCACATATTATAAGATGAAGAATTGAATGCCCACTATTTAACGGCCATTTCGTCTTTGATTTCTTTTTAAAAGAGGCAAAATGGCTTGGGCAGCAAGATGAGAATATTTTATTTCTTAGAAAGGAAAGGAAAGGGAATATATCTTAAATGGACCACGAGGTAATATTATTTGCAAGTCTGAAATCGTTTTTATAGATGTCATTTTCCGTTTCTGCATGAGCATGAACATACACTTGAAATAGAGCGATAAAACAGTTTTGTCATATTGCAGACTGTCTTTCGGTGATTGTCTACTTGATTTGAATTTCTTCTCTCTGTAGACTTTCAGATGTAATACATATGTATTTCTCATTATAATGCAAAATGGTCTTAAAATTTCCATTTTATGTAATGGTATCTAAGAATAAAAAAGTATCTAAAACCACGAAGCATATGTCTATAATAACTATATCAAAATGAAAATGTGTGATTTTGCGTCTAAATTTTTATTATATTTTCTCTTTCTTTAACATGGCAATTTCACAATAAATCTTAAAGCTTTCTTCTTCATATTTCTGACATGGTATAGTATATTATTCATACTTTTAGTAATTTCTGTATTAATTTCAAAAAATGTAACAGCTAAAACAAATCAAATGAATTATTGTATTTACATAAAACTTTTAAGTTTTAATTTCCTCCTTCGACGCAATGACACGTTAGGTAAGACGCCTGTTTTCAATGTCGGCGGATAGTGTTCGAATCACGCAATGAACTTTGTTTTTGCAATTTTCTTAATTATTTTTTTAAATAACTAAATTTATTTATAAAAAAAGCCTGAGTAAATTTAACGTACCACATAAATTAAACCCAGCAGAAAAACATTTCCCAATTTGTCTCATACTGTATTAATTTCATGCACAAATCTTGTATTTACTTTTTAGTTTTAATTTCCTCCTTCGACAGTTTAACGTTTTCAATGTCGGCGGATAGTGTTCGAACTGAACTTTTTTTTTTGAAAACCCTGAGTAAAAGTCACAATGTTTACACCATGATAACAAAATTTGAGCACAAAACCATATGTGGAATCCTCAGAAAGCAGGATACCTTCTTCGAAACATCTTGGGCAGCAAAGTTCTAAAAACAAATTTAAAAGAGGACATCCATATCAATTATTCTGTTACCAGTAAGTGGTTTACGTTGATATTCTGCTATTTCTTCATCAAAGACAGCAGGTATTTTAATTTTTGAAGAACTGGCGTTGGTAGATGTTGCGCTGCTATTTTTTGGATGTTTAATGGTAGATCCATTACCTCGAAATTGGCGTTTTCTCTTTGCACTAACTCTACGTTTAGCATTACCCATTTTAAATGACAAAAATTAAAGTTTTCTGCTGTAAAAAAGGATTAAACAAAAGCTTATAAAGAGCTACGCAGTCATAAGCAAATGTAAACAAACAGTAAAGCACTCTATTTTCTTGCCAGATTCTAGATAAAAATATAAATAAAAACCTGTTGCCAATTATATTTTTGATAATTCTGAAAACTCAAATTTATATTTTAAAAAGTTTAAATTTCTTACTATTGCATATTTAAACGATATTTTGAAAAATAAAAATGTCAACAAACATTTTTTTCTACTTCGCAATGCAGACTTGTACTTCCGGGTTCAAAAAGGTGCTATCGAATGAAACTCAAATCCCCATAACTTAAGTTCTAAATAAGATAGAAACAAAATTTAAACACCATTTTAAAGGAAAAAGTTCATATTTGCAAATAACATTTAAATTAAAGAATCGAAAAATTTGACGAAAATGACGTTTTGAAGGTGTACGGATACCTTAAATGAAAATATGAAATTCTGTTCCAAATGAAAATGTATTAAAATTCCTTTCCTCAAGGAATTTCAAAGTAACGATTCGATACAAAATTAAAACCTTTAAAATACAGTAAGGAGTCCTGATATTTTTCAATGTACTTTGTTTAAAAGAATCTTAATACATAACAATACACTGAACTTAAAATTGAGTTTTGACACTTGAAGGACTTTTCCTTAGTTTGCGACGGATCTTTACGCTACCTTCACACTAATTCTCTTGGGGTATATTTGGGCTAGTATTCGCGTTAATTCTCAGCCATTCCTCTTAAGAAAAATCCCTGATATGGAGATTAGTTACACTATATAAAGTCAGGGTTTTGTAATTGTAAGATAGGAGGAACGGAGAAACTGTTGCGACGTTATGAAGGTGAGATTTAATTGATTTTCACAACTTGAGTTAAATTAAGTACGGAGTTTGCCACTATACTAAATTAGTGGATTGGGAATTTATAGTTTAAAATAGATTAGGTTAAATTAAACTGACTTGCGCTTGTGTTCACACTTAAGGTTTATTGCTTTGTATCACTCCTAGGGCATCATCTTGTGGTTTAACTTGTGTTTGATTAGTGTGCTTTAAAAATAATAAATTATTATTATTATTGAAGTTTCTGGTCCTACTTTGTTTCCTCCACACCCTTAGGTAGGCAAAACGGTGAGGGAGCGACTTTAGGGGGAAGTCACTCACAACATTAAAAGAAAGGATTCAACTATTTGGGTTTTTTAAAGGTGAGAGAAAAAAACTAATATTTCATTAAATAAATAACCTCACCGGAAGACAATATATAGGGCAGGGATGGCGAACCAATGGCAAGCGTGCTACTTATGGCACGTGACACAATATTTTGGGCACACGACCGAACAAATCGATTTGCATTTTAGTTCAAAATATTTCTGTAATTGATTCGTCAATCAAGGGAATTTTCAGCAAAATTTTTCTCAGTTCAAGGAATTATCGGAAACGCTTAAGTTAATTATGTACTTTGATGTGACGTCCTTTGATAAACTGAACTTGTCTCAATTCGTTGGCTCGAAACTGAAGAATTTTTTAAATGCAACTGATTGATTTCCAGTTTGGTTCACTATCGATTCAAAAATTTATTAAAAAGAAGTTGGAACTATTTGAAACAGAAAGATTAACAAGAAAAATAAGTAAAGATGCTAGTAACGAAAATTTGAAATGGAATTCGATTCCAGACACATTTAACTGTTTGAAGAAGCTGGATCATGTTATTTTCCTCACATTTTCATCTCCTATGCCAGCGAGTCATTTTTACAGAGATGAATTACATTAAAGACTCGCTTGGAAACCGTGTGGCAGATGACTCCAAGTTATCTGACATCTAATCTGCAACAATAGAAGTCACACTAATACTACTTTTTAATTTGAATTACATGAATATAACTAAAACGTTTACTTCTATGAAGTGCAAAATGTATTTTTTTTAGCGTTTTGAGTTGTTAGTATTAGTTTTTATTATTTTCCCATTAATAACAAAACAAAATTGTTTGACGCACCCACACCCACGGCACATTTATACCTCATTAAATATTTCTTTAGAAATAATGGCACATTGATCCATAACGGTTTGCCACCCCTGGTATAGGGTGTCCGGTCTTAAAGTATCCCCAAACGTTATGGCTAATTATTACGGAACTACCCATCAGAATATAACAAACTGTTCATCCGTAGATTGGAAATCCCTCTGAGATTTTTTGGGTCTAGTCCGATTGGTCATCCATGCACGCATTATTCAGCAATCGCGCACGATAAATTTGTTACATTAACTTCATTAGTTACGATGTGGAAGCCGCAGCAAAAGGTGCAGTGCGTACTTTAGTTAACGGAATTTAAATTAGGCACGCGTGAACAGCGACGTGTTCTAACAAAATTGTATATGAATTCTCCGACATCAAAATCTATCCACCAATGGGAAAGAACTTTAAAGCAGACGTAAACTTTAATATCTGAAACTGTAAAGTTTCCTTAAGTTTTCGTGATAGAGGACGCTGTTGATCGTGTGTGTGACTCGTTTTGTAGCACCTTAATAAGTCTATTAGGCAGCCAGTAACGACATTTCATTCAGATCAAAGACGTTGCTATAGACGTACGACTGATTTAAATTCCGTTAACCGAAGTATGCACTGCATCATTTGCTGTGGTGTCCACATATTTACTAATGAATTCAGTGTGACAAGTTTATCGTCTTCAATTTCTGAATAATTCGCACACATGCGACAGATTGGACTAGACCCAAAAAATTTCGGAGGGTTTTGCAATCCATGGATGGACAGTTTATTACATTCTGATAGGTAGTTCCGAAAAAATATGTAATTACTTTTATATATTTTAAGCCCGTACACCCTGTTTAACACTTATAACATTTCTATAATATATAGAGCTATATCATATGCAAGAAAAGCGCTCTACACCAGAATCCCCAAACCTTTTCCAACCTCGAGTCCATTTAACCTGGAAAAAGGCGAGCACTCGATACTAACGGTACAGGTCGCATGGGATGACGGAATCACCCCAATCATTCTCTTTTAGATATATTTTTATTGTGTAGGGTAAAAAAGTGTAAGGTCGAGTAAATAATTTAACTAAGTGAAATATACCTATCTATTTTTAAGGATTCATCAGTTTTTCTTTAATAATTTGAGAAAAATCCAATCAAACTGAACTAAAATTTTTCAAATATGCGTTATTTTAATATAGAACACAAATCCCCCGACACTTTACACTAACTATACAGGAATTATATTTGTAAGCAAAACATTCATATTTCGTTCAAGTTATTGTAGTTTTATTATCCTTTAATGATTAACAAAAATCAGGGTGAACTTTTCCTTGCTTGTGTCATTTAAAAGGGCGCAGTGTGTTCTGTGCTATACTCGTGGCTTTATATCTTTCTTGGAGTTTTTTAGGTAGAATTTAAAAATTTTCCTTTCAACTCAAACGTTTGGTGTTCATCACTTTTTGAAATTTGCTTTCCCTATCATGATTAATATACATTATTTCATCAAACTTTTAATTTGCTTGATCAGTTTCATCTTCATGCATTATAGATTAGATATGTCCTTTTCTTTTTATATATATTCTGTTCGTTTACATTTCTAAACCATAATGAGTCACACAACATAGTTATCAAAACATCTAAGTCGTTCACAAGGGGAAAATGCAACCTGCTCATAGAAAATGTTTTGGAACAAAAGTGGTAGCACTGATAACTCATTCACCTTGATTATCTTAAGATCGTTAAATGGATTGTCATTTCCAAAAAAAGAGGGCGGTATGTGACAAATGCATTTTAGCTCCAATGAAGACTGGTAACAAATGAACAATTTTCTCAGAGATAAAGATTTCGTGAACCTGAGGTGACTCTATGCCCAACGTGACTATTCCCGTGTTAAAAGAAAAATTTTCATCTAAGATTTGTAACATTTCT
This sequence comes from Trichonephila clavipes, assembly GCA_019973935.1. Taxonomy (NCBI): domain Eukaryota; kingdom Metazoa; phylum Arthropoda; class Arachnida; order Araneae; family Nephilidae; genus Trichonephila; species Trichonephila clavipes. The sequence goes on along the minus strand of BMAU01002947.1, from coordinate 83,597 downwards.
CTCTATAACATACACAACGTACAATATAATCATAAAATCAGTATATAACGCTACAAAAAATATATAAAATTTGTAAGAAGAGGCATATCTTAGATTTATGTTTTATTTGATACATACTGACAAGGAGAAGACACGACTAAGGAAATTCATTTGGGGTCGAGACTTGGTGTAAAAGTATATACTCCTTTAGAGTGTTCAACCCTTAATGTAATTCCGCCGAATGGCCAATCAATTCGGAAAAATTAGCCTTCGAAATTCGTACTTAGTTTTTATACAATTAAGTTTTCATTTCCTCCCGTGATGCAATGGCACACTTGGTAGGACGCCTGCTTCGTACGCCGATGGCTAAAGTTCGAATCACGTGAAAAAAAAATTTAATTCATTTAATATTTTAAAAAAAAATTAAAGTTCTGTTTAATTCAGTTGCCTAACTGAAGTTATAAGACAGTTAATTAAACTCTTATCTGTGCTTCATCCGACAGTAGAGCACTTGTAGGATCTCTCTTAGGTTGGCTATATTCGTAACAAGCGGTTTTTAAATTTTGGTCCTCTAACCCGTGGGATTTCGCAATTTTATTTATTTTTTTCTGTATGGGGTCCGCGAAGGCATCTTATCTAATGTTACGATTTTTTTTCTTTTACAGATTCTGAAAGACTTCGTGTAAAAACTGAAAGATGTGTCATTCTATACTACATCACTGAACTGTTCCCAATAAAAATATTTATTATAGAATGAATTCGATTAAAAGAATATTAATTCATTCTTTTTTTGTAGCTACATAGGCATTACAAAACATACTATTTCCAAAAAATATATAATAGAAACACATGTGCAAGGATTAAAATACGAAACGATAACGATTGCCTTAATCTCGATTTTCTAATCGAATTGCGCCTGTATTATTTATTTATTCGAGCCTACATTATTTATTTACTTAGAATTAGTATTTTGTAATATTTTATACGCATATATAATTAGATAGTTACTGTTTTCTTAAAAGGAAAAAAAAAAAAGAAATGCTAAAAATTCAGAACAAATAGCAATGGCAGTCTTAAGACTAATGAGAAACAGAGTTGTATTCAAAATTTTGGGATCCACGATGTCAGATTGATACGTAAAGGGGGAGGGGGCATGGCGTTTAAGAACCGCTGATCTAATCCAAAACTTCTTCTCTCCTACATCCATGTTTCCGAAAGGCGATGTTTTAATCTCACTTGAATGATAGCGTAAGAACTAAAGAATAATTTTAACACTCCCATTGCCAGTGTTTTAAATAGCACTCAAATTCGCATAAAATCCAGCTCTCTATACAGAAGGTGGTTTTAATCTAAAACCACAGTTAAAGGAGAATTTCTCCAAGTGGTTTAATAGAAGGGCCATGGATAGAAATCATCACCCCTAATTAATATAATAGATTTTATAAAGTACAGTCAGATTTATTTTAGTTAAATATATTTCAAAAATCTCTAAAATTAATAGACTCGTGCACAAGCCTAATGCGTAGAAGTATTAAATATTTTTTCTGTGTCCCATCTAATTAACATAGCAAAATTCTAAAATATAGGCTTTTTATTAGCTTAAGACTACAAGTTTCTTTAAAATACTCAAAACATTCCACTCAGCATTAAATTTGAAACTCTATAGACATTTAGACTGATACGATACTTTTCCCCGAAGCACAAAAATATGTATTCTTCGCTATTGTACACATAAAAGCCTTATTCATTCCAAAATCAAAACATTTCGGCTGTTTTTCTAGTGAAATGCATTCCGATAAAATTCTTTAAGAAATATTTGGAGGAAATTTAAAGCGCACAATCTATAAAAGCTTCTCAGATCTGTGTGTGGATCAGAGATTTTTCAACCTTTCTCAGGATCAAATAAAAATTCTTCTTTTGGTTAAAATTGGCATCGAGAGATGTAAGAGGTTCAAACATTACTTTTGAGAAATCTCAAGGGGAACTGTTGAAATCTAATGCAATATAAAATCCTTACAAGAACAATAGTTAGAGAGAGCTTCGAAATATTTTTAAAGTGAAAAAATTTTGAGTTTTCACAGATAAAAAAGTTGTAACTCTATAGATATTCTAGGACATTCTATGACATTTTCGTTATTTGCTTACCCTGCACGTTGCATATCTTTTAGAATGATTGCGTTTATATGAATTTATAAATATATCCGAAGCAACTGATACGTATGGAGATATATAAAATATTTTTCCAAGCATTTCAAAAATAGAAACTTTTACTTTAAGACCATTCTTCATTATTGTTGTGTCTTAAGGAAACTCTGGTGTCCATTGAAAATGTTACAGTAATTTCACAATATTTTCACAAATTTGAAAATTTAGGTTTGAGGAACTTTATTGGAAAAGAAACGATAAGGATTCTCACCATAAAATAACACTCATTTAACTTCAAATGAGAAAAGTCTGAAAACAGTTGTTAAGCACTTTAAAAATGATGATGGATATAAGAAAATTTAGTTCTTCTTTTATGGCAACACAAAATTTCCGTGTGTTCTATTATTGAAATATAAAAAAAGTCTTATTATTTACACAATTTAGTACAATAATTTTGCTACAGTAATTTCTGGTTTTTGTTTGCAATATTATATTTTTTCAAACCTTCTTTGGAAAACAAAATGATGCAGTTTAAGATCTAAATTTGTAATTTCCAGAACGTTAGAATCATCACAAATATGTGTACTTCCCTTCAAATATGTTTTTCTTACAAGACAAGCGTTTTTGTCTTAGAAATTTGGTCATAGAAACAATTGGAACAATCTACACCTCGCTTTTATAATCTTGAAAAAAAAATTCAGTAACTTTTTTTAATAAAAAAATTACGAATTGATACAATGCTTGAATACAAACTTGTGAACATAAAAATACTACACGTTTCTTTGTTGCTTTTTTCAAATTTTCACACATAAATATGTAATGATTTACTTAAATTTTTCTTTCGATGGATTTTGTTTGATTCTTGATGTTCTTGCGTCCACTAAGAGCAAACGTGGTAATTGAATTATAGTTAACCCCCTAACGGGAAATAACTACATCTTTATCTCCTTAGAAACTGTCATGTTCGAATTTTTAAAACAAAATGATGCGCAAAATACATGAACATTCACGCATTCTGACTCATTAGAAAATGCTTCTAAATGCTTTCAGTTGACCAAGAGTATAAAAGGCTGAAATTACATAGAAACGAACCACAATTTTTTTAGTGAAATGACCTTAAACCCACGTGTGTCTCTCTTGTATTTTTTATGTAGACGCCTTATCTGTTATTTTATCTGTTATCGGTGGATTTTAAAGTTGCAAATTGTCTACTCCTCAAAACTTCAGTGACTCCAGCAAGCTAATTAAGTCAGCCCGACAACTTATCCCTTCCTAATAATATGTCGAGATACGGTAGCCCAGTGGTATAGGTATCGAATCATGGCTTGCCTTGACATACATTCGACCCCAATACCACTAAATACCCACCGTGTAGGACAACAATGCACGTTAAATTTGTCGAGAGCTGAAACGTCCTCCCATTAGTGTGGTAGTTAGGAAAGGGAACGCCAGCTCAAGTGTCGTTCCGTCACTTGACCATGGTTCAAAAATATGTGGTTTGTCACGAAACCCCACGTGTAGCTGAACATTGTGGTGTTAATATTCAATCACTCACTAATAATATGTCATATTTCAAGAGAAATCATATTATTGGCCAAAATTGTAAACAGTTTTGGAAAAAATTTTATGCTTTTAAATTTGTATGATTATAGAAAAGAGTTACGTTTCACAAAGTACAATGTCGTATTTATCATCTTAAAAAGAATTTCATACTGAAATTATATACAGTAAACACAATTCAAGTTGTGACGTCTTACGCGTCTTTTCTTTAACAAGTCCTTTGGGTTCTTTGGGCCAGAAATAATGGCAACTCTTTTCCAACCAAATCCAAGAAACAAGATGTGAAGAAGAGATGCAAATAAACGGACTTTAAATGTAGGATCTTTTAGAGTAAGTGGTATGGCAATGTAAAGGAATGTTAGACAATTGATGTGCGTTGTGGCAGTTTATGATTATTGCAGTTCGTGGTGCAAGATTGATTAAGTTATATGTGTCGTGGATAAACATATTGGTGTTCGACTAGAAGTTAGCCGTCAAGCTGCATCCATTTGCAGATGAAGACAAGTAGCATTACAGAATAATATAAGGTAGGATTAATTACTTAAGAGGACTTGGTACCCTAAAAATCACAAACCTATCGTTTTTTTATTTTTATTTAATCTTATTATTTGCATTATTATCTTTCGATTGATATATCACTTGTGCATGTCGGAAAATTAGAAGTTGAATCTTCATTTGAAAACAAATTAGGCAATTCAGCCACACCCCCTTTTTAGAAAAAAAAGCTAAAAAATGAGTTATGATAAAAAAAATCTATTTTATAAATAGAAATAATAACTATAAAAAAGAACGTGTAGTATTAAAAGCAGAATATTTCCGAGGCAATACAATAATGTAATTTTTCTTCCTTGTGAAATGTGTGCATGTAAAATTTTTAAATTAAGGTATTTTATATTAATAATTTTATAATTTCAGTTCTTATTCCAGATATATTTTTCATACAAATGTAATAGTTTAATATTATAAGAAGAAAAATAGCTAAAATTTCTGTCGTGACAGAAAAAAAATTTCAAAAAAAAATTTTCTTGAGTTTTCTTGTGCAATTAGTACTCTCTAAAAGTTGATCATTTATAAAAATGTGTGGGTTGAAAACATATGAAAATGCAATTATTTTAAAGAAAAATGTATAAGTAATATCTTAAAGTGTATCTTAAGTTTAATTAAGCTTATAATAATTATTTTTTCAGAATTATAAACTTTAAAGTGGTTTTTCTCAGTTTGTGTTTTTCGAAACCTTAGTGCATTCAAAATGCTACTTCTTCTACATTTATTTACCAATCACTTCAATTTTTTTCCTTCGTGTTAAAAATAAAGCATGTAATAAAATTAGGGATCCGTTTTGCTATAAACTGAATACTTTTTAAAAAAAATAATAAAATGTAAGACATGTTGGCTTTTTCGTTGATTTTTAGCCTGTATATCAACATTTTATTTTTTTTCTCAAAAACGAATGAAGTTTTTCGAAACTCGATCCCTAAAGTTGTTAAGAACATCCATAAGAATATTATAAAAAAATTTCAGGTCAAAAAATTAATATTTACAAAAGGAGTAGGATTTTAAAATTTTCCCAATTTTCTTCAAAAAATTTAAATTTCTAAAATTGTGTGAATAATATATGAAAATTTTCATCTGGTAACATTTTCTTGAATAGAAACATTGTATAAAATGTTAAAATATAATTTTTAAATACGTAAATAAAGAAGTTTGCTCAAAGGGTGCCAAGTCCCCTTAATATTAGAAACGAGGATTAGGCGGTTCTCTTATTGAGATTGGTCTGAATTAGATTAGATCATATTATAAATATATATATATATATATATATATTGTGTGTTCCGTATTGAGTCATCGTAGATTCTCTCATATTAATTATTATAACTACATTTGTTAGAGGTTTAAGTTTAATATCTTAATGCAGTGTTTCTCAAACTGTGGGGCGCCCCCCTGGGGGGGCGCGAGCATATCGAAATAAAAGATTAAAAAAATTTATTTACTGTAATGAAGTAAAACAAAATACTTTCTGACATAATAAAAAAATACACATTTACACTGATATAATTTATCTATATCATCTGTGATATTACGCCATCAAAAATAAAAGCTTCTACTTCAAAACCTCATTTTAGCTATCTTTGATACTATAACCATATAAAAAACATTTGATTTGATTTGCAGTAATCCCATGATGAGAGATCTTTTATTACGTTTTCTTTTCAAATCGAACTTGCTACCCTTTCAGAGGAAAAAAAACCCAGACCCCCATAATCCAAAAAAATTTTAGGAAGATAAAAAATTCATCACTGTGATATTATTGCCATCAGCTGTAGGCAGCAGAATGTATTTGCTGCGGTTTGACCTTTGAATTTACTTGTACGGTTAGTTACGTACCTGCTCTTATGTATTTGTTTTTCCATTTAGGGAAGTTGTAAATAAACTATTTCTGCTGCGCTTTTTTCCTTGAAAAATACTTTATGATTTTTGGAATAGCACAGATAGCACTTTGAAGGATTACTAGGCCAAGATTTATTTTTGTGAGTATTCCCAAATATATAAAGCATAATGAAAACGTTTTACATAATTTTTTAGAACATCCCTATTGTAATAAATGCATTTTTAATCCGGGAGCAGTCCCGCCGAGCACAGTGTGCACGAAATAGGTAATTCTGACAAAACTGTTTAATTGTTACCAATGGCCCTGACACTATCCACCTGTTTGATAGTCTCTCTCCCTCTTTTTTTGGGAGTGACAAACGTTTTTTTACAATCTTAAGGGACTTGTTTTGACTGATTTCTTGGTGCGAGAGCTTTTTTCCGAAATATTTTCTATGTCCTTAAAAGTAGATCAGTATATTTTCTCTTTATTAAATTATTCACTGGAATTACTATTTTTATTGTGTACTATAAAAATAATTATAAAAAAAAAAAAAAAAGATTGGAATGACTCACAATAACCCCGCTCGACCATTAGTATCGAGTGCGTGCCGGCTCCAGGGTTAAAACATGTCGAAGTCTTTTCGCTTTAAATATTAAAAATAATACAATTATTCTTCATCAGAATTTTATATTATTGTTCATTATTCAGCATCAAATCTAAATGTTAATTCTGTGAGGCTTAAAATTACAGTTCGCTTAAAACTAACTATAATTTGAGCTATCATTTAAGAAAAATCATTTTACATTTTTGTAAACATTGCCGCGCACTTGGCCTTACTCTCCTTATAATTTAGCGATTATATCAATAATGTTTTATTTTCTTATAAATGAGCTCGTGCAAAGAGCGGGTACTTCAGCCAATATACTTTTAATGTATCAGTGCTACACAGAGTATTTTATAACTAATTATTTAATACTAAATTAATAATAAGTTTAATAAGTATTAGCGACTTCCATAGGCTTGTCTTACAGAGCAAAGTTTTTCAAAGGAATCCTTTTGATTAGAAATTGACCATTTGAATTCTTTTTCTATACTTAGTTGATATCTTTATTTTGTCTTCCAAGCAACCACAGCATTTTGCAATATGTTCCAATTTAGAAATTAGAGAAAGGAAAAATAACATAATAATTGTCCTATTGCTTATTTTTTTTTTTTTGCTTAAAAGTAACATATTCAAAATTTAATACTTATGTCATGAATTTGTGTGTGTGTGTGTGTGTGTGTATGGTTTATAATAACTATTGTTGCTTTAGCGTCTAAGTGCATCAATATTGCATTCAGTACATTATTAATGTATAGGGGGCGCGATAAAAATTGTGATTGAAAAGGGGGCGCCAGTATTGAAAGTTTGAGAAGCACTGTCTTAATGAAGTCATATTAAGATAATGTGTGATCCTAGTTCTTTCGCAGACGCTACACCTCCAGCCACGCTGATGCTTCGAGAGATGTACTTCCAAGGGGAAGTACATCACAAAATAATTGCAAGACAAAAAAAGTTAAGTTGCAATAATTACCAATCTACATTAAATAGTGATGATAGTAGTATGTTATCTGTAGTTGAAAGGGTATGCTTCTTTTTTATTACAGCTTTACGTTGATGTTTGACTTTTCATTCGTTACGGCATGATCCAGGAAACAATTGCAACCTTCTCTTCTAATTGATTGGCTGCTTCCTTTGGGCAGCAAGTGTTTTCAAACGGTATCACAAGTTTTCGATTGGACAGGGTCAGGCAGATTCCTGGACAGGATAACAATAATATTTAGTTCAAGAAACAATGACATCAAACAAAATAGTAGCTTGGACACCTAGAAAAATATGTAAAATGATTGTGCTACAAGAAACTGATATTGCAAGAAGTTTTTAGTTCAATGACTGCATACGAAACCTGAGAAAGTGTTGCTTACAACACCACGAGACAAATTCATTAAAATCAAAGCAGAAAAGGGTGCACTGGGGTGGTATCTAAAATAAGCCAGTAACAGCCTCCGGACAGAAGGGATCACTTTTGTCTAGTGGTATTTTACGCACTTACGAATCCATAGGTCGCAGGTTCTATCCACCGGCACTGGTCACCTTGGCTGAAAAGAAAACTCAAACCTTCTGACAGTAACACATCACACGCTCACCATAACAACAAATGTCTTGTTCGTTCCCCTATCCTCCGACTCACTAGTGGGGGAGTACTGTATCGGTATCTAAAATAAGCCAGTAACAGCCTCCGGACAGGTGTTATCTTTTTTTGTCTAGTGGCATGTTACGTGCTTATGAATCCATAGGTCGTGCAAACCTATCTACGTTTTTTTTTTCCTTTCTTTTTTTCGTCATGATTAAAATTGACAACTTTGACTTTCACCTATTCTATTCACTTCACTGAAGAAGTTAGATATTTTATTTCAAAAACCCTTATCAATAGAGAATAAAATACATGTTTGTTAAATATTTGTGATTTAAAGATAATACTTTAAAAATAACTTATTACTTATCAAAAAAGAGATTTCTACTTAAATTTATTGGAAAATTTTAAATAAATCTAAAATTATTTATCAGATAATTTAATGCCCCCTATTCAACACTGAACTTCTGTTTTCATTAACAGAAAATGCTTTTATTGCCCAATCTAAAATAAATTTTAATGAAATATTTTAACATAGAGTGATATACCTTAATTTTAAATTACATGAACAAAAAACTTTATCTTTCCAATTTCATTTTATTTATTTACTTATCATTTTCGAAAAAACAATTTAAACATTGTTTTCTTCTAACTGAAAAATAAAGCATTTACATGATTAGCTTTTTTCAACGTTCTTTATGAAAAAGCATTTAATACTGACCTTATTTAAAGATTCTTGCTGAAAATACTGATTGTTTTTTATTAAATAAATTTAAAATAACAGATAAAAACAAGAAAAAAATAGTAAAATGCTTTACTTTTGTGGAGCGATATTGAAAAAATCAATGAATGTCGCAAAATTAACTATACCTAAAACACTTTTAATGTGGTTGTTACACCAGCTATCATAAGCAGTATTTCACTCTGAACTAAATATTAATAGCAAATATGCTATGTTATAAATTCAGTCCCTTTCACTTAAATTCATTGATCATATATTAATATATTGTAAAATATTTAAATCTGGAAGATAAGATGTTATAGATGTATGTACAAACGCATAAAATCATATGACATGGTGTGAGGAATATTTTATACCGAAGATAAAAGGCTGTCTGTGAATCTATGCCTACAATATGAGCCCTTAATAGTAACTAGATCTAAACTTTTATGAATATTGAAAAGAAAGGAGATACACTAAATGAGCGTCATATTTCGTACAATTTGGCGAAGTTAATAGCCATAGTTGCCAAAAACGGCAATAAAGTCCTCGTACAAAGCAATGCATTGTTGAAACCGGCACAACTGTGATTGTTACAACACGCTTATTTTAATGCTGTTAAAATATTTGAATCTTCGACGCTTATATAATTTAGTGCCTGAAACTCTTCTCCTCGAAGAGCATTATTTTGATTGTTAAGTTTAACGGGATGATACATTTAATGGTTATGTGAATGGAGATAGGATTCATTTTTATTCCTATTATCTGAATTTGTATTTAAACACAAAAAGGAAATGATAATTCAATTGATAAATAAATTATAATGATAAAAAAGCATCCGAAAGTTGGAAAATTTCTACTATGAGTGAGTTTCAAAACAATATACAATAACACATGTTTTTGTGCGGTAGATATCGCACAAAAACAGCGATAAAAATAATCCCACAAAAAATATTCGAAAATATTTCATTAATTCTTACATATAACAAACAACTTCAACGAAATACTGCGAAATTTTTTTATGCGGTTGAGAGGGACCGCATAAAAAAAGACGAATTGAGAAAATATGCCAATTATTCATGAAATCGGACATAACAAAATGAAGAATTAAATTACGCATGAAAACATTTAGTTTTCCATTGCATACATGAAAAAGTTTTCAAGTAAATACATAATATAATTCACTGCTACTCATCGTAATCCAAATCGCTCATCTTCTTGTAATGAATAAGTTCAAAATCGCTTTCGTCACTTGAAGATACAATTTCAATTGAATGAATGAATGAATGTGAGATTTTATGGCGCAAAAGCCAAATCTGGCTAAACTGCGCCAAACATTTGTGTAAATCTGTGATCTAGAAGGGAAAAGAAAGAAAGTATAAATTGAATGACAAGAAGGAGGGTCGAAAATAGAGAAGGATCACTAGGGTACCCCAGGTTCGTGAGACCCGTGTTTACCAAAGATAGTAAACCCCTTGGGGAAAGGAAAATATTTCTAGGGTACCTCGGGATTGTGACACCCGTACTCACCTAAAGAAGGTGAGCCCCTGAGGGGACAATTTCAATTCATTTATTTTTTGACATCATAAAGTAAGAGATAAATTTTGTGACGAAGATAGGTCGATTAGTGGCTTGTAAATGTCATGATACCCAGATATGAATGATCAAAGTCATTTTTGAAAGTTTACACTTCTTTCGGAATCGCTATCTATTTTAAGAAAATGAATTTTCCGATTTGTTGGAAAGCTGTACTCATTTCATATATGTATATTTTTTTGCTATCAAATAATCCGGTTTTCCTTGTCCATCTTCATAATCTATCAAATTATAGATAATATCACTGTCATTGAAAGTTTCGTATTCACTCAAGCGTGGGCTGCTGAAGCGTTGAGAGAAAGCAACTGAACGTGCATTGTCGGGACACTTTTATAACAAATGAACAGAGCGTCTTGAAGTGTGTATATGTGCATTGCAGTAGTGTAACGTACATCCCCTCAACCCCAGCCTCGTGAGGTGGGGGGCACTTTAGGAAGCACACAGCCTGACTGACGCCAGCTACGTATTGACCCAATTTATAAAACGTTGAAGGTAAAATCTGACTTTGCAAGAGGCTCCTAACATTCTCCGATACACCACTGGTACATTCATAGAAAATATTACAGTAGTGCCAAAGCCGTTAAAATTCATGTACCGCATAAAAAAAAAAGATCGCACAGAAAAAAATCGCACAAAAATAAAATTTCATAAAAAAAGACCACACAAAAACAGGCTCTATGGAAGAGGCAGTTTAAAGGAAAGTAAAAGATTGTTCTTAAATATTTGTGTTTTCAAGTTGTATTTTAAGTAAAAAGCTTCAATATGCATTCTTAAAATGCATGGAACACATAACTCAAAAGGACATAGTTCCGTTTCTGATTTGAGTTGAAATTTTCTATACACGATTATTTTGAGTAGCAATACGATAATTTAGTTATAATTAATTAAAAGTGACTAAAACTATTTATTTAAGGAATTACAGATACAGTCACGTTAATTTCATTTTTAGCAACTTGGGTCAAAACTTTAAAAGATTTTTTTCTCCCACATTTTAAAGCATTCTATTGAACTGAAATTTTATATACACGATTGTTTTGAATAGCAATATGATACTTTAATGATAATTAACAAAAATTAATTGCCACTTTATATTGTGATTCTGTCATATGAATATTCATATTTATAATAATTGTAATTATTTGATAAAAAGTAACTAAAATAAAAAAAAATATTGACCTATGTAGAAATATATATATATATATATATATATATATATTTATAATTGTTTTCCTACAATTTAAGTTTCTACCTTTTAGTAAAATTATTCAATCTAAATTGTAATTACTCTTTAAATTTTTGTATAAAGACTGTTCGAAATATAAAATCAATTAAAATTACTTGAAACAGATGTAGAAGGTATTTTCTAGTTAGCGATAATTACACAATTCAATCCAAATTCCATTTCACGTTGTCTCACTGAGTAAACAATGCCATTGATTGTACAGCTTTACATTTTAATTGACTATACCATCGATAAATTAACACAGTTAAAAGCAATATTTGAAGAACCTTGAATAAATGAAGCTAGAATGCAATTAGCAGGATTAAATCAAATTCGCAAACAATACTATCTGAGTGAAAGACATCATTATCAACAATTCATTATTCTTCCTCATTATTGAAGATTTATAATGAGCGTAACGACGCGAAATAATCTTCATTCTCCATTAAGCACATTTTTCTAATCCAGAAATGCAGTTACATAATATACTTGAGTTCCAGTATTCTTTGGAAAACAGCTGACGAATAATCGCATTTTTTTATGGAAGAATCTTTTGGAAAAAAAAGAAAGGATAGAAAAAAATCATATTTTTCATTCAAATTGTAAAAAAAAAGGTTTTTAATCCTCTCGCTGCTTAGTTAATTTATTAAAGTAGGTTCAAAAATTGAGAATTGTTTTATTACGTATTTGAAATCTTCATTTTAGTGTTAAAATATACAAAAAAAAATTTTTGTAAAAGAGTTTTTATTTTAAAATATAAAATTATATCATCAAAATATAAACATACAAACGTAAATGAAACATAAGAGCAGCACTTGTTGCACAGGTAAATAGTCGGAAAAATGTATACCTGTGGAAATAGCGGAATACGTAAGTTTTGCTACATCTACGGTGCCCGTGGAAATCGAAGGATGCACAGAGGGTTAAACCTCTCGTGATTTTAACGGATATGCATTTTTTCCGACTATTTAGCTGTGCAACCCGTGCTATTCCTGTTATGTTTTCATTTATGTTTTAAAGTTCTTATGCTTATTTTTATGTGATATAATTCTATATTTTATCTATATTTTAAAATAAAAACTCTTTTTCAAAATTTATTTGTATATTTTTACCCTAATATGTAGATTTAATATGCAGATTTGAAATAAGTAATAAAAATTACGTAATTTGTGAAGCTATACTATGATAAAGTAACTACGCAGTGAAAGGGTTAAAAAGAGGGGTAAATCTATATACAATAAAAATGAAATCATGTCAGGAGCAGATAACATTAAAGTTTGACTTATTAGTAGATTGTTTTACACATCAATATGATTCTGTAAATTGTGACTTGCTTTAAAACTCTTCCGATCATTGAGTATTTTAATCAAAACACGCAATGAACTTCATAACAGAAATGCATCTTTTATTAGAGGAATTGGAACAATCACACATCCATCCTTATTTATCCAATATTAAAGTTGAAAATCCATTAATATTTGCAAGCTACACAACTTTGTTCAAATTTAGAGGTGCATTTAGCAAAACTTCTCAAAGTGACTTCCACAATTTACTGTCAACAACACGAATGAAAAATTATTGTACCTTTTTGTAGACAGAGTATCATTGATCTTGTCTGATACAATCGTTATACAATCGAAACAAATTATTGTAAAAATTATTGCAAATATATCGATAGATTATTGTATGCAAATCTAATGAAAAATATTTTTTACTTTAGTGCACAGAACAAAATTGTAATTTTGAATACACCATGAACATTTCAAGATGCAGTTATTTCATCTTTACTGTCATTGCTTTTATCAGGTCGAACGCAAAAATAGAAAAACTTCTATCATTGTAGTATATAAGGTAAATATTTCATTTTTTTCATTAATGCTTTACGTATCTGACGTTGTTATAACGACAATGTCAGTTACGAGATTCAGCTTTCCAAAGATTTACATGCTAACTCACCACTCATTTCAGTTGACCTAATTTGTATCTTGTGCATCCCGTATGTTGGTACCTTGTACACTTCCACTATTGTCGCTTGTCGCGCCCCCTACAACTTATCACTTCTACGACTTCACCCATATCGAGAGTGGATGTACCATTCCCTTCTAAAATTGCCGCTTTGTCTTAATAAACTTTGATTCGGAAATATATTGATAAATTGTTGATACTAATCACCTATGCTGATCGTCATAAATATTTGTTTGCTTTGGATTAAAGTTCTTTATCTCTCGTTGGAACTTATCGATATTAATTTTATTGCAGGCATCCTGCCTCATTTAGACCTACCAACCCCTATTTTTACCGTATTAAGCGTATAAAAATTATTATAGTTTTCGAAAATGTGCACAACTTTAATGGAATTTCCTAATTTTTAAACAGAAAAATTACTGGGTAGCCATCTCTTTAAAACATCGCCAGTATAAATTTAAATACGCGTCAAAACTGATTTAGAAAAAAGAGGGTGTGGTGGTGTCAAGGACACAGTCGTGTTTTGTACGTGAATACGTCACGTGACGGGAAATATTTTTTTTTAATAAAAAAAACTTATTATTTATATATGTCATATAATCATATTTGAACACTAAGAAGTCATCCTGGTTTCTAAGATTTTTTTTTATGGTGGGAACTATTTCCTTTCAACGGGTTCAGGAAAGAAATCAACTAAACAAATAACTAATGTGTTTTAATATAACTTTATTAATTATAGGTCTGTGATACAAAAAGGGCGATATAAATGGCATACAGGATACATCGAGATTTCTGGTAAACGTTAAATCAATACAGGTATTAACGAAACTCTTAGCACTGGCTTTTTGACCTGGCCGCTCAGAAACGTAGAGTTGTGTATCATGTTCTTCTTTATGTAAACATTGAACATCTGATCATCCTCCAATTGACGTGGTAGCTGCTGCACCATTGTACCACGGGTACCATCCACGGGTACATTAATGATGTCGCAACTGACGTATCTGCATGAATGACAGTCGCTGTGATACTAAAGGTGCACTATATATTCATATCTAATGCGGGCAACCCGTATTACTTAGGTGGATACAAAAATCCTTTCGAACGTGACAACGTGGACACTTTGTCCAAGTCCAGTGAGTTTTTACACGAAGCACACAGTTTAAAGTCAGTAAACTGAAACTGAAAGTAAACTGAAAAAGTATAGTTAAGCAGTGTCAAGCGTTTTTCTTATGTCGGCTTCAATGAGCGCAGAAACCATAGAGACAATCACAGACATCATACATAAGTCCGAATGAATTGTTGACAAACGTCATAGTAAAACGTTTATTAGCTGCTGCCCAATGTGTCTTCATAAACGACGATCGTACACAATCGATGCCTACACAGTCCGGTACCAATAAAGAAGTGATTTCATTAACCACTTCCGCAATTTCAACTGATCCAGCTGCAGAAGTACTGGCGCCACCGTTGATCTGTTCATTCGCATTCATTCGTTTACGCTCCCAGTACTGCTTGATTCGGTCTTACGGTGTTTTTTTGTACCATTCGATTGCTCTTGAGAAGCCATTTCCAACCGAATACGGGGGCCACGGTAGCCGAGGGGTATAGGTATCGGACCGTGGCCTGCCTTGTCACGAGTTCGAGCCCAATACCACTAAAGACCCGCCGTATAGGGCAGCGATGCACGTTAAATCTGTCGAGAGTTGAAACGTCCTCCCGTTGATGTGGTGTGGTTGTTAAGAGAGGAGGGTGCCAGCTCAGGTGTCGTCCCCGTCACTTGACCATGGTTGAAAATTACGTGGTCAGTCACCAAAAGCCCTCATGTAGCTGAACAGTGCGACGTTAATATTCAATCAGTCAATCAAATCCAACCGAATATTATTTCTGTATTTGGAATTGGCTTTTTGACGCATATAGGCTAACATATACTTTTGAAAATACTTTTTTTTATTTTAATACCTTATTATATTCGTTACCTTATTTTTACATTAATGCTTTATATACAATCTATAGATTTTGATGAAACCTAAAGATTGAAACTAAAATGAGCATCGTAGCTTCTCTGATTCAAAAGTTATATTAAGAGGGCATAGTACCTTGCGAGAACAAAAATTGTTCGTTGTCATATACATGTTACGATTCATCATAAATGAACAAATTTTGCTAATTTTGATCTAAATTTTATATATTATCTATAACAATGTATAAACCTTAAGAAAACTAGAGAAATTTTGTTCTTTAATAAATACAAAATTTTTTAAAAAAAAGATAATTATATATACCAAATTTAAAGAAAATATATTACTTACCTCATGTTCCCGCAAGATAATTTTTAAATTATACACTTTAGAATCTCAATTTTTGCATTAAATTGAAGTTAATTGTAACCTTTATTCTGTGTATTCCATTTAATTGAAAAGTATATTATATTTTTTTAATTTTTTTTTAAAATTAAAAAAATCATAAAAAATATTTTTTTAAAAAATTTCAATTTTTATACAGTTGCAAATCAAAATGTATTAAACCATAAAACATAATTATGGCATACAGAATTAAGATCTATGACTAGAATATGTATGCTAATTTTTGTAGCTCTAGAGTAGAAACTTTTTTTACAATCTTGCGGGAAAGTGTAAAAAATTGAAACTGAGAAAAACAAGTTTAAAGATTGACATTTCAATATTTCAAACAAAACTTAAGATGGGTAAAAAGAATGCGAGGGTAGCGAGGTGACAACACCATGCGCTCTCATTGGTCAAATCAAATAGCACGCTTACGTCACTTCCTGTTACCCATATCCGTCCCTTTTCACGAAATTACTCTGACAAATATCCAGCAATCGAAAGGAAAGATGTTACACACTAAAAAATATTAACTATACTCTATTAATGTGGCTTGTAGGACTTGGGATTTCCTTACCCGCACGATCGTGTGGGTTGGAGTGGGATTGAGTCACTGCAGCTGTAAAGATAAGTACTTAGCATGCGGATTTCCTTTTCTATTTCAATAGCTTTGATGAGAGCCTACATAAAAATAAAATAGATAATTATATAATTAAATCCAAATTTTCTTGGGGACCTCCAAGGACGGGTAACTTTTTTTCTTTCTCTCTCTTGCAATTAATATCATTTTTCATACATTTGTTGAGGAATACGGCATTTTTTTCCCTCTCCACTGATATCTGCATCCATATCTCTTCTCCCTCCTTCAAAAAAAAAAAAAAAAACTGGGTTTTCCGGAGGTATAGTTAGTAGTATTAAATATATATATATATATATATATATATATATATATATATATATATATATGACATATGATATTTAATTTTTATAATATAGTTGTGTTAATTGAGATATTCTTAATATTTTAATTGAGAAAACAAAGTTTATATAGGTTTTGTCATACAAAATTTTGAGAAATTTTAACATACTTCTCATAATTTTATCTTAAGATGTCGAATAAGTTAACAGTTATGATAAAAATGTGTGTTTTAATGTTGAAAGTCATGAATTACGTTTTTAGAAAAATGACTAACGAACTAATACTAGAGATATTGATTTTTATAAGAAACAAAAGTAAAGCCAAGTTGTATTCTTTTTTCTTCACTGAATTTTATTGTTTTGTTAACTATTTTATTCAGCAGTAATCTTATTGCATGTCATTTAATTTTTTTTTATTTTGAAATTGTGTGTTTTGATATACCGGCAATATATCAGGATTCACTATTTCTTGAAGTTTTCCTTATCTAAAATTAAAAATAATTTAATAACTTGAAACTTATTTTTGGATAACATACAGTGGATAAAGGAGAATACAATCATTATAATTTTGTAAATGGCTCGAAACATTAAGATGATAAACTTGTTTAGTTTTTGATATGTACACCTATCATTTTTTCTTTTCAGCATCTCTGAACATCTGTGAGTTGATCACGCAGATTTCTCAGAGAGATGTGTTCAAAATTAAGTAAGGTGATACAGTTTATATTAGTGAATGCGTGATGTAAGAGAAACTCAAGAATTTTTGTCTATGAAACGAATTTTTAGAATGTTACGGAAAGATTCAAAATATTGTATGCGATATTGCTAAGTTACAGTGAATATTGAGAAAATTTTCATAAATACTAAAAGTTATCATTGAAGTGAGTCCACTTTTCCGACTCAAAAATAATAAAAAAGTGCTCTTTTATTCTTGTATTCTTTTATTTTTATATTCTTAAATTTTTTATATTTTATAACGCATATGAAATAAAATATTATTTATTGTGTTGAATAGTAAATAGAAGTTGTTTGTTGTACACCCTTTGCATATTATTTATAATTTCATTTTATTAGTGACTATATCTTTTTTTTTATTTTATCTTTTTAAAATTGTATTTTATATATTCAAAATTATGTGTAACAATGGTGCCAGAGTGATTTTTATACAAAATTATTATTTTAACATTTGTATAGTATCATATATTTTTATATTTACTATCTTATTGTTTGATATATTTATTTTGCAATATAAATTTTTTTTGAAAAAAAAACATTATCTACTAGCTATAATATGAATCTATTATTATGAAGGAATAGGAAGAAACTCGAGCTCTTATTCTGGATGTCGAATAGATTTGAACAAGCTAATCTTCAATTATATGTATGGAAATTCATTTTTATCAATTAATATGTTGAAGTGTCCTTACTGTGTTTGTTGTTACAGCTTCGTTTAGTGTATTGCATTTTTTTTTAGTATTCATATTGCTTAAATATTTATACTGCGAGTAATATGTCTTTCTAAATAATGTTATGTATTGTTTTGTGTTTGTTGAAAATTAAGTTTATAAAGAGAGAAAAAACCACGCCATGACTTCCCTTTTAAAATTGGGGCGGGGCAAATGTAATGATAATTAAATTAGATTAAAAATTAAATTCCCTATCGAGCACTTGACTCCTCTTTCTCAAATCACATCTTCAAGTATCAAACTAATCCCCAATTTATATCTTCCGAACATATGGCCTAGCCAATAAACATGTCTAATTCCAGATCGTTAGATTTAATAGTCAACATATGTCAGCAGTAAATTTCAAGCACCCTCTTCAAATCCACGATACTTACCACATGTTTTTTAAATGTTATCCATTTTAACCGAAAATCGTGGCGTCCTTTTTTACTCCCTGCTCTCAGAGTCAGAAAAAATGTAGGAATGATTGAATAAATATCTCCTTTTTAAACTTTAATCTAATTCTGTCTTTAAAATCACGACAAACATATATATATATATTTTTTATATATATATAAATATTAAACATATATCTATCTATATTTATATATATATATATAGATATATATAGTATAAATATGTGTATATTTATACTATACTATATTTATACTCACAGAAAAAAAATTTCAATTAATAAATAAACCAGGCCTCAGACTTTGGGTGTGTTCTTGGGGTACAGCTAAACAAGCAGCTTCCACACGTTGCTCGATTTGATCTGATGTGTCATTTGGAGGTGTAATCTAGGTCAAACTTTGGGCAAGAATGGACCACATATTTTCTATTGGTGAAAGATCCGGAGAGCGAGTTGGCCAGGGAAGCAATTTAATCTCATGATGATTGACGAAGAACCTTCAGACAATGCGTGCCACGTGGTCGCAAATTATCCTGTTGAAATATAGTTGTGGCCAAAAGCTCTGAAGGTAAGGAAGGACAACTGGATCCAACACCTCGAGGATGTAGCGCTGTTTGTTTAATGTACCGGCAATGCGTACTAGAGGAGTGCGAGAATGATATCCAATACCACCTCATACCACCTCAGGACCAGTGTGGCTTACACACTGGTCCTGCACCAGTCACTGTGCAGTACAGTGATAACTTCATTCCATTCTACCACCCTCATCCTTCTTTCATCTCACCGGTTGGCGGTGGAGACGTCTGTGGTTATGCATCAAGGGTAGACCAAGCAATGGACGTCTTGCGGATAGACCCCTCTGCTGTAAACGGCGTCGAATGGTACGCGCAGCCACTGAATGATGCGTTACAAACTCAATGTGCTGGGCTACGGTTCGTGATGTGACTGAGCGATCTGTCATTACCAAGCGCACAATTTGCCTGTCCTCACATGAAGTGGTGCACTGAGGTGGATGTGATCGACCACGTTGGTCCGGCGTGCTCTCCTGCATCCAACAGTCACATATCCGCATTACAGTTGTTTGATTTCGTCCAACACGACTACCGATTTGCCTGAAAGATAATTCACAAAAGATAATCCACAATCTCGGTAGGCCACTATCCTTCCTCTGTCAAACTCGGATACTTGATCAAAAGCTGATCGCTGTTTTCTACGAGACATAACTGATCGTTTTTTGAAAAAAAACCAGAAAAAAACACAATTGCCGAACTTGAAATCGTCGAAATCTCCAATTCTTAAATAGCGCTTTGAGATGGCGTCACAAGCGCGCGGGATGTGTGTCTGCGCTGAAATTCTAATCATTTGCATATCTCACATCCACTAATGCATGATGTAAATTTCATGTTATTTGCATGCTTCCTTCAGGGTGTTGCATTTACGGTGGCCAGCAGTAGTGTATTTATATTTTCTGTTTCCTATTTTAATAAATTTGCCTAAAAATGCATAATATATGTATAATTGTAATTTTTTAAAATTTTTGTTGCCGAATTTTAGAAGGGTTCAAAATATTCTCTTCCAGCCTCAATGTACGTTTGTAGATGAATTTTCCACAGATTCAATGCCTCAAACTATTAATTTCTTGGAATTGAAGAAAAATGGATTTATAGCCACATCAATCTCTTCTTTTGAATGAAAACGATTCCAACGTAAGTTCTTTTAGTTTGAAAAATATTCAAAAATCGGAGAATAAGGTAGATACTCTGTCACTTTAATTTGCTCTTGTTTAAAAAAACTGTTAATCAGCCTGTATCGGAGTATACATTAGTCCCCTAACTTTCATTTCTCAAGGAATTTTCTGAAGACATTTAGTGGTACATTAGCTTGCGGTTACTGTCTCCTTTCCCTCGAACTTGTTGGTTTTGACCCGTACTTCTGAAGAAAACAGAAAACGTTACTTTTTCATATTTTACTCGTTGTTTTCTCATCATTGTCGGAGTGCGATCATCTTCAAAGACCCATGCTTTGCTTTCTTGACGTGTTAGGATGTCAAAATATGGCATTTAAGTTTCATCCCCCGTTGTAATTTTAGAAATGGGGGGCGCTATCATTCAGCAATTTAGGGTTGTCTTTACTGATTCTGACACGTTTCTGTTTTGGTGCTCAGTTAAATTATGGGGAACCCATCGTCAAACTACTTTTTTCAGATGTAATTCTTCTTGAATAGTTTTGCATATGGTTGCGGATTTAACGTTAATTTCCTTCTGTATTATATTTGGTAGATACAGTGATTATCATCCATTAACATTTTTCATACGACAGACACATTACCCGTGATTACTGCCGACTGCGAAATTAATGTGTGTTTTCCATTCTGAAGAGAATTATGACCTCTGTAAAATTCTTTAAACCATCTGAACACAGAAGCACGACACGTAGATTCATCACCAAATGCTAATTGTTGCAGCTGACTGCATTCATCTTGATTTAATCTCAGTTTTAATTCAGAGAAAATCATAGCACAATAATGTGTTCTCGCGTAAACTCCACTTCCTCTTCTAAAATTTATTCTACGCTAAAGAACTTGAAGTACGTCAGTAAAAATCCGTCTGCTGGATTAATATACTTTGTATTTTCAAATTAAATCATTATTTTTTTTGTAACTTCTCATCTGCGTGTATCTCAAAACTTTCAGAGATATCTTCAAAATAAAACTATATCATTGACCGCCATTCTCTAACTCTGCATGCGTTATCGCTGGAATCGAATTGTTTGAGAAATGTTTTAATGATGAATCCTATTGGTAGAGAATGGTTTCGCACTCCATAGCTAAGAGTTTGCCACCCCTGGTTTATATCTTCACTCAACATGCCCGACGGTTTGCCTCAGATGACTTTGCGTTACCTTGTCAAAGTGGCGCAATAACGATCTGAACTGATGGTTTGGCCACGCTCCAATCGAATCAGGATCACACCACATGAATCCCAGAATATGGTTGTTATAACTTTACCAACAAAGGTTGTAACCTTAAATTTCTTTTTCGTTGGTGATCCAGGGTGTTTCCACTCCATGGTTGCCTTTTTGCATGTGGGGACGAAATAGTGAAAACAAGTTTCGTCCCCTGCAACGATGTGATCCATGAAGTGCTAGCCATCAGAATTGTAACGCTGAAGAAATGTGAGACTGCACATCATCTGTGTTGCTTTTTGCTCACCTGATAACGCAGAGGGCACTCAACTTGGAATATCGCAGCACATCAGAAATGATAAGCGGCACGCTAAGCTCTGTCCCAGCTCGGACGAGATTTTCCAAACAGTTACTCGTCGATCATGTTGAATTATTTGTTCAATTCAAGCCATGTTGATTGCTATCATTGAAAAACATGGCAAGCCGCTCCCCGCCATATTGTGATTTTCGACATCATTTCTGCCTGATAGAAAAGAGCACATCATTTCGCTACATATTGTCTGCTCTTTACTCGGTAGCCATAAATTTCAACGATTTGACTATGATGATCAGATATGGATATATTACTTGCTCATAAAAATCGAACCATTGTTCGCACCTCCAAACGAGACTAACTTTCTAATAGACTTTCCGTTTCAATCGTTTTGGAACTTTCCTTACTTACCTGCACTTCAGCTGTAGGACAGGTAGAGCTTTCTGTCTCCACTTGGGGGAAAACTATTTCTCCACAATATGTAGTTTTCAAATGCTGAGGCTTGCAACCTTTTTTTTTATCCATCTACGTAATATTTTATTATATTCAACTTCAAATAATCAATATCGAAGAAACGATATGCACAGGGAGTGGTTTACTTAACTGAACGTTTATGAAATAAATGTATTATCAAAGATTTATTTAGCTTGCGACGTTCAAAATGAAATCTCGTAACAGCTTAACTCTGATCCCTTTTGCGTACATTTCATTCAAACATTCTTTCTAATTCAACTCCTTTAATTATATACTTCACCACCTTACTTATCATTTAATTTTCGTCTCTACTTATACAGTGCATACGTCACAGTTCTTTCATAAAGCGAGGTTCTAATGTCTAACAATATCATTAAGTAATTAGAGAGATTAGTTATGAGAAATGTGCGCGTGAGATTATTTTTTTAATAGAGAGTTGTGTAAGCAAAAAATGCAATTCATCGTAATATTTTTTTTTTTGTCAAGTGTATGTGATCCTTAGGAATAATTGTGTTTTTACTAAGAAATATTTATATATTCATTTCTCTGCAATATATATCTGAAATTTTTTTAAGATAAACCTACAATAACTCAAGGGTGAATGTTAGCAATTTTTGTGTATAAATAGAGATAATCAAATCAAAGTTTGTTATTCATAAAAATATTTAATATATCAAAACAAGAATTATATAAAAAAAGGTTTTATGTAAGTCAATTCCTACAAACAAAGAAACAAAGAAAAATGCTATTTTTGCTACTTTTTATTAAATAATTACAATTAACATAAATATGTATATACATATGACAGAATCACAATATTAAGTAGTTTTTTGTTTGTAACTATTTATTCAATAACTAAATTTAGTTATTCCAATAAAATAGTACTGTAAAAGGAAGTCACATTCTCACACACACAGAAATTAGGCCAACCTAGGTGGGATTCGAACCCAAGACCTTTGGTTTAGAAGTTCAACGCACTATCCATTGCGTTACAGATACATAACGAGTGATTTTCCTTTTATATAGGGTGTTGGACCATTATTTTTTTTTGTTACTGTGTATTCCTTATTTAGATAGAACTAATATTTGAAGAAAACTGTATTAACATCAAGTGTCATCCAATATAGGTTTATAAAAATGTATTTGAACTTGAGTAGAAAGTATGTTATTGACGATTGAAAAATTTGAATAAGCTATATATATGTATATATATATAATATGTATATTATATATATATAATATGTATATTTTATAATATATATATATATATATATATATATATATATATATATAGGGAGAGTGTGGACTAATAGAGGGAATAGGAATAAGAAATCACATTTTGTGACATTTTGAAAGTTATTCTCTACATGTGAATAAAAATCTCTCAGTAATTATATATAAGTATACCATTAATTAAAATATATATATATATAAAATTACCACAATAATATATTCTACTTATCAGAACTTATATTGAGATGAAAATCTATTTTAGCAACCCATTTTAATTAAAACTGATTGATTGATTAATTGATTGAATATTAACGTCGCACTGTTCAGCTTCACGAGGGCTTTAATAATTAAAACTGAAAATACTAATTAAAATACATCATTCAAAAATTCTTACTTTATCTTGGAAATTTAAAAGATTTCTTTCTTATTGCTATATCGTCTCTCCGCTTTGCAATGAATCTTCACATGCAGAAACAAATTTAAAGATATTTTTTCTCTGTTACGAAACATGTTTATTACAATTTCTTTTAAAGTAAGTACCTAATAAAAAAGAAACAAGGGCTGTCTAAAGTTAGGGAAAGTAATGTAAACATTTGAAAAAAATGCTGTTGCTACAAATTTACAGGAATGACAATACTTGTAATTTGCCTTTCTTCACAGGAAATGAAAATATTTTTGTTAACGAAGGAAACAAATATGACTTTTGCTTTAAAATAGCAAATTAAATTTACATCTTACATATTGAATTACAGAGAGGAAAATAATGCTGTCGTTAATTTTTAACGTAAATTATTTTAGAATAATTAATGAAAAATAAGTAATTTTTAACTGAAAGTTCAATAAAAATTTTAAAGTTTAGAATCAATTATACATCAGAAATATAAAGTAAAATATTGTTCTTCTGAGACGTAAAGTTATCCTAATATTTAAAAATAATTAATACAACTAGTCGTTAGTTCAGAAAGCATTGTGTTTTGGTATCAGATAAAAGGCTTTTGTTATTGAAAAAGGAAAGCTAGTAATAAAATACCTTTATAAATTATAGCCTATGTGTTATTCTGATGTATAAGCTATATTATTGTAAAGTTTCATTAAAATACAATCTCTGTTTCTTTTGTGTGAATAGGTAACAAACATACATACACACAAACAAACTTTCATGTTTATAATATTAATAAAGATTCCTACAATTAATTCACACTGTCCCTATATATATATATATATATTTAGTATCCACCCACCAGTTAGTATGGTAGTGACTGTTAGCTGGAACCACCAACATTCACTTTAACTGTGATTCCGGCGGACAGTTGGATATAAAAAACTGATCGAAAGGCGATGTAATTGGAGAACAGAGAATGGACGTGTTTCACCGATTGTTCACCTGCTGATGTAAAGCGTAGCCACCATCCTCCTTTTCATTCATTTTATTTTAGTATTTGTGTTGGGCCGTCTTCTTCTTAACCTATTAAATGTTTAAAAATCTGCTTTTGCGTGAAATGAAATGCTTCTGCGTCTTCTTCATTTCCAACCCGTGGTGATGTGTGAGCCCTCATCTCACATGGAAGCCCGACTGGTCCTCTTTCCTGAGATTTGCTGAATACTTCTTGAACTGAACTAGCCCGTTCGACAAAAATGTAAATGGGTTTTTGTGATTGTAGTTTTGAAGAAATTGTTCAAGAAAATATGGATGTAAATGAAACTCCATTAATTTCAAGACTTTTGGTTCTCTTGGAAAAAGCTCTATTAGTACAATTTTTGTAAAATTCTGTTTTGAAGAATCTTTTTCTTAAGTAATTCTTTTAATTGTTTTCTGCGTTAATGCTCTAGAAGAATTTGTTGCAGAATTGTAGTCAGTTGTTTTCTTATATTTTCTGAGAGTTTTTATATATTTTGAATTTCTATTTATTTTATTCAGTTCTCCCTACCGAGTTGCAAAGGAGGAAGGCTGATACCTTTAAACTAGTTTTACCCCACTTATTTGGTTCTAAGTCCAAATTTTTTTTTTTTGACTTGCTAGATTTTTTTTAATTTTATTTTATTTTATTTATTTATTTTGTATTTTTTTAAAGATTCTATCTTCATGATTTTCTTACATATTTATACTAGCTGGTATACCCGTTCTTCCCACAGAGGGTGAATTGAGAAATTAAACAATGCAGAATGAAGGATAAAGAAGTTTTTATGAGTTAGTTTTACGTGAATTGCAAGTTAAACAAAAGAAAAAAAGCTTTTCGCTTATTTCAGCTGAACAGAAAAAAAGTATTTGTTAAATGTTAAGTCTGTAGATCTAATAGCTGATAAAAAAATTTTTTTTTTATTTATAACACCCCATAACACTCTTGTGTGGGTCTATGTTTGAAAGCACCTTCCTAAGCTGATCTCAGCTCAGCAAAAGTAACACATTACTACACATGTTGTGTAATGAACGCTTAAAATAGTGTAAATAACTTATATCTGGATGTGTAATACATTAATATTACCTTCTGTTGTATTTATTTTATGCTACATTTGTGAAATTCGCAAGCAACGCCGTTCCTTACATTATAATGGTGATTATATGGAAACATAGTGAAATGTTAACGATAGAGCCAAGTTGGCATCATTTTTGGCAAACATGTTAGCAATTTGGGGATTGATTGAACGGTGTGACAGTTGATATGCTGTAGGTCCAACTGGTGGGGATTTGCAACAAAGAAGATAGCACAAAAACCTTCTCCACAAAATTATACATATACATACCAACATTCATAGTGATCGGTTGAAAGGTGTGGGAGTGATGCTATTTCATATATACAAACATCCATTTATATATATATAGATTATGTTATTTCTTGTTATGTCCATTATTTACTATTTATTCTTTAGATATAGTATATAAATTTCTTCCATGTATATATAGTATTTGAAATGAAGCAAAAAATATAAATATTGTAGGATCAATATAATAAGAAAACCCCCAATTGAATAAAATGTATCAGCGCAAAAATGCAAAAAAATGAAATTCTAAAGTAAAACTTTTTCAAAACCTTAAAAAAAAATCTCAAGCATTGAGAAAATAAGATATTTTTTCGACAGAAGTAAAGAAAGAAAGTTGTGAATGTTTGAGATTTTCGATTAATCGATATGACAAAATGTATCTACTTCCCAAAATATCGTCACTAAAAAATAAAAGTTTCTACGATGGAATTGGTATTTGCCCACTTTACGCATTTGGTATGCACCGTAAGCTAAAAGTATATTTTCCAACGAAATATGTGTCTGTGTGTGTGAATATATATAATACTTAAAAGGTGCAGGGGAAAGTACTTTGGAACGGAAATGTATGCCTTTCACATGATAGAGCGTATATACAGGCAAATAAGGAAAGCATGTCAACCTTTCGCCGTGTAACAAACAAAATATTAAAATTTTGAACAAAGATGAGCTTATTTTGCCTGTGATTGGATTGGAGGGACTACTACACTCCACCCCAAAATGCTACGCTTAGTTCGTTTTCATTGACAAAGTGCGAATGTAACAAATGATGTATGGATATTTTCTGAAAGTTCTTTTTATCAAACAGGACCAGAAGGAGACATTTATTCGTTCATTTAATGTTAAACTTATTAAGAAATTACTTGAACATAAGCCTTTAACTTAAGTTAATATTAAAAGTTACCTTAAGTGAAAGAATTTCGAGCCATGTGATTAAATTTGATCGAATAAGTTTTAAATTTTATTCAGAATAGTTAGCTATGATAAGCAAATATTACTCAGTGACATATGGCTTAGAATGCTGCGTATTTTAGAAACCCAGTACCTTATTAATATATATATTTAAAAAATCTAGTTTCGTTTACAATGCAGTAGTCTACATTTACAAGCAGCTTATTGCAGCATTTCTCAAACTGTGGGGTGCACCTCCTTGGGGGCGTGATAACCTCACTAGAGGGCCCGATCATATAAAAAATAAAACATTAAAAATATTATTAATTTACTGAAAGAAAGCAAAACAAAAAAAATACTTTCTGACATAATAAAAAATAAAATAAGCATCTACACCAGTGTTTCTCAAACTGTGCGGCGTGACCCCTAGGGGGGCACGATAACCCTACAAGGGGGCGTGAGCATATCGAAAGTTAAAAGTTAAAAATATTAATTTACTGGAATGAAGTAAAACAAAATACTTTCTGACATAATAAAAAATACATATTTACATTGATATAATTTATATATATATATCATTTTGTGAAAAACTTCATCAAAAATAAAAGACTCTACTTTAAACGCTCATTAGCTATCTTGGATCCTATAACCAAATAAAAAATATGTTGTTCGCTTTGCTGTAATCCTACGATGAGAGATTTTATTACGGTTCTTTTAACCTAAAGTACTACTTTGCTGACCTTCGAATTTACTCGTATGGTTATCTGCGCCTCTTTTTTTTAGGGAAGTTGTAAGTTGCGCTTTTTTTCAATGTGAAAGAGTTTTATCATAAATTGATAAGCATATTGACCACTTTGAAGGATTCTTTGGGCAAGATTTATTTTTATGAGTATTCTGAAACTTATAATGCATAATTAAAAACGTTTTACACAGTTCTTTTTTGGAACAAATATTCATATTTTTATATTGAATACACTTTCAACGCGCGAACGATGCGCATAGTCACCCAGGATCCTGAAATTGTTAATTCTGGGAAATTTTTTTATTTGTTACCAATGACCTTGACAGAATATTCTCCAATATGATAGTCTTAATGGAAACTGAGATGAACTGATCACATATCTCCTTCTTTTTTAGAAGTGGCAAGTGTTTTTTAGAATCTTATGGTACTTGTTTCGACCGAGTTCCCGGCACAACCACTTTGTTCAAAATTATTTTCTTGAATATGGTGCAATTTCCCCTACGAATAACTTGGTGGTTTTAATTGTGATGTTGTACGACTGATTTTGGTTTATAAATGTAAATGAGCAGAATATGAAAAAAAGAAATGAGCATCTGTGATCTCTCTGAAAGGAAGTTGAAACTGATCAAACAACGGAAACACACTTGCTAAAATAATGCATGTTAAGCATGATAGTGGAAGTAAATTTGTGAAAAGCAATGAACATGAAACGAAAGGAAAATTTTCAATAGCTGCATTAAAAGCTCCATTAAGAAAAATATGAAGTCATAAGTGTACAACAATATGCACTTCGCCCTGCCAAAAAGACACAAGCCAGATAAAGTTCAACGGGATATTTGTCGATCATAAAAGTACATTAAAATAACAATAACGTGAATGTTAGAGTGACAGTTTTGCTTACAAATAGCATTTCTGTAATGTTAGCGAAAAGTTCTGTGGTTTGTGTAGTTAATTAAGGTCACGCACATTTGGAAAAATTTAGTTAAAGTTTTATTGGATTTTTTCTCAAATTATCAAAGAAACAATGAAAAATTATTAAATAGGTAAGTATATTTTCTCTTTGTTTGATTATTCACTGAAACTATGATTTTTTTTCGTGTATATTAAAATTAATTATAAAAAAAGAACTGGGGTGAGTCACTCCACGCCAACATTAACATTAGTATCGAGTGCCCACCGGATCCCGGGTAAAAACATTTTAAAATTTTCTCGCTTTAAATATTAAAAATAATATAATTGTTATTCATTGGAGTTTAACATTCGTTTTTAAAATTTAATATTAATTCTAAATGCTAATTCTGCGAGGCTTAAAATTACAGTTCGTTTAAAACTGTTTATAATATGAGCATTCATTTCAAAAAATCGTTTCACATTTCTGTATACACTGCCATGCACTTGTTTTTACTCTCCTTACAATTAAGCTATTTTATCAAAAATAATGTATTATTATTTTTAAAAAAATAAACTTGTGTGAAGAGTGGGTTCTTCAGCCAATATAAGAACAAGTTAAATAATTATTAGTGACTTCCATGGGCTTGTCTTGACGAGCAAAGTTTTTCAAAGGTGTTAGAAATTAACACTCAGAGTTATTTTTCGATATTTAGCTGAGATCTATGTTTAGTCTTCAAAGCAGTCATCGCAGAAAATCAAGATTCACAAAGGTATGATGTTGAAAATAGTAATAGTATACGAAATGCTTTTGTTTTAGTGCAGATAATTCAGCATCTACATCTGCCCAAAATTCAAAGAGTGATTTATTACAAAATTGCCCTTTGATTTCGTCACTGGATGCGAAATCTATGAAGATCTTTTTTTTAGCAGTTGAGAGCCCTTCTGAAGTATTTTGAAATGGATCCCTAATCCATTCGTAACTTGCTGTCAATTTGCCTTCTTTTGCGTACTTGTTGATGCTTTATTATCGTCGAATGCTTGCTACGATTTAAAAAATATATCTATGATTTTGTTTTAGTCTTCTACCGTAATTACTTAATACTGTAAATTACAACTAATGAATGAATTATGAAATGTATATTCAAGATGGAATCGGTAGCTAATCAACTCGACCAAGACTGACTGGAAATGTACGAAGTACAGCAATTTTACATGTTTTGTGCAGGCGTTCGTTAGGTTGCCCAGACTCACGTGAACGTTCGCAAGAATGCCACATGTAATGGATATGATAGAGAGCAACATAGATTAGACTATTTTTAATGACATTTGTACTTTTATAAATTGATGATTAAGGAAATAAATCTTTAACTAATTATCATTTTGCAATATGTTTCAACCTACAAATTAAAGAAAGAAAAATAACATAATAATTTCCATATTACTTAAAAGTAATTTACTTAAAATATATATTACTTAAGGGTAACATATACAAATTTTAATACTTATTTATGATTGAAAATTCGGTCACCATTATTGAAAGTTTGAGAATCACTGATCTGCACAGATATAATACACTTTTAGACGTATCAATATTGCACGTCTTTGATTATTAATTTAACAACACAAGGTTAACAAGTTTAACAATTACTAGTAACCCCTTGGGCTTGTTATATACAAAATTATGTAAAAATAATACTTATGTTGACAACTTTACGGCTTATAATTAAATTCGTATTGTAGCTTTGCGTCAAAGTAACTTTTTATTGAATCCAATACATTGTTATTGTTTGGATAGGGATAAGGGGGAAGGGGTCGTGAAGAAAATTTGGCTGAAAATATATATTGGGTCTTAAATATTAAAAGTTTCAGAAGCACTGACTTATTGGATTTTTAAAGCACATAAAAATGCAATTGGAATACATCTCTTAACAATATTCTATTCTTTCTAAGGTGAGTACATTAAAATAACAATATCAATTTAGTAGAATAATAGTAATTCGTCTTTAGTAGTGAAAGCAAAAAATTATTAATTATGCAAATATCTAGAACGTTTGGGGCGCATAACAATAATAAACATAAGAAATTTCTTCACTTCAAACCCGTTAATGGCATTATTTTCAATACTTAAACTTTTTACAATTTGCTAATTTTAGGGAAAAATATATAAAAACGAATAATCGTATTAATTATTTTTATATCGGTGAAGTACAACTCTATGTATAGAATTGCTTCTGTTAGTTTACTTACCACAAAACACTGTACAATACTCAGACAATTGAATAATTATTTTTTTAATTATTCTTTCAGAAGTAATGAAAAATCTGTTGATAACAAACCACCCAATTTGGAACCACACTCAAAAGACGAAAACGACACCTGGACTTATACCCCACTTTCATAGCTTCCAGAAGCCGCAATACATTTAAAAACCTACTTGTAATTTCGACCAACTTATTTTGCTGATTCCTGCTCTTTAATGCTTTGGTATATCAATAGATTAAATAAAAATATGTGTAATAATAAAAATATGCTAAAATAGAAAATAATCAATACAATTTAAAATAATTTCTGTTATTTTGGATTCTCTCCATTATTTTAGAAAAGGGAGAGGGGTAATAATTCCGTAATATACAAATTTTTATTATAATTTCGAGTAAATTCGAAAACGTGTATAAAATATTACGTATATTCAAAATAACTGAGGATTTTCCTCAAAATAGATTAAAATATTTAATTCAAGCAGTCTACAGTACGGAAATTTGACTTCTCATTTAGAATTTTTCCTTTCCAATTTGTAATTGATTAGTTATTGAGTATCATTTCAATCTGCAGTTTAAGGCTATTTACTTATAACATTTGTTACGAGGCAAATTATACTTGTGAATATCACTTAAAGATTAAATATTTTATTAGAAGCATATTTTTTTCTTTTCATTCTTTCAAGTGATTTTCTTTCCTCATCACTTGAACTATTATTTAAAAAGTTATTTAATAGCTTAGAAATAGTTGAAAATTTAAGTATAGATATAAATGTTTACCGAGTTTTCGTTAAATTGATATTTTTTGAAAATCTTGCAGGGAATATTCTATTAAGGATATTTTTGGCTAATGTTTAAGAATAGGCCCCGAATTTGGAATATTTGTTCAGATATAAAAGTAATCAAACATTAATATTATATTATATCCTCGCCATCCTGTAAAGAGAATCACTTATTTTATCATACTACTCATTTCTATCCAAGTTGATGCATTTTTTTTATAAAATGTGTTTTTGCATTTGTTTCTCCTATACCGCAGTGCTAAAAGAACGATCCCTTTGCGTGTTAAAAAGAAAAACTGACAATTTATGAAGGATTTTGAAATATTTTAAAAACACTGAATTTTAAAAAAATGCA
This sequence comes from Trichonephila clavipes, assembly GCA_019973935.1. Classification (NCBI taxonomy): domain Eukaryota; kingdom Metazoa; phylum Arthropoda; class Arachnida; order Araneae; family Nephilidae; genus Trichonephila; species Trichonephila clavipes. The sequence goes on along the minus strand of BMAU01002947.1, from coordinate 51,147 downwards.
TGAGTTATAGCGTTAAAATTTTTATAAAAAATTGAGACAATTTTCTGTTAAAAAATGTGCTCCGCGTTAAGTTTGCACTCTCATACATATGGCGTAAAGAGCCTTAATTTTTAGAAGTAATTAATTCCTTTATCTTATTCATATAAAATATTTTGCATTATTTTGTACTTACAAATTTTTAAATTTGAATACTTTTTGTTATTTTATGTACTAAAGGTTTTGAGTGATAAAGCATTGAACTATTTCATTTTTTATACATTTTTTTACAATTATTTCTATTAAAGTTTTAAAATTCTAGATAAACATCTATTGAATTAAATGATGTTTTATAAAGAACTGTAATAATTTTTTTCATTTCGATATTATTTCCCTGAATAAGCGTGTTTTTTTAATAATTCAATTTTAATGAACACAGCGTTATGATATTAAACCCTTTTCCTATCATCTTTTATTTTAAATCACATGATAGTATTTCTTTTAGAAATTAGCTACTTGTATTCTTGGTGATACATTTTCTTAAAAGAGATATACGTAGCCTATGTTAATCCCATTTCCTTGTTATTATTATTTAATCTAGTGTACTGTTAACCATCAAAACTTTAACAAAATAGAAATTAAGGATATTAAGAATATTAAGTGTTTACCTTATACTGTTCTTTCTTTTACATCTTAAAAGTTATATTCTAAAATATAGAATAACGATATATATATTTAAGGATAATATACTATATTCTTAATTATATAAATCAAATAAAGCATTTGTTTTTTTACAAAAACATTTTCTAAGAATGAAAGCTTTTAGAACAGAAAAAAATCATCCTCTCATTGTTTTATAAGATGAGCCATAGCAGAAGATATGTTAAAAATAAGAAAATAAAACAAACTATTTTTGAATTGTTGTTTAAGATATTCAACAATATTTAAGTTTTATCACACAATTAAAAGTGTCCAATAAAATAACGAATATTTTGCGATTTTCGTAGTCTATATTTCAGTTAAATAAAGAAGTATAAAAAAGTTTCCTGTGTGTGTTTGTTTCATAAAGATAAGTATTCACATTTTTATAACATTTCACTTTCAGGAAGATAATAATATTTGCTTGTTAAAGATTTTAATATATATATATATATATATTTGAAATCTTTCACTTGAAACTTTAAATTCATAACATGCATCGATTTTCATTACCATTTATTTTAAACAGAGTTTCAGAAGTGACTGTAGAGGATTAATATGAATCATGATTTTTCCCTACTCATAATTTGTTAATTGTTAATTTGAGTATAACTTCCGTGTGCTGGTATAACAATTCTTCTTACATAAGTAAATGGTGTATTACCTACGTTAGGGCTTCTCAAACTTTCAGTATTTGCCACCCAATATTCAATCATAACTTTCCTCGCACCCAGCTCTTTACAATAACAATGTATTGAATTCAATAATACAATACTTTGTCTATAAAGCTACAATATTACTTTAAGTACCACCGGCGTTTATTATCGTCTCTCTCATCCAAAGAGTTAATTGTCCCGGGACTTGTATATACGTTTTTTTTCTGTTAAATACTATCTGTAAAATTATACCGTAGGTTTTGGAAGGCAATGAAAGAATCTTAACAATGCTATTTGTGTTCCTTTTCTGTCCCGCCCCCACATATATCACATACGCGCGAGGAAAACGGTGACATTGGGCAGCGTAACCTTTAATCGGCATTTGAGGAATTCATCCTAAACGGTACAAATGATCAAGATAAGTGTTAAAATTTGTGTATATAATTTTATATATGACAAGACCATGGGATCAATGGTAATGATTCAATTGGTTCTTAGTATTACTAAATTAATTATAAAATGCATTGTGCAGTACTGATACATTTATTAGTGTATTATATCAGTATAAATGTATATTTATTTCTTATTATGTTAGAATGCATTTTGTTTGAAAACGTTCAGTAAGTTAATATTTTTTTTACCTTTTGATTTCGACTTTTCAAAAAGCTCGTTTCCCCTCGTATAGTTATCACGGCCTTCTGGGGGAGTGCACCCCACAGTTTGAGAAATGCTCACTTACGTACAGATGGGTGCATTGTGCATAAAATAATTAAGCTGTACTAAAAGGATTTTAAATATCGATTCTTAATCATACAAATGCAAAAAACAGTTCATTTTTTTAAAATTATTTTTGGTTATTGATAAAAATAGAAATTTAAACAAATGAAACCAAAAAAATAAAAGTTTTATTATTTATATATAATGCAAAACCTTCCATAAATTTGCAGAATATAGTGTTATATTTGGCATAAACTCCTCGATATATTTCAATTTTTAGGATAATTTATTTAAATACTGTGGGATTATCAACCAATATTTTTACTTCTGTCTGCTTATTTGTATAAATAATTAATCGAATTTTTTTCTGGTTTTTAAATTTCTGGTATTTTAGTTTAATCTTAAATATTATAAATATTATATGATTTTTATTATAATGACCTTTGTCTTTCATTGATTTTTAAATTTCTATTTATTATAAATGAAAGTATCAAATATATCCAGGAAAAGTAAATTATTTAACATCATTTTTTGTAGTTATAAGGGTAACAGAAATAGAAAAAATTTAAAAAAAATTCTATAAAATATAAAATTTTGCATGATAAACTTCAATTTTTTTTTACCATTTTCTAGATATTTTGAAAAAAACAAAGAACTAAATTTCTTATTTTTGAACTGATGCTTCACTTTTTGTGGCTGTTATTAAACTTTTAAAATTTTTGAGTATTAATTTCTAAGATGCTGAAAAAGAGGAAGCAATTAATTAATCAGACTTAAATTAAGCTCTTTTTTATCATTCATTCACAGTACTTCTTTAATTTTATTTCCTAAGTTATATATTCATTCTATGAATTTATCTCTTTTAATTTAATATTTCTGTATATGAGTAATTTCATACTTATTTATACATATACATATGCATATATATATATATATATATATATATATATATATATATATATATTCTTGAAGAGAGAACAATCTATATAGCAGTCTGTTATTTCAAAGTGTATTTAATTGAAATCTAAATGAAACATCTCTCTTTCTGTCTTTACTCTCTCTCTCTTTCTTTCCGTCATCTCTCTCTTATTGCTCTCCTCTCCTCCTTTTTCTACTCTCTTTTCATCTCTTAACAGGAACACTCTTTGACATTGTTTACACAATCCATGAATATTGCATAGAAGAAATTATACAGTAATATTTTTAAGAAAAGAACAGCAATGTTTTCCAAAATGTATAAAATTCTTCAACATTTAGTAATATATATATATAACTTTGAAAATATATATATTTTACTCTACAAAATATGTTTAAATTATTTAAAATCATGGTTATTTGATTGGGAGAAAACGTATCTAAGGAACAATTGTGTAAATTTATTATTTTATCTAAATATATATGTGCACATTGTTTCTGATTTTCCATAGGAAGACGAACTCAGACAAAATTCATTAGACATGTTATTCTGTGAAGTCAAGCTCAAGAAATGAATCCGTATAGATATCTTTCTTGGAGACATTCCTACATCTCAGATACGCTCTAGGAAAGCCTGGAGTAACTAACACTTGGCACATAAGATCTTTATATACTCTAAGAAAGAGAAGCACACTTGATGTCAACACTGCAAAGACTTGAGAAAGCAATCTAAGAGTCTGTCTCACACGGGGGCTAGAACCAGACCTCACCTTTTAGCAACAGTGTGATGTATCCCCCCTCAACATTGATAATTGAGGTATCCGGTTGTTTCTAATAATCAAATTATGAGATAATTAATTGAAATTATACATCAATTCAACATCCACATCAATATAAAGAGAAAAATTTAAGATTTCCGAACACGGTAAAAATGAGCAAATTCGGTAAAAGCAGATATTTTGGTTTTTTATTTAATTGAATAGGGGGTATCTTTTGGTTAACAAAACGTACTTTGTTTTGTTTCTACGTAACATAAAGGCCCAGTTACAATAAATTTTATAAAATTAGAAAAATCAAAAGGGAGTCTCCAATCTACCAAAAGTGGGCCTTTAAATTGTTCGAAATCTATCATAGCGTTCTCATGACTCAAAATGTTATAAATGTACTTCTATAAAACTCTTTTAAACCTGAACTTTATATTATTTTTTAGAGAATTTATTTAAATATTTCTTATTTTATGAATATTTTTTAAATAATGGTATCATAAAGAATGTGTCACATTTCTTAAAATGTTTACTCAATCAGCTCCACAATTTTCAAATTGTAATAAATTACTAAAATTTTAATACATTCTCTAGATACATGCATTTACTTTGTTTTAGTAATTTTTTAATGGTAAAAATGTATTACTTTTTTCTCTAATTACTTTGATGTTTTCAAATATATTGCTGGAATTTCACTTATAATCATGATTTTTGTAAAATTTAATTAATTCTTTTAAAATATTGATGTAGGGAAATATTAGTATTTAATGGTATTGATTTCTAAAAAAACATTTATAATATTTAAATATGCTATTTTTTAAAACAGTACTCTGAACGTGTTTGGGTACCTTGCGTGTTTTACATTGTAGTAAAATTTAAATTGTATGCTTAAAAACTATAAAGCATAAGACTAAAATAATAATTAAAAATCAAATCGACTCGTAACCAAGTTTGGAAGCTAACCAAAGCCGTACTCGTATTATTATCTAATAATTATGAAGAATTCAGTAAAGTTATCGAGCAATAATTTAAACTTAAGTTACTACGTGTTTCTAGAATTAGTACCAAGGGTCTAATTTTAATACTTGCTCTGCAAATTATGCATAATTTTTTTATTAGTAAAAATAATTTTAACTTTCATAGTAGCTGAACGTCTTATGCAAGAAAGATCTAGACTTTTAACTGAATATATTTTTTGGAAGAATTTCTATATAAATATATGGGCATGTGTGAGTGAGATGGGGTGCGCTTTAATTTTTTCTATTCTAACAAATACCATTTCTTACTCTCGTACCTCATAAACCGCATATATTTTGAAACTACTTTCTCAAAAGGCAGTTTGATGAAGAAGAACGATGCTTACTCAGAAAAAGAATTTTCATCCCTTCAAGCTGTGGGCGTAAAATGTCAATAAAAGGAAAAGGAGAACTATTATCTTGTAATTCCTTCTTAACAGTAAGAAATGCTAAAAAATTGTGCAATCATGAAAATGTGGAACTGAAACTGTAATTCATTTTCTTTCGCTCCTTAGATCTGATAGAAAAAAATAAATCTTCTATTTATTTGAAAAGTTTTCGAAACTTTGAGTAAGCCATTTGATGAAGAAAAGTGGATTTCTTCTCTCAAACTTGTTTCATAAACCTCAAAATACAAAATTGAGGATATGAACAAGTTATGAAAAGAGGAGTTTGCATCTGCGTAACGCATATATCATTGAGATTATTTAAGCTCAATTGAGGATCAATGCATTACCCGAAGAAATAAGAAATATAACTCCACAAATTTAATTTTAAAGTATATAAATAATTTTCTAGATAAATATTTTACATTTTCAATAAATATAGTTGTCCGCAAAAAGAAAACTTAAACTATTTAAGAATATATAGGTAGTATAATAAAATAAAATAATAAAAGACAACTTGCAATTCCTACAAAGCTAAGAATGAATGTAAATGGATTTTAAAACCCACCAAAATATAAGTAGATATTTAAAAAGTCAATAGATCAAAATGGAAAACTATTATGTTTTCTAGAGCAGTCACAGATTTAGGACAGTGAAATAGGGTTAAGTTTGCTTTACAGGATTCAACCTTCCCCATCCAGCAGAAAATTTCGGCATAATATCGCAATAGAAAGTGAAAATAAAAAACCAAATTAAACCAAGTTGAAAAAAGCACGTGTATTCTAAAGGGCTATTTATTACAAATAAACTGAATTGAATAACTATTGGAAAAATTGTACAGTATTACATATTGAAACAAACAATAAACCAACCATAAGATCTTAACTTGCATAAATTATCAAAGTTCTCGAATAAGAAAAGAATAAAAATAAAAAAATGCCTGTCAACTGAAGTAATTCCACCCGCAAAGTGATATTACAATCTTTAAGTGACACCTTCTACATGACTCAATAGTACTAAAAAGTAAATTACTAATGATATGTAAGCGGATAAAATAACTTAAGAAAAATTGATGAAAAATGTAATATAAACTTTTGTTTTCATTATGATAAAAATATTTGAATAGAAAACTATTCAGATATTCACATTGTAAGCAAAATTTATAAAATTTACTAAAATGGTAATATTGTTTTGATTCATTTTTGAAACCACACAAATCATTATTCCCATGTACATAACTAATTATTATATTTCTAAAATTAGAAGTTTTTCAAGTGACTCTAAAGCAAGGTATCTTTTTTGTTAAAATTAAAGGCTTTTCTTATATCATTTATTTTTAAATGGTTTAGTTCAGTGTTTCTCAAACTGTGGGGTGCGCTCCCTCTTGGGGGGCGTAACAACTGTACAAAGGGGGCGCGAGCATATTGAAAAGTTGAAAACAAAAGACTATTTCAAAAGATACTAAATGAAAGTAAACAAACAAAATATATTCTGACATAGTAAAAAATAAAACACACATTTACACTTTTAAACGTATTAGTGCTACACAATTTATTTCATAATTAATTTAAAAATACTAAGTTATGAACAAGTTTAATAATTACCAGTGACCCCCCATTTGTGATTGCCATATATAATATTATATACAAAAATTAGCACCTACCTTGATAATTTGTACGGTTAATAATTAATCCGTTAACTGTCGATTGAAAGTTATGCAATTCGCTTCACAATGCCAACAGTTTTCCACGTAAGCGCGCGTATGTGATGCATTAAGGGGTGGGGGAAGGAACAAAGAAGCAAATAATTTGAAGTAAGTAAGTATTTTCCAAGCATTGACAAGATCCTTTTATTGCATTCCAAAGCCTTCGGAAAAATTTTATGGTTAGTAGTCTGCAGAAAAGTTCTTTCTCCGTAAAGACGTATATATACGTCTGGGAAAATAAACACGTTGGCTTAGCGAGACGTTTATATACGTGATGACACTTAAGAGAAAAAAGTCGTATAATAGTTTTAGCGTCAAAGTAAGTTATTATTGAATTCAATGCGTTGTTATTGTATGAGGGGGGCGCGATGAAAATTATGATTGAATGTTCGGTCGCGAATATGGAAACTTTGAGAATCACTGGTTTAGTTTTAATGGTTTTAGTCTTTAAACAGCTTATTTCCATCGTTCGTGATGTCGCTGAGTGATCCATCACTGGCACGATCACAATTCACCTGTCATCACGAGTATTGATGCAACGAGGTGGGTGTGATCGCCCCCTTCGGTCCGTCATTTCCTCCTGCATTCAACGATGATGGATCTGCATCGCAGTTGCTTGGTTTCGTTTAACATGTTGACCGATTTCTCTGAGGAATAATCCGCAATCCATATAAGCTACTATTCTTTTTCGGTCGAAATCAGAAACTTGGTCAAAAGAAGTTCGATGTCTTCCACGAGGCTTAGGTAAACAGCCTACGTAAAAAACTGTAAAAAAAAACAGTTGCCGTACTCCAAATGGTCAATCTGTTCTCCCCTCATACAACGCTTGTGAGTGGCGCTTCGGTGGTGTGCGTTTGAAATTTAAAGCTAATGACTTTTATATTTCATCACTACCAACATATGATATAAATTTCACATGGTTTGCATGCTCCCTGCCGGGTGTTGCATTTTTTTGTAGGCAGCAGGGGAGAATTTAACTCTGCATAGCTTCCTTTAGTTTCCATTTACTGAATTAAGAAACACATAAAATAATTATACCTAAAAACAATGCAAAGTCTGTTTTCTGTTGAGACGATAATAAAAAAATGTAATAAAAATATCTTGTTTTAAATGTTTTTCTTAACTTTTAGAACCCAAACCAGTCATTTAAAATTTGATGAGTACTCTTTCTAAATTTTAACTCTGGGATTTACAGTTTTTAGAGAAATTTCAATAAGTAAGTGATAATTATTCTCAAAGCTTTGAGAGGAAAATCAACTGATACTTATTTACTTCAATGCGCAATTAAGAGAAATCCAGAAGTACACGCTGCGCGTTTGACTTTTAGCATAAATTAATCCTTTTCAAATTTGTAATCTGCAGATTCTAAAATCATTTTATAACGTGCGCGAAGATTAATGTATGCAATGATTTGAAGGTAAGATTTCAGACGCAACAGAGTTTGAAATTCTAGTTTATAGTAACACTAAGAGACGTTAAAATTTATTTTTCAAATTTTAAATATTTTTTCATTTACATTGTTTTTACTTTAAAAAAACAGAAGAATTTTTGCTGTGTCCATTGATGCATTATTTGTGGGAATTCGAATCATGGAACTCAAGGCAACTGAATTTTAAAGTTGTAAACGAATGTAATAGAACTATGAACATTTCCGCAAAATATGTTTTGTATATAATATGTAATATAAAGTACTATTTTTTTAATGCAAGAAATGTAATTTTTTTGTTTGTTTTATTTGTTTCAATTTATAAGAGCTCAACATTTTTGTGTGAAAATTAAGGACAATTTAAAAATATAGTTACAAAATTTGAAATAAAATTTTGTCTTTTTTAAAATGTTAATTATGTCTTGTTTTGGATTTATAAATACTCAGTATAGTTCTAAGATTATAAATCAACTGTATATAGTATAAAGGGAATCTTGAGGATTATTCAAAATTAGTTTCGCAGTTTGTAAGATATAAATTTTGTTACTCCTAACTTAGTACTGTTAACATCAGAATACTCGATAAAAATTCTTTATGTTTATATAACGGTTGTTTTTATTTTAAAATATATAAATGTCCATATGTATGAGTACAAATGCAAAACTTCTTTTGCTGTAATTTTGAAAAACAGAGTTCCATTTAAATTAGATATCAAATTAACTATTTAAATGCATCAAACATATTTTACACTACTGATCATTAAAATTTCTACACCAAGAAGGCTACATGTCTCACACGTGAAATTCAAACGTCAGGAAGAAGGTTCTGTGACATGCAAATGATCGGCTTTTCAGTTCATTCAGACAAAGCAGGCAACGATAGGGACATCTACAGTGTGTTTAATTGAGTAAATTGTTCAGCTGGTTTCCTGTACACAAATTGCATTGGAACGTTGTTGTCTGGGGAACGGTTGTTGTGATATCTCATGAAAGAAGCAGAAATCCATACCAGCACGTTTATGACATTGATAAATACCGAATTGCTGCATACCGGCACTGTCGTTTAACGTATCGCAGTATTGTTGCTCGCGTCAGTCGAGATCCAATTACTGTTTGCAGAATATGGAATCGATAGGTTCAGGACGGTAATATGGAACGACGTACTTGAGATCTCAACAGCCATCTATCACTAGCACCCGAGAAGGCAGACTAACCCGCATGGTCTTAATGGATCGTGCAGTTACGTTACGAGCCCTGAGTCAAGAAATGGGGTCAATTGCAAGGCAAAAGATGAACAGTTCGAAAGCGTTTGCAGCAGCATGGACTCTCAGCTCGGAGACCATGGCTACAGCTACCCTTGAAGCTGCATTCCAGACAGAAACGTCTTCAATGGTGTGATCAATTACGGGGAGACGAATGGAGATATGTAATTTTTTTCAGATTAATTCATGTTCAGTCTACAGCATGATGACGGTCGCATCCTTATTTGGCTGTTTCTTGGTAAACGCACATTGGCAGCGCACATTCACCATCGTCATACTGGCCCATCACCCAGAATGATGGTAGGCATGCTATTGGATACACGTCTGGATCACATCTTGTTCGCATTGATGACTCTTTTAACAGTGCACGTTACATTTCTTGTGGGTTACGACCCATGACTCTACCCTTTATTTGAGCCCTGCGAAACACTAAATTTCAGTAGGTTTATGCATGGTCACATGTTGCCGGTATTGTACGGACCTTCCATGATGCGGAAAATGTTCGGCTGTTGCCCTAGCCAGCACGTTTTCCAGATCTCTCACCAATGGTAAAAGTCTGTTTCTTAGTTGCCGAGTGACTGGCTCATCACCACATGCTAGTTACTACGGTGGATGAGTTGTAGTATCGTGTTGAAGCTGCATGGGCATCTGTACCTGTACCTGTCATCCAATCTCTTTTTGACTCAATGCCCAGGTGTATAAATGCAGAAGTAGTTGTTCTGAGTACTGATTTCTCAGAATCTATGCACCAAAATTTCTTGAAATTTTAATCGCTTGTTATTTCCCGTATAATGTATTTGTCCAATAAATCTCATATTGTTAACTGCATTCCCCACCGGAGTAGCAAATTTAATAGCCAGTTGAGTATTTTTATAACATTAGTAAATATATGTGTAAAGAATGCTGTGTATTAACACGTAATGATGATGTTCAAAGTGAAACAAAAATGCTTAAAATTATAGATATACATTTTTAGTATTTTAAATGGAAGATGTTGTCTATCTTTAATAATGTGTTGATGAAATAAGAAACAGTAATTAAATCTACTTCTAAATAACCTAGAATTTAAAATTTTCAATTCAAACTGAAAAATGATGCAGAATAATCCAATTAATTCTGGTATTGTATTATATTATATTAATAATACTATTTTGTAAATCATAGAGAAAATATATTTATTTGCAAATTTCACAAAAGGCATTTTCTAGTGGTTTACTTAATATATATATATATTTTCTGGTCAAAATCTACTTTACCTTTAGAGCTTATATTTTCCTTATAAAATTTTCAATAAAGTGAATGAACTTTTCTTCATATAAACATTCTCAAAGTTTAGATATGACACAATTTTTGCATAAAATTTAAAATGAATTTAAACCACAAAATGTAAAACCCTTTTAAAGTGTTTAAAATTTGATTACATTTATTATATGGACTGTCATATTTACAAACATTCTGCAAAATTTTAAAGTTTAATGCAGTGGAGTTTAAATAAAATGTAATAGGTAAAGACATGATTCGTAAATAAAAAATTAGTTATTGATTATTAATTGCTCATACGGATTATTTCCAATTTAAAACTGTATTTTTTATATTACCCGGTACATAAACATACAGATAGTTTGAATGTAAAATATTACTTAATTACTTTACATTTAAATAAGTGACAATCATTTAAATGCGGAAGGTATCAATTCAAGGTATCCACTGGAAGTTCATAGTTGAACGAGCACTTTGATGGGGTGGATTTTACGAACGTCTTCTTAAGCCTACAGAGAATCATTTGCGTAAAATACCTGGTAAGGCCCTTCTAACGTTTGAAGAACTTTCAACGATACTTTCAGAAGTTGATCGTAAATCATCGACTATTAACATACGTGGAGAATGATCCAGGATAGCCGAAACCACTCACTCTGGCCCACTTCCTTGAGTTAGGTTATTGTGACTCTAAATACCCTATACATTTCATCAAAATGATCGATGTCACTACGGCAAAGGAGTCGTACAAGAAAAGAAAGACTTACCGAACTCTTCTTTTAAAACAACTTTGGAGACGCTGGAAAGAACAGTGTTTGCTCCATTTAATATTTATCCAGTTAATCATTTTAAAACACCACCTGTTCATTAGTATTTAACATTAAATGACGTAGTTCTTGTTGAAGGAAATGCAAAATCAAAACTATTGTAGGAACTTGGAATAATCAAAAAAAATATTTATTGGGAAAGAAATAATGTTAGATCTTGTACCTGTGAAAATCTTTAAAAGTCTCTTAAAAAACCCATTCAATTGATGTACCCTTTAGAAATTTAATAATATACTTGAACTAATTTTGTTTATATTTTTCAGATTAATGATAGGAAATAGTTCATTATTAATTAATCTCTGTTAAATTTATTTTTTGTGAAATCTTGGTATGGAGGTATCCTAGTTTTTGTGTTAGTTTGTAAATTGAAGCTTTGTCATCTTTAAATTTCAATATATTTGTGTACTTTAATGCATATTTACTTTTTCTTTGCAATATGTGTTATTTAACTTTTGATTAGTAGTACTGTAAATCAATATTTTCTTTGTTACAATTGTATTTGAATAATTGTTTGTATTAATTTTGGTTTAATATTTACTGGATGAACATTTTCTTCACCGGTAGGGTGTGTGCCGAAATATTGGCCACGCGTAGGCACTGCTGTTCACACATCTGTATCAAAATTGTAATTATCGTTAGTGTGTATCTTCTATCGTAAAATGTAAGCCACATCGCAGCAATTCGTATCTAATTAAACATTACTATACTTCAATTATCTCATGGAACTACTTATTGGGGACTGTCTAACTAATTCGGCCGGATACACACTCATTTCGATGCGATATAGTTATGGATATTTGTTTTGTATATAATTCATGGTAGCTTTCATCAGCAGCGAGTGAGTCGTTGGTACACGTGTATTTTTTTAGTCCGGCGAAAGTCGAAGTCAAAGTTCTTATATTGGAGGTGGGTTCAGTTGTCCTTTAGGAATTTTACCCCAACTAACACTTGAAGGAATGGGGATTTATCACACACACACACACACACACATATATATATATATATATATATATATATATATATATATATATATATATATATATATATATATATATACTAGCTGCATGGCCCGGCGTTGCATGGGGCTTTCTCTCCTTTTATAAATGTTCACTTCCCATCACAAAATCAGCACTTCCATTATTCTTTTTCGAAACTACTTTGACTTGTTTGTTTCTTTCCCCTCCGATTAAGGCGAGGCTTTACCGAGTGTGTAACTTAATTTCCTCTTTTCTTCATGACGCCAGCACTTTTGTGCGGGTGTGTGTGCGTACCATGCAAGTGATTGCTATAATGATGCCATTAAAATTCCCTTTTTCGAATTTTTTTAACTTCTTTCCTATTCAATTACCCCCTGCTTTGCACGGACATTTTTGAATGTATAACATTGTCATGGAAATTTCCCTTCTCCTCTAGCTGTTAGCACTTCCTCTTGTGTGTGTGTGCATGATTTCTATATTAACGTCATTACAATTCCCTTTTTCGAAATTTCTTCCACAGCTTTCTATTTTCAGACACATTTCTTTTATCTCTCTAGAGCCCGGCATTACAGTGGCTTTTTTGAGTGTAGAACTATTCCCCCTCCCCGTTATTTGTAAGTGATGAATTAAAAAATCTTACAGATTGCTATTGAAATGATTTTTTTCTGATCATTTACATGTTTGATTAAACATATGTAATGGTATACCCGTTCTTCGCGCGGGTGAACTGAAAATTAAACAAAACAGATTGAAGGATAAAGAAGTTTTTAATGAGTTAATTTTACGTGAATTGCAAATTAAAACAAAAAAATTTTTGCGTAGCTCAGCTAAACAAAGAAAAAGAGAAAGAAATAAAACACGTTTCTTCAATTTTATGTATGTAGATGTAATAGCTGATAAAAAGGATTTTTTTATTTATAACTCCCCGTAAGACTCTTGAGAGTCGATTTTTGAAAATGTCTTCCTAAGCTGATCTTTGCTAAGAAAAAGTAACACATTGTTAAAAGTTTTGTGTAATGAACGCTTAAAATAGTGTAAATAATTTTATCTGAAAGTATAATACATTAATATTACTTTCTGTAGTATTTATTTTATGTTAAAATTGTAATATTCGCAAGCAACGCCATTTCTTAAATTATAATGGCGATTCAAAGAAAAACATAGCGAAATGTTAACGATAGATTCAAGTTGGCAAATGCCTAGCTACTTTCGTAGCTCGAGCTTTATTAGAGCTTTGTAAGACCCGCGGTGTAGGGGAGCGATGCACGTTAATACTTTATCCAACCGCATTATGATTTACTGCAGTTTTTTTCATACAGTATTTTTTTTGTATCACAACATTTAAAATTAAGGGATATACATAAACAAAATACTCTACTTTGGAAAACTTAATCCATTAGAGCTAATAAATTAATTAAATATATTCCACTTTAAAATTAATTATATATACCGTCCACTTAAAATAAATAGTCAAATCGTTTTCTAAAGTCTTCATTAACATACAAAAACATAAGACACTTAAATTTTGACAAACTATTTTTTCCGCTAAAATACTCATCATGGAACCCGTGCTGCCATATATCTTGGAAGAGTGGATTTCAAAGAATATTCCTGCTAAGTATTGGTAGAATATTCCTTCTAAGTTGGTGTGGTGCGGTAGTTAGGAGAAGAGAGTGCCAGCTCAGGCGTCGTCCACGTCACTTGACCATGGTTCAAAATTACGTGATCCGTTGACAAAAGCCCTCGTGTAGTTAACCAGTGCGACTTTAATATTCACTCACTCTCACATTTCAAAAAAAAAAAGTACATTAGTTATTGCGTTTTTAGGTATAAAAATAATTATATCTGCCTATTCAATTAAAAATATAGCGTTATAATTAACTACTTATCAAAAACAAATTTTTGAAATTTGTCCAAATGATGCAGTGTGAAAGAGAAAGTTTATTTACTTTAAGTATCAGAACTGATAAAAGCAATAAATAGTAAAAAACCAAAATAATAATCCAACACCCTATATAAAAAGGAAATTACTCGTTGTGTCTCTGTAGTGGTATGGATAGTGCTAATGCAAATGTCGTGGGTTTGAATCGTACCTGGGACGGCCTAATTTGTGAGAATGTGATTTCTTTTTACTATACTATTTATTTCATTGGAATAATTTAATTTAATTAATGAATAAAGAGTAGCAAACAAAACTAATAGCCCAATAACCTATATAGAAAGAAAATAGAAAATTTCAAGTAAAATCGCTTTCTATTTTCACACATACTAGTGTAATTCCATCATATGTTTATACATATTAATATTAATTTTTATTATTTAATTAAACGCATCTAAAATAAAAATTTTCTTTGTTTATCTAAGTAGCAATTGACTTATTTTTTATATAATATAATTTTTATATGCATATTAATGCTAGCAATATAAACAATAATAAATATCGTCCTTTTTTCCTTATTATTATATCATTTATTTCCTCTATTAAATCCTTCAACTAAACATCCGCAGTAGGGATAAAATATAGTTTTCGAGAGGTGTTAGCCATTTATTAATTAACTAACTTAATAGTTTTGAAATTGTTAATTTTCTCTTTAACGACCTATCATTATTTATTTCATACAATAACTAGATTTTTTTTTTATGGATGAAATTTTTCATTCATTATCTACTTTAACTGACTTTATTTCATGAAACAACTTATTATTCTTTGAAATAACTGAAATATGCACTTAAACGGTAACATATATAATATCAAAATAGACCATGTTTATACATCTATATACCGGGTGAGCCAAAAGGACTTTTAACATTTAAAAATTCATAAAAAAGGATAAAATGATGGTAAAAAAGTGTTGTTTACATATAAGAGCTCACAAAGAAGTCTGGTTTTCTTTAGCAGCAAAAATAGTTTTAGTCGTGCTTGCGTTAAATCAAAGAGGTGTGTTTTATCTGCTATAAGTTTCATGCAAAATGCCCCACCATATTATCCCAATCCAGAAAAACAATTCATATCAATAACCTTAGGAAAAGGCAGAGTGATGGCCCAAGGTTTCAAAAGCGCATGGCCACCTTAAATGTGTCGGACACTGTTTTGGAGGTATGTTTAACAATTGTAATTGCAAGAATAAATGAATGATGTTTACTGTTGTCCTGTATATTGTGTTTCAGAGTGTCAGTAACCCTTATTGGATATATTTTAATTAAAAATGTTTTTACATCTAATAAAACCAATTTTCTTAGGATCCCTTTCTTATACAAGGTATCCCTGCTAAAAGTTCCAAAAGGTATTGCTTAATATTACGTAACTACTGATCAGAATGAAATAAACTGTTCATTCATGGATTGGAAATCTCTCCGAGAGTTTTTGAGTCTGGTCCGATCAATCGTACGTCCACGCATTATTCGACAATCACCTACGATACACTTTTTTACACTGACTTTATTAGCATACATGTGGACGCCATAATAAAAGGTGCAGTGCGTAATTTGGTTAACAGAATTTAAATCAGTCACGCATGTACAGCAAGGTGTTCCTACAGAGTGGAATGTCAATCCTCGACATCAAAATCTATCCACTAATGGGAAAGAATTGTAAAGGAGACGGGAACTTTGGTATCTTAAACTGGCAAATATCCTTAAGTTTTCGTGATAGAAAACACTGTTGATCGTGTGCGTGATTCATTTTGTAGGAGTCCTGATAAGTCTATTAGTCAAGCCAATAACGACATCTATCACATTCTGTTCGAATATGTCGCTGTACACGCATGAACTACCCCTATTGTTCTGAACTACCCATTAGAATGTAATAAATTGTTCATCCGTGGGGTGAAAACCCCTCCAAAATTTTTTGGGTCTAGTTCAATCAGCCGCACGTGCGCGCATTATTTGACACACGCAAACGATAAACATTTTACACTGATGATATCATTAACATAGATGTGGTCGCCACAATAAAAGGTGCAGTGCTTACTTCGGTTAACGAAATTTAAATCAGTGTTCGTACGGAAAGGAATGTCGTTATTGGCTTGCCTAATAGACTTATCAGGACTCCCCTACAAAATGAATAAAGTTACCTTCTCCTTTAAAGTTCTTTCCTAATGGTGGATATATTTTGTTGTCGGAGGATTAGCATTCCATTCTGTTCGACACACGTCGCTGTACACGCGTGACTGATTTAAATTCCGTTAACCAAAGAACGCACTGCACCTTTTGCTGTGGCGTCCACATCTTCACTAACGAAGTCAGTGTAAAACGTTTATGTTGTAGGATTAACGATTCGCACGTGTGGACAATTGGAAGAGATCCAAAAAATTTCGGAGAGTTTTCCAATCCATGGATAAACTGTTTATTACATTCTGATGGGCAGTTCCGTAATAATAAGCCATTACTTTTGAATACTTCAAGTTCGGACACCCTATACATCACATTTATCTATCATTATTTATTCCTTCTTTATGAATTTTGAAAGTTTGAACATTTGGCTTACCTTGTATTAAAGTCTTACGACGCAATCTAAAATCTTTTGAAAAAATTTAAGCATTCTTCATCAAAAAGACCAGTTGAGTGGATTATAATCCTTGCTCACACACAAGAAGGTTTCTACTCACACAAAAGGAATAGTAAGGCCTCAAGCCATTAAGCGTCTTATAGTCTTAAGTATGACATTAATTTCATCGCATATTTATTATTTAACAGAAGCTACATCTGTCCCAGTATAACAATCAAACAGCTTGGTTATGTAAAGACAACAAGAAATTTTTCCTCTATACATGCAGTTACGATTCCTCTCAACTTGAAACACAATACGAATATTTTCTACAACACGCAATTGATATAACAAAACGTCACATATCTTAAAATGATATGCTGCCAAACATCCAACTGGCACTTTTCAGAAGTTCGTACTGAGAGAAAAAAACAGATTTTTTTTCTAACGTAGAAAACAAATTAGATGCATTGCCCCCTTTTCCTTTCTGCTATTCAGATTATAAATATGAGGAAACAATGGGAGAATATTCTTAGTCCTACAAAGTAAATCACGCGCTTTTTAAATTTTTTTCTTTATAACAAGAAAAAGGGACAACAATTCTCGAGCAGTGGGTAGAAATGCATTCATGAAAAAGTACATAAAAGCAAATAAATTTCAAAAGGAGCAAAAATAGCGCCATTCGATAGCAGAGGAGAAAATGGAAGAATGCCTGGACAAAGAGCCTACGGAGAAATAACAATTCATGTTTTCTGTCACAAAAGGAAATAGATGGTTTTACTTTCTTACAAAGTTACATGTAAATGTGGGAGTTTAAACTGCAAACATTTAAACTGAAAAAAGATTGTTCTTTTTTCATTTAGATACGTTTTCTGTAAAGTTTTCATGATATATTATATATAATGATTCTTTCAGCATAAATTATACCGAAGAAATTCAGAAATGAGTTAATATTTTTGAAGAAGATTATCCAGATCGTTATTTAAATGAGGTATACGTTTAAAAACTCATTAAACTATCTATTAGTGTATATCATGCATTTTAAGAGATGTGGTCAACAACTTAAGAACGGATCTGATTAATTGTACTCCGATGGGCCAACACAAAATAAAATACCTCCTTTAAAACTACCTCCAAAATGTTTGGTGAAAATTCATTGCTTAATGTTTGCTCTCTCTTTTGTTTGATAAGAAATAAATTTACAATATCTTATTTATTTGAAGTGAAAGAAGCTATCCTAAAGCGAAATACTGTATGAAAATTATTAAAAATAGAGACACGTGGGAAATCAATGACAAAATAAAAATATATCATGATTTGATTTTTTTTCTTTGAAAACGAGGGGGGAATCAAATATTGACTCGGAAGTAGATTTGATCTCAAAGTCTAAAAAACACAGATTTAATGCTTGGGATATTTCGATTATTCGATAAGAAGAAATACCCCAGGATTCCAATATATAACCAGAGCGAACTAAGAAATCATCTTCTAGGAATGGGTGGAAACGAATTTTTAATATTTGTGAAATGAAAATGAGCGTGTATGCACAAATACAAGCATTTGGAGAGTTTATATGTATATATATGTATATATATACATATATATATATGTATGTATATATATATATATATATATATATATATATATATATATATATATATTTATATATATAACCATCAAAGTGTATGATTTAAGTTATTTTTATAGAATAACTAAGTTTTTAAGTTACCATAAAATCCGGCGTATACCGCGCACTTTGAACACAAAAAGTAATATCGAAATTTTCGGGTGCCCGTTATAGGCCAGGTATAAAAACGATAGCTTTAAAAATAACAAAAGAGATGTATAAAAAAACTACTTCAACATGTATCGAAGCATTGTTTATTTAAAAGAAGCGACTTGCCCTATGAACTAAAAGAGTTGTAGTTCTAGATGTACAGTAAGACCCCGCTTAACGCGAAGTATACGCGTTCCATCAAAGTTGAGCGTAATATGAAACAGCGTGAAATGAGGTGATCTCATCAGGTAAATAATGGGGTTAGGGGCAGATGGGTAGAAAAATGATCAGGTATTTTACCATTAAATATATTAATTGTGCTTTTTATAACAATAAAGCAAAAGTTTATTTTTTACAAATATAGGAGCATAACAAAGGAATATACATGCATATAATAATAAATAAAATTCTAAGTCAGAATGTTTACATTAAGATCATTCAGTCTCTTCTGTATTTCCAATATTCTGCTTTTTTACGAAGAAAGTAAATTGGCTTAATGGTATAATGCGTTCAATTTCATCGTCAATCCATATAGAAAGTCGTTTTTCCATTTCCTCTATTGTATTATTTCTAGAACGGGTAGATGTAATTGCAAAGCTTGTCGTAGTTGCAGTTGCCGACGACAGTATTTTTTCTTTATTTTTAAGAATGGTCCTTATTGTTGAAGATGCCAAATTTTATGCAGCACAAATTTGAGATTGACGTTCACAGTATTTAATCTTCTAATCACTTGCATTTTAGTTTCATGTGATATGTTTTTCTTGCTGCTTTATTTTGGTGTTTTTTATTATCACCCATGATAAAAACTAAAAATCATGTCACTGTAGAAATTGTTATATTTTATACATCTATATATATAAAAATGTTGTGTTGGTTTGTGTACGCGCGCATAACTCAAAAAGTTCTGCATGGATTAATCTGAAATATTGACACAACGTTGCATTTGTCTCTGGTCAGGATCTTATGTACTTTTTATTTCGAAATTCTCTCTAAATTTTTTAAAATTTAATTTTTAAGTGATTTTTTGGTGTTATGACGTCATATGACGTCACGATTCACTCTGAACGCGAAAATTTAAACTTTACGCTTAGATTTTTCCAAATTATTGTATAACTCTTCTATGGTTATGTTTATACGTTGTCATATTTATCTATTTATTGCCCTTTGTTACGTAATTGGGATTGTTTTTCGAATAAATCTTTTTTTAAAAATTATTCTTTCAAGAACTCAAATTTTGTTTTGCAGGTTTGGCAACAGTTTGATAGCATTATGGCGGGATGTTTATGACTTCCATTAAAATCTACATCGTGTTTTTTCTGTAATTTTAAGCTAAATTTATTTCTCTTAACTAAGCGAAAATGAAACTAACATAATTGACTTCTGTTCGTTACTTATTTTTCTACCAAATAGTTTCCGTCAACCATTTACCTGAAATAAACAGACATAGCCAAATGCCGCGATATAACATTCAATGTTTGGAAACAATAATTTTTTCCCACTTGGAGATATTTTAATGTGACCAAATTAATCAACGGAGTTTTTAATAGGAATGTTTTTTTCTTTTTTAGACAACTTTTTAAACTTCATTTGATTCTTACGTATTATCGCAACAATCGCCAGCTTTAATGATAACTCGCAAAGTTGGCCATTCCATTTTCGCAGATGTTGTACGCGCGGAATTGGCAATCGTGCTTCGTCTTATACAATATCGCTAATAGGTTGCGATAATACGTAAGTACCTTTCATTTGATGTTAGTATTGAAATACAAATGTTAAAATTAAGATTTTCTGATTTTGAGTCATCAAAATATTGCACCTTATTTTGTTTTTCATTGCTTTATAAGATTATTACCTTCTTAAACAGATTCCATTAGTAATTTGTTAAAAAAAATACTGGAAGTTATTATGGTTTGTTTTTGTACGGTACGTAGAGCCACCGCTGTATCAATGATGCAAGAGCCCCAACGAATGTTATTACAATTCCGCTTACATGGTGCTCATATCTGAAAAAGGGCCTCAAAGGAATTTGGATACAAGGCCCGCTCAGAGCTGTTTTGTAATTTCATGTTTTTCTTTAAACCTTCACTTTAACTGCAGTCAATCGTCTTGAGTACATAAAATTGTATTGCAGAAACTCGAACTTAGGTCATCATACTGGCCAAACAAACGCAGTGCGAGGAATAAATGCTGATCAAATTAGAGTAAGCATCAGTGAATGAGCAAAACAGACAGAGGGCTCAAATACATGCTGAGGAAGCAGGTTGTCATAAGATTGTAATTAGTTTTTCAAATTTTACATTCGCGTTGATAAAGATAGTTCAGCTCTTTTTATGTCAATTACTGTTCGTATTGTATATCATTTTTCAATTTATTTTTAAGCACAGAATATTTACTTTGGATAATTTTTATATATAAAATACTAAATTTAATTCTGTACACCAGTGCTTCTCAAACTTTCAATACTGGCGCCCCCCTTTTCAATCACAATTTTTTTCACGCCCCCCTTATACATTAATAATGTACTGAATGCAATAATAATGGACTTTGGCGCTAAAGCTACAATAGGCGACCTTAATTATAAACCATACAAATTAGTAACATAAGTATTAAATTTTGTATACTATTTTAAGCAAATTAAATAAATAAATAAAATAATGGGATAATTATTATATTATTTTTCCTTTCTCTAATTTTTAAGTTGAACAATATTGCAAAATGCGGTAGCTGCTTAGAAGACAAAATATAGATATCTGCTAAATATAGAAAAAGAACTCAGAGGGTCACTTTCTAATCATAAGCATTCCTTATAAAAACTTTTGCTTTCCAAGACAAGCTCATGGACGTCATTAATACTTATTAAACTTGTTCTTAATTTAGTATTAATTAATTAGTTATAAAATATTCTGTGCAGCACTGATAAATTAAAAGTATACCGGCTGAAGTGCCCGCTCTTTGCACGAGTTCATTTATAAGAAAATAAAACATTATTGATATAATAGCTGAATTGTAAGGGAAGCAAAGCCAAGTGCTCGACAATGTTTACAAAAACGTAAAATGATTTTTTTTTTTTAAATGGTTGCTCAAATTATAATTAGTTTTAAGCGAATTGTAGTTTTAAGCCTCACAGAATTAGCATTTATAATTGATGTTAAACAGTAGCGCACACAGGAATTTTTCAAGGGGGTTCGGGGTCGAAAGTTCACCAATCTTGTATCAGGTTGCTTCTCATTTTGTCGATTTTCGGGAACAAAACACAGTAAAAAACTATTTCTTAAATAAATAATTAGCATTAATTAATAAAATTAATCATTAATAACAAATATTTAATTAAATTTTGCGTACTATAAACTTAAAATTATAATCAATCGGAAAAATCAAGGGCTTTGGGGGTTCGACCCCCCGTGTGCGCCACTGATGTTAAATAATGATCAATAATATAAAATATCGATGAAGAATAATTGTATTATTTTTAATATTTAAAGCGAAAAGACTTCAACATGTTTTAACCCGGGAGCAGGCGTGCACTCGATACGGTCGGGGTTATTGAGTCACCCCAATCCTTTTTTTTATAATTATTTTATTGTACACGATACAAATCATGATTCCAGTGAATAATTTAATTAAGAGAAAGTTTACTTACCTACTTTCAATGACTTTTCAATTTTTCTTTGGTAATAAATAAAGAGTTTTGCCAGAATTAACGATTTCGTAATCTCTGTGTCCCGCGTGACCCCTTCCGGGTAAAAAGTATATTAATTATGATAATATGTATGTTACTGCTAAAAAAATTGTGTGAAACGTTTTTCGTTATGCTTTATATGTTAAGAATATTTATAAGAATATGTCTTGGCCAAGTAATCCTTCATATGCTTGTGTGTGTGTGTGCTCTCCGTGGTTTTCCAAATATCATAAAACTCTTTTGCATGGAAAAAAGCGCAACAGAGAACACATAAGAGAGAGGTCATAACTAACTGTACCAATAACTTAGAAGGTCAAACAGATTACAGCTATAATGTGCAGTATTTCAAAAATAATGACAGTGATTAATTTTTAATGTTCCTAAATTTTTTCGATTCTGG
The DNA here is from genome assembly GCA_019973935.1 of Trichonephila clavipes. Lineage (NCBI taxonomy): Eukaryota > Metazoa > Arthropoda > Arachnida > Araneae > Nephilidae > Trichonephila > Trichonephila clavipes. Next base: position 28,223 of record BMAU01002947.1, on the reverse strand, counting down.
GTCTGGGATCTGTTTTTTCTCTGAGAGAGTAGTATGTTAGGTTAAAAAAAAGCGTAATAAAAAAATCTCTCATCATGGGCTTACAGCAAATCAAATAAAAGTTTTTTTATTTGGTTATAGGATCAAAGATAGCTAATTAGGTATTGAAGAAGTTTTTATTTTTGCTGACTTAATATCGCGCGCGTGCGACTATAAATTATATCAGAGTAAAAGTGTATTTTTTATTATGTCTGAAAGTATTTTGTTTTAATTCATTCCAGTAAACTAATTATTTTTTAAATCTTTTATTTTCGATATGCTCGCGCCCCCCTCGTAAGGGCATCGCGCCCCCCCAGGGGGGCGCGCCCCACAGTTTGAGAAACACTGCTGTACACTATGTATGTGTTTAGCGAGTAGTATACCGGTTAAAATCTTCCACCTACCGTAAAATCCGGCTTATAACGCGCACTTTGAACACAAAAAATAAGATCAAAATTTACAGGTGCGAGTTATACGCTGGGTATAAAAATGAGGGCTTTAAAAATTAAAAAAATAAATGAGCATAAAAAAGTTATACTTCTAAATATTTCGAAATACTATTTATTTAAAAGACATGACATTCTTATTGAACTTAAAAGGTGGTAGTTCTAAAAGTATACTATTTTTGCAATTGCTTAGATAAACACCTTGAATAAATCGCTTCTAAACGTAACAGCATTGCATTTGTACATTTCAGGTTTCTTCGTAAAAAAGGGGTGCACATTATATAGCGAATATACCTAAAATTTAAAAATTGCAGCTTGAAAGTATGGGTGTGCGTTATATGCCGGACTTTACGGTATATTTTATCTTTCTCCAATGAATCTAAATTAAATTAATATATAATTTTTATGGTACTTATATTTTTTCTTTAGTCGGCCATTTACCTAAAATCAAAAGACATCGCCAAATACTGCAATATGCATTCAATAAGGGAAGAACATTCTAAGCCAGTTTGTGCACAATATTAATACTTTTTTGCACTTGGTAGTGAATTTTTCCACGAAATAGTTATTGTAGTTTTTAATAGTTGGGACAATAACATTAGACTCACGAAATATCTATTTTGTGTAATTTCAAAATTTTATTTGGTGTTACTGTGAAATATAAATGGAAAAATTAAGAATTTTCTGATGTATATTTTGTGTTTGTTTTGATATTTATGTATTATCGCAACCATATTGGACACATTAGCACTTAATTGCCAATTCACCGTGTATGATGCGAACAAAATCAGGGGTTGGTATAATTGCAACAGTACCCAAGAACCTTTGTTTGCAACTTTTTTTTTGGTGATTTTATCAAAAATGATAATTTGTTGTTAATAATTGGTTTTTGATAGCTTTTTATCATTTAAGTTTGTTATAGCTAGCTAGCTGTACCCAATCATGTTTTCCTGTGGCTCAGTCTGATCGAAAAGAAAGGAAAGAGAAAGCACACATTTCTAATATCTTTAACTACTTGCACTTGAGGTATGATTTTTTTATAAAAAATGTGGAAATATACATTAACAAAACTTTTCTAAACAGATTGATTTCATTTGTAATTTGTTAACAGAATACTCCCAAGTTATTATGGGTTTTTTTTGTCATGGTATGAATCTAAAATTATTTGCATTGTTCCATAGAAGAGTGCCAAGTTTGAAAACAAATTAAATGACTCTTCTTGAGGTGAAAGGGTTAATTTTACAATGCTTATGAGTAGACATTTTGTGTTGCTTTTATTGTTTGTATATATACAGAAATTGTCTGCTGTGCCTGCTTTAAAGCAGTAGTTGCCATTTTTCAACACTTCATGAACCACTTAATGTATAACTTTAGAATTAGCGTTTCACTAATAGGATTGGCCTCTATGGGTGGAGCACTATAGCTATATTTACGTCTTTATTTAATCTTCTATGCCCTGAAAATAAGCGGTAAAAATCCTAGGAGAGCCCACACCCTTGGCGACAAACCAAAAAAGGCGCCAAGCCAGAACAAGATGGTGCCAAGCGAAAGCGACAATGGTGGCAAGGAAATATAGCGGGATAAGGTGGATGCATAATGAAAAATATATGTAAGCAATACAGAAATTAAACATTTGAGATAAAAAATATAAAAACAGCACTTTCTTTCTGCTGGAGGGGACAGCGTAACAACAGATTTTAAAAAGTCTTAAAGGTCTCATCGCTAAGCGAATAATCGTGTGAACGCCGCCATATTTATTCTGCGAGGTAATGGTCGAACATACATTCGGCGTGGCTGGCACGATTTCGAAGAAAGCGTTTTATTGTCGACCATGTTACATTATACTGATCATTACATTTAGGACATTCATAACTCGAAGCAATCAATTCTTCCTTCATACACCATTCAATCAATTCTTTTTCTTACCTTTCGCAATCAACAAAGTAAAAATTCTAAAGTAGATTCCCTCACACATGCAACCAGCCCGAGACCAACAACAAAATGAAATTCGAAATGCGCACCCACAAAATACAAAAATGCTAGAAATAGTTAGGTGTTCGTATGTAGTGTTTAAAAGTAGGGTTACCAAGATGGCGCAATTATCGCCAACCAAAGTAATTCGCCCCAAGGGTGTGGGCTCTTCTAGGAGGAACCAAATAAGCTTCATGAAAAGCAACAATCAACAAACTGAAGTGTTTTGCCTACAATTTTCCAAAAATGGTTGAGGTTACCAAAAATCGCTAACCTCAGGAATTATGTTTTTTTTGTTTAGTTATTTCAGTAACTAAAAGCTTTTAGTAAAGAATAATTCGTGTACCGTAATATGTTGTTTTGTTGTTCATCTTTTTTTAAACTTAATCTCTTCATAAAAGTATAAATAATTTCCCAATTTTTCTGCATACCATCCAAAAGTTTTCACATCACCAATTGATGACTGCTGCTCTGTAACACACATCAGTAATTATGTATTAGCATGACTGTAACAAAATTGGTGCCATGTATATCGTACCTTAATATCTAAACATTAAAGATTCTAGCATTTTTTTTTATGAAAAAAGAAATGGAGGGAAAATGTTGCGATTTGCATGGCGGTAATTTGGCTGTGGTGATGCTAATATTTAAGTACACAGATAACAAATAATTGTCCATGTGAAAAGCTGTCTGTGTCTAGATATAAACCACTCTGTTTTTAAGATAGGCCCTTAACTTTGTTGATAACAATTGCTAATACTAATTGAATTGTGAATTGCAAAAATACTCCCATCATTATCAACACTTTGTCATAGTTTTCTGCTGCAAAATCCGTGTTTATATTGGAATTTTCCTGGCGTATTCGATTAAAAATACCTTCAGCCTCTCATTGCGTTGAATTTCAGCTGTGTCAATTGATGCCCGTTTAAAGTTAAATATTTCATTAGCATTTTTTTTTTTTTTCCTTTTCTTTTGTTTCTGATTTTTCTTTTTTTTTTTCATGTTTTGAAATTTTATATGTTTTTGTTTTAATTTTCTTTCAAATGTAGTTTTAAGTTTTTAAGAAATTTTATATGCTTTATTTGAATTGTTTTTCTTTTTAAGTGCAGTCAATTGGCTTCACTAGATAAAAATAATGCCTTGCGGGAAATCAAGCTTAGGTTGTCATACTTGCAAGGCAAAAGTACTACAATGAGTGTAATTGCACATCAAACTGAGAAAGAATGGATATCAGCAAACAAGAAAAGCAGGCAAAGAATGTCACAAACACAGGCTGAGGGTGCAGTTGAGCAACATGCAGACAGACTTGAGGATGCACATTTGCGAGCACATCATTAGTGTTTTACAACATCAGAAAGATGTTAACCAGAAATAGCACATCTGCATCAAACATGATTTTGTGGTGAGCAATCACACAATAACAGTCAACTTGCATCCCGGTACAACCCAGTGGAAGATTCTAGGTTCAGGCAGCATGTTCTCATTTACACAATGATGGAAGTGTATCCTTATTGCGCAATGTTCTAGACTTTAAGGGAGAAACCAAAGGAATGTTTTGTACCACTGAAAAATTAAACTGCCTCAACTCGGAGAACAGAGCCATTACAAATTTTACTTGCTAGATATACTGCGGAATCAAAACATTTCCTATATGACATCTGGAAATACAATTCATGTTTCCAAGTGACATTGTTTGGATAAATATAAATTTGTGAACACACCTCTGATTTAATAAAAATATACATAAGCATTGTAAAACTAACCCAATTCCCTCAATGAATCCAGAGTGGAGCCATTTAAAAATTATCTTCAAACTTGAGGTCGCCACTTTAAAGACAATGTAAATAAATTTAGGTTCATAACATGACATAAGGACAAAAATAAGCTGTAATAACTTCAAGCATTTGGTTAACAAATTATAAATATCAGTTTAGGAAAGTTTTTCGTATATATATTTTACATTTTTTTTATAAAAGATCATACGTGCAATGCAAATTATTTAACATACTGAAAATATGTCCTTTCTGTCAAACATGACTGAGCCACAGCAACGCGTGGCAGGGTACAGCTAGTATATATATATATATATATATACTATATCACAATATATAACATAAAGATTACAATAACAATAACGTCAACAAATGTTTGAAACGATAAAAATACGTTCGTATAACACTGCAGGAAAGAAGAAACACAAATAAACTAATTCGGATATTAGGAAGCTACGTGCAATTTCGGGGAATATCACAATTCAAATAAAAGAGCATTAAACCGAAACAGCGTTATATATATATATATATATATATATATATATATATATATATATATATATATATATATATATATATATATATATATAAGTGGGGTCTTACTGTATACCATTTTTTTGAAAAGTCTGGTAAAATACCTCGAATAAATGACTCCAAAACATAAAAGCAATGTATACTAATATTTCAGATTTCTTCGTTAAAAATTGGGTGTGCGTTATACGGCGAATATACCTAAAAATTTTAAAAAATTCAGCTTGAAAGTATAGGTGCACGTTATACGTCGGTTTTACGGTATGATTTCATTTATTATATACTTTAACAAGTCAGTTATATAAAATCAATGAAAAATTCAATGCGTTACATAGTTATTCTATTAAATAGCTAATGATGGACCGTTAAAGTGAAAAATAAACAATTTCAAAGTTATTTTATAAATTAATTGATTATAAATAGCTAAAATCTCTCGAAAAATACATTTTATCCCTATTGCGGATGATAAAGAGATAAATAATACGAAAGCAGATGATATAATTTACTATTGCCCATACGTCTAACGTTATTTAAACTGAAAAGTAAAAAAAAAATATGTTACAGAAATAGTTATATTTAAATATTATCAAAAATACTAATGGGGAGAAAAACTGTTGCTTCATAAAAACATTGCGTAAACTTTTTCAAACAAAAACGTACGACAATATTAATTTAAATTTTATGAAATACCTTAATGTTACTTTTCATTATTTATTAGAGCAAGGATTGCTGTGATGACATTTTGAATTATTCGACATATTATTTTCAAACAATCACACTTTTTACAACTAAACATTTTTTATACACTAGAGATTTTTCAATCCTTGTCCAGTGTCATAGCTTCGGCGTGTTGCAACAGATCAAAGCGTTGTGTTAATATTCAGAACTTCTTCATTGGAAAATTATTTAACACAAATATTGAGTATAATTGTTTCATTCGACCTTTCTCTTGTTCAAAGAACTTTCAAGTGCCGTATTTCATACTTTAACGATCGAGTAATCGTTATTCTATATAATACCTAGCTAAATCGTATAATTCAGTAATTTCATGTTCTTTAACACACTTGACATGTCTAGTGTATTTCATGGAATAACTAGTTATTCTCTTAAATACCGACGTTAATGACATTGATTCACACTTTAACGGTAACACATTTGTATATATATATATATATATATATATATATATATATATATATATATATATATATATATATATATATATATATATATATATAAGTATTAGGATTCAAACATTCCTGAGCTGAGTCTATAACTTACAAAATATTATCAATTAAACCACTGTGTGTGTGTGTGAATCACATCCACCTTCGAAATAAGACTTTTGAGAAACAACACACTTGTGCCATGGCGTGTAAAGATCATCGAAATATTCCTGAAATCCATTTTTAGCCATATCCTTCAACGCAGCCTGTGATGCACTTTTTACTTCTTCTGAAGATTGGTCTTCGTTTAACATGAGGGGAACGATTTTTCAACGGTGTGGGAAGTCCGTGAACGTCTAGAGCATTTGTCACCTTCGGCACTTTTTTTGCCTTCTCTGAAACGTCGAGGCCAATTAAATGCTTGCGTTCGCGATAATGTATCATAGAGCCTTACACCAACTTCAATATTTCGTAATTCTCCATGTAATACCCACTATATGCTCACGAAAGTCAACTTCTTTCAATCGTCAAAGACTAAATACATCCACCTACAAAATACTACGCCGTAAGGAGCCACTGACCACAGGATTTGGGTCAACCCCTTTTTAGAATGGGGGAGGAATGCAATGACATAGAAACATTATTGTAGTTCCTGTACTGCAGACATTTTCCGCGTTATAGGCTCAGTCCAGGAACTTCAGAATCCCATCTCTAATATATATATATATATATATATATATATATATATATATATATATATATATATATATATATATATATATATATATATATATATATATATATATATATATATATATATATATATATATGTATATGTATATATATGTATATATATATGTATGTATATATATATGTATATAAATATGTATATATATATATATATATATGTATATATATATATATATAACTGTATATTCATACATATACACACACTTACTGCACAAAGTATACAATATAAGTAGTTAATGTAAACAATATTTTTATTATATATCTTTATCCCCCTTTCTCTCACATAAAGGGTGTTTTTTTAGAGGTATAGAACTTTAAATTGCAATAAAACCACGATGTATTATTCAATTGACATGAATTTTTTTTATTCGAAAGATAATATTGTGGCATTACATTTTAAGTATGGTTTCTGGCATAGGACTGCCACGGCTGGCTCGAATGTAGTCCAATTTGGACGTCCAATTTTCGATGATTTTTCCAACATTTGTGGCCGTATATCGGCAATAACACGGCAAATGTTGTCTTCCAAATGGTCAAGAATTTGTGGCTAATCCGCATAGACCAATGACTTTACATAGCTCCACAGAAAATAGTCTAGCGGTGTTAAATCACAAGATCTTGGAGGCCAATTCACAGGTCTAAAACGTGAAATTAGGCGGTCAACAAACGTGTCTTTCAATAAATCGATTGTGGCACGAGCTGTGTGACATGTTACGCCATCTTGTTGGAACCACAGCTCCTGGACATCATGATTGTTCAATTCAGGAATGAAAAAGTTAGTAAACATGGCTCTATACCGATCACCATTGACTGTAACGTGGTGGCCTTCATCGTTTTTGAAGAAGTACGGACCAATGATTCCACCAGCCCATAAAGCGCACCAAACAGTCAGTTTTTCTGGATGTAACGGTGTTTCGGCATACACTTGTGAATTAGCTTCATTCCAAATGCGGCAGTTTTGTTTGTTGACGTAGCCATTCAACCGGAAGTGCGCTTCATCGCTAAACAATATTCGCTTATGAAAATCGGGAATAACGGCAATCTCGTTTTGGGCCCATTCGATGAATCTACGCCTTGCTTGATGATCGTTTTGATGAATTGCCAAACCAAACTGAGAATAAATCACTTGACAGCTGTTAAATCGGTCGCCATCTTGGAAAGTAATGCCAACTTAAACTTCTATACCTGGAAAAAAACACTCTTTATATATATATTTATTTATTTAAATTTCTAAAAATAAAAACATAGAAATTCTATTAAAAATATATATGAGTTGTGAAAGATAGAGGCTCAAAATACGTTTCTTTGTTATATAAATCATTTTAAAGGTATTGATAATTATTAATAAGCATTGATTATTACATATTATAAAGAAAGGATTTTTCTTGAATATAAAAGACTATTGTGTAAATGTTCTATTATATATTATAATATTATAAAATGCATATGTTATAAATATAAATTCGATACATTTTTCAATATTTTTAAAGATGAAATTTACTATATATTACAATTATTAAGAAGTTATGAGCATTTTTGCTTGGTTTTTGTAATAAATAAGCCGTTATTTTTAAATTCATTTATGATACACAAAACAAAATTGGTAAAGCTAAAGGAGCTTTATGTGGTTTCTGTGGTACTCAAATAATATCCTAATCCTAAAATGAAATATTACTCATCTTTAATCCATAATTCCTGAAATCACTTTACTATAAGACACAGATCCATCCCAATCCCTTGAAGCATAAGCGTTTAGAATGAAAGAGATGACTGAATTCAATAGTAAACTGAAAATTATTTTCTTATTCCACAGAAATCCTCATAGTAAATTAAATCCTCTTGAAATTATAGAATAAAGTACAAGGAAAATGTTATTGGACACCAATATTAATTTGTGTCAGAGCATCAGTTTTCCCTAATTGCTCCCCATTGTAGTGGTCAGGAACCCATTGTTCTAGATTTTACGGTACTCTTTATTTATCTGCACAGAATTTGGATAATCTGAGGGGAAAATTCTCTCTAAGGTTTCATAATTTAATTTACCTTTGTCAGTTTGTTCCAAGGGAAATCTCCTTTATGAGATTAAGGGATACTCTCCTTAAATTCGTTTAAATTACAAGGTCTTTTATGTTTTAAAAATTGTTTTCATAAGACAATTAATGCTCTGTGAATCTTAAATTGAAGTATATTACCACTTGCGAAAATTGCCACATGATGTAAATTAAACGAAACTTGAAAGATAAGCTAAACTGGTTAGGCTATGCAAATTAGTAGAACTACGAATCAATAGCGCTGGTGTAGACCAATATCTTCAAAGCTTCCAAGCCAGTCACACATAAGAAACATTGCAAAGGTATTTTCAGGTATTTGCATTACGTTAATTGGCTACTGTAATGGACTCATTTGAGGTGAAAGTACATCTCCAAATATCTAGAGTGGTATGCGAACGATTTAAAGAATTTGATCGAGGAATGTGTGATCGAATATCATGATCATGGACCTTTTGAGATTCACTAGCAAAATCGCCATCCACTAAGACAGTGCTTCTCAAACTTTCAATGCTGGCGACCCTCTTTTCAATCATAATTTTTATCGCGCCCCCCTTATACAATAACAATGTATTGAATGCAATAATAATGCACCTTTTGACGCTAAAGCTACAATATCATCTTAATTATAAACCGTACAAATTAATAAGATAAGTATATTAATTCTTCAAGCGTTCCACACGGAAAATTCCGTCATTGTAAAGATGCTTCGAAAATGCACTGAACGGGTTTTTTTGCCTTCAAGTAACATTCTCAAAAGCGGTTGAGCCGTACTTTTCTGAAATACTTTCCCCCCTTTAAAAGTTTAACATCTTGAAAAATAATTAGGGACGGTGGAAGCCCCACAGCAGGACACTGATAGGAAGTTTTATGGCTCGCAGGGAACCCAGTGTTTTGACCCTGGAGCAATCGTAAAAACTCGGGGGGAAATCTCTTTAGACCTCAGGAACTGTTTGTTTGTTAGCTTATATTTTAAAAGTTTTGAAAAGTCCCAATGCATAAGTGCATAATGCACTTTTGGTTTCATATTAATTTGAAACTGTAACAAGTTGGGCCGTGTCAGGGCAATCTGCTATTTTATATAGTTAGACAAATTACCTTTTTAAGTATATTCTTTCGCTTCATTTTTCTTATCTTAATCAACGCTTTCAGTTTTTCAAACATGATTATTTCATTAAAAAATGCCAAAAAATAATAAAACACCAAACACTTTAAAATTTGAAACTTTTTCAAATTTTCAACCACTAAAAATGAATAAATTTAAACTTCATCAAATAATTTGAAACGTTTTCTTACACTTTGATAAAAATAAAAACGAGAAAAAAAAATAATTAAGATCTATTAGTTTTGTTTTAGATTTCAAAGCCCAAGTGTTCAGAGAAGTTTACGTACAATGCCTTGTTATATATTGTTAAAATACACCGAATTATGTTTGAATTTTAAGTGCTTGAACTTCAGTTTACATCAAAGACCACATGAATGAAGATTTTCCCACATTTTTTTTTTCTAACTTGAATGTTTGAATAAATGGTAATCAAAAATATACGGAAAGATTTACAGTAGACATTTATGCATATAAAAGTAGTATATAACTGACAAAAGTGAGCTCAGGGGCTGCGGTAGCCCAGTGGTTAAGGTATCCAACCATGGCAGGCATGTCATGAGTTCGATCCCAGTACCACTAAAGACCCACCGTGTAGGGCAGAGATGCACGTTAAATCTGTCGAGAGCTGAAACGTCCTCCCGTTGGTGTGGTGTGGTAGTTAGGAGAGGGGGGTGCCAGCTCAGGTGTCGTCCACGTCACTTGACCATGGTTCAAAATTACGTGGTCCGTCGCCAAAAGCCCTCGTGTAGCTGAACAGTGCGACGTTAATATTAACTCAACTCAACTCGACAAAAGTGAGCTCATATTTTAGCCTTGACGGTTTTGAGCTCACTTTTTGTCAGTGAAGGTTTTAAGCTCACAGAGATGAAAGGAGTATCGAAAATTTCTCCTAACGAAACACCAGCCGAACGCAGAAAGAGTGCTTGCAGGAGAAATCACCATTTTCCACCGAGAGCAGCTGAGGTAATGGCTTAAAGGCTCGGTCGTTTTTTTTGTTTACCCGGGGTATCGACAAAATCATAAAGCAAGCTTTATGACCGCCCCTACTCCCCGGAGGATGGATGCAGAGGCAGATGAAAAAGTAAGCTTGCACATCCTCTACAGATATTATGTTCGACTTGTCGTTGAAGTTATTATACGTTCGCGGTGACAAAAGTTCGTAGTAGGAATCTTCGGTTAAACCAACTTCAGACATGTTGTAGGATGTTTTTTCTTTTTTAAAGCAATAGATATAGAACTGATTTCGAATCTTGGGCTGCAACTGTTTTTACTATTGCTAAAGAAGCAAACTCAACAACTGACATCATCTTCTTTGTAGAGCCATGGGAAGGTTTACAAAACATTGACATTATCAGCAACAAAGAGTGAAGAACACAAACACAGATAGATTGCGACAAACATTTTTTTAAAAAGTTTTTGTTCCTTTTTTCATGTCAGATGACATATTGTAGGATGTTTTTCCCCCTTTTTTTAAGCAATAGGTATAGATAATAGTTTGTAAGAAGAGTTTAGGCCTCTAAAATACTACAAAGAGAAAAACAAAAGTTAAAAGCAATTAAAACGATTCAAGACATGTCCGATTCCTCATTTTTTTTAGAAAACAAATGTAATAGGTTAAAAAATATGTGTTGATAGTCAAGTTTACTTGACGCCGGTTAAAAAATGTATATTATCTCCCACCCTATAATATTATAAAAAGAGGAAAATCATATTCACAAAGGGATATGATTGGAAAAAAGGAAAGGAAGAGGTATATTATTCGTTGATTTTATAATGACCGTAAGCAAGCGTAGAAATCCCATCATCGCATAAAAACTTTTTATCATAAATAGAGGACAAAGTTGTTTTGATTTGGACAATAGTCTCCAAAACGTGTTTTTAGAAGCTATAGAATATTGTAAATCCTTAATACAAAGTTCGTCTTGTAAAACTTGCTTATATCTCTTGTGGGAGAGAAAAACAAGAGAACTTTTTTTCACCCTCTTAGCTGTTTTTTTCTCGGAACGATCTTCACACAATAAACTATACATCTTTGGTTTCAAACCAACAAATTCCTTCAAGGGAAGGCATGTTTCATTTTTTAAAGTTCCAAGACGACCCTTGTTTGTTTCACTAAAAAGCGGGTGGCTTTTTTCGAAATTGCTTAAATCCATTATTTCTGTAAAGTTATGCTGTATATCATCGTATACATTTGGAGTTTCTATGTGCATAGAAAGAGAATCAATGTCTGTGTACAACAGTGTGCATTTAGAATCATAAAACTTTTTAAAATAGGAAAAATTCAGCTCGTATAATCTCAATTTGGAAATTTCTAGCACAGTGAATCCTATGTATATAGGTTTATCCAAACGAAGATCAGTCTGTTTAATTTTGAATAATGTCAAACTTTCGTTTAACAGTTCGAAATAGTCTAAGGCAGGACTTGCGAGATATTTTTTACATTTTCCGTAAAACAAGTTATTTAGTTTTTTGAAAAATAACTTTTCACTTTGAGTGTTACAAGATAACCGTTTTGAATTGTTAAAGGCAATATACTCTCGTAACCATGGGTTTGGTGAAAACATTAATATACGATGTATTTTGGTGAGCTTTAAACCAAGTTTCAGATAGAACTGCAAAGTTAAGTAGTGGAAAATATAGTGTGTTTTAGGATAGAAATTCGGAGCTAATTTTTTGCTCGGAAAGGTATTCTGATGTCTGAACTTAGTGCATGATCTTTCAGCATAAGGAGATAACATTTCACGCGTTATTTTTAAATGTTCTGGGGCTAGGGGTAAGTCGTTTAGTCTGTCTCTCTCTCTCTCTCATGATCTGATTCTGGAAATTCTAAATCAACTTCTAGAATAAACCCCTTATTGTTATTCTGAGGAATTGTTAGAACATCGAAATTATTTATTTCCTCTAAAGATAGCCAATAGAAATCTCCACACACATACGGCAAAAATTGACTCATAGCATAACCATAAAGATTTACAATATCCAATGCTAGAATGTAAGAGTGTGGTTTAGAAGGATCGTAAATAGAAGATAAAGAAGGATTATTTGCTCTTGCAATAACGTTTGCTGACAAGATAAATACCCTCGCGCATCTGACTTTCTAGCCAGATGTAATCATTAATATTTCCAAATAACTGTAATTCGATTTTGCCGAATTTTAAGCCTGCATCAAATGTAAGCTCACTGATTGAAATATAATGCACTGGATCTAATTCATAATATCATAATATCTTAGAGAAAGGTTTCGAAAGGAGCAGAATACTTCTGCAAGCATTAAAACATCGGTGTTTTGATACAGTTTTAAATAATCACCAAATGTTTTGCATTCGAAGGCGCGAAAGACTGCTAAGGCGTGCATATAATCTTTCTCAGATATATGTTGGCGTGTCAAAACATTGGAAAAGGCATCGCGTGGTGGTAACCCTTTAGTCTGAAGTTTGTCGCTGTTATCCATATAAGAATAAGGAAAAATTTCCTTTTGATACAGCAAATATTTATTTTTGTTTTCTCGGAAAAATGTATCAAATATTTTACAGTCATGTTTGAGATTAAAAGATTTTCAATCAGTGTATCAAGCGAACTGTCTAAAAACTGATAACTGTCCAGAAACTTTAAATGATCCAATGTGAACATAGAGATTTTTTTCTAGATTTATAGGTATTATACTAATTTCCTTTGCAAAATTTTTGGGTAGATATTTCAACAGGAGGTGATTATCATACGATCTGCCATTATGCAGGAAAATAGGCAAATAGAATTTCTTTCTGTATTGTAAATTACATATTTGATGCGCCTTACCAGTCACAAAATTTTCGTGGTGTAAATGATGGCGAACAATTATATCTGTAGGTCTAAATTTTTTGTGACAAATGACAAATTTAGAGGGATCATACATTGAAGAATCGTCCAATTCGATTTCGCTAACCTTTTTGAGTTCAGCTATAAGCCGAAAAGATAGATCTTTTGCGGTGTTTAGAAAATGTTCAACCGCATCGGTCCCTACATAATAATTATGGTGTATAGTTTTATCGACCTGATTTATTACAATCATAGCATATGAGAGCGGGATGTGTTTTTCTAAGGCTTGTATATAAGAGTACTGAGCATTGGGAGCAGTAGAGGATATTTTCTTCAGCAAACATTAAAAGTCTGCAAAAATAACAAATCGATGTTTGAGACATCTATCCCAATTCTTAAACTTTAAAACTAAATTTTCGGGAATCGAAACACGTTGAGGTCTGTTATGAACGCAAAGGGTTTGATGTTCTATAAAAGTTTGTTCTCGAACGAATCCGTTTAAACAAAGTTTACAATAATGATTGAAATGTATTTTTGGTTTTTAAAAGGCTGTTAATATTCCGAATTAAGTAAAAATGTTTTTCATGAAGAAATAAGTCTATTTCTTCGTTAGTTGTCGTTGGAATTTGAGTGCTGTTGTAGAGGGGATACATCATCCCATCATCGTATGAAAAAACATTTATTTTTAATTTATTGACAATTTCAAACGTTTTAATGTTTGCTATTTCGACAGGAAATTTTAACATCTTTACATCAATAGACTTTAAATATTTTTTGTAAGAACTACTACGACCAGCATTTTTTAGAGGAAATAAGGCAGCTAATACGGAATAAATGAAACATTTATTATCGAAACAATCAATGGATAATAGAGCTCTTTTGTTAGCCAGTCTAACTGGTAAACGAGCAGTTTTACAACCGCCTCTATTTTCAGCAATGTGCCCTATATGCAAATCTGCAAAATCTATACTGGAAAGAACCCATCCACTTCTGTTTTTAGTAAAAGTCTCAATCGAATTAAATATTTTTCGAAATCCTTCATCTACTGTCGATGATATTTGCGAGGCTGATAAAATTCTCAGAGCATTACTGCAAAAGTAATATGTTTGTGATATATTTGTTTCGCTTAACTCATCGCTTATTATTTTCGTAAAAATTACATGTAAGCATATAATAGCACGCAAACGCAAAACAGGAGATACGTTTAAAACGTTATGAATTGCCGGTCTAAGTTCAAAAAAGGCGGATTCTACACTATCAAAATCTACTGCTGCTCTCAATGTTCGCGTGAACCTCCGGAAAGAAGCATTAATTTCTTGGAACTGCACCATGATATACCTCTTCCTTTCCTTTTAAATTTTAATTGACTTTTAACTTATGGTTTCTCTTATTCTGCGCAATTTTTATTTTGATGCATTTTTAAGAATTCTTGCATCTTTTCGAGGCCTAAAATCATAGTTTTTATTTGATCTATGTTTATATTAGACCTACAACTGTTACCACTACTACTACTACCACTGTTGAAATATTTTGTAACACCAGACTGTTTTTTTTATTGGAACTTCATACACTTGCTCTGAAATAAGTTTCCGGACTAAATGTGTCTTTCCACTCGGGCTGGGGCCATTGATTATCATTGTCGAAAGAAATTTGAATTGTAGAGACATGACTGAAAAAGCAATTCAGCACACTTCGCAAACTTTTCTGAATTCTTGCTTTGTTAATTACACACCTAAAATCTCTGGAATAGGATTGACAGTGCGGTTAGAGAAAAATATCGAATATTAAATATCTCTTGTTTGCTTTTCATTCAGATGTGAAGAAAGATTTTTCGACCGATGTGCCTCGAGACAAAACAAGTAGAGCTGAAAATATTTAATTTTTCAGATGGTTCGATTGTTGTTTGCGTTTGGAAATAAATTGTAAAAACTATTAATTCAACAATAATAACACTCAGTAAAAGAGCAATGTGAAATAATGTTTTGGTGGAAATATTTTTTATTTTCAGAGCGAAAAATACTTGCACGGGTCTTTATATACTTGCTCGTAAAACGGAGAGCGTATTTAATCTCTACCCCGAAAGTTTTATGACTGTCTTTTATTTTAAACGAAATACTTTAAAACTCTGCTTTTATACATTCCGAAAAACGCCGTTTCCCCTCATTTTCCATATATTATTTTAAATAAATAAAGCTTTTTATTCTTCATTTTTCTGTATATTTTTCGAGTAAGGATCGAACCTATAACCATCGAAAAATAATCGATGGCAAAGAAGTTACGTGTAATTTTTCTTTGTCATCGAATCTCTAACGCCTTTCCTCAAATTAGAGTTTACATAACTTTCATTGAAACAATTTTCTCAGTTCTGACCTTGCTTTTTTCTATTCCTCCCAATTCAGCCAGCTCCGTTCTTCCTTTCAGGCCCTACGGGGAGTAATGGCGGTCATTCGATCACTCGTGCTCATTTCCAAGCGCTCTAAACTCTTTTCATCTCTGTGAGCTTAAAACCTTCACTGACAAAAAGTGAGCTCAAAACCGTCAAGACTAAAAAGTGAGCTCAAAACCGTCAAGGCTAAAATGTGAGCTCACTTTTGTCAGTTATATACTACTTATAAATAAAACATAAAAATCAATTTTAAATTCAGCTTTTCAAAAATATTCGAATTATTATTCAAAAATATTTATTTATGCAAAATACCTCAACATTTATCTTTTTTTAAAGGCTAACTGAATAAGTAATTAAAATCTGAATATTTTTTGAAATCTTGATCGTATAAAGCTAGAAATTTTATATTACATATTAAATTTGAAATTTCGAAAAAAAATGTATCGCGCAGTTAAAAATTATTTACCATAAGTTCTAGCAATTCTTTGAGTATAATAAAAATTTCAAACTTTTTATTATATAGCTTCTTTAGTATTTTTTAATATATTTCAGAAATTTCATACAATTCGGTTGAAAACTGCATGCTAAGAGCAAAAAATATACTAAAAAATATTGAAAAATATACAATAAAGTTTTACAAAGAAGCAAAACTGAGAAGCTAAAGCGTAGGAATGCAAAATTTTGAGTATATCTGAAGTAGTTTTCAAAATATTTATTTTAAAGTTCAGAAACTTTATGTGTGTTGTGTTACACTTAATATTAATTAAATGTTTAAAATAATATGTTAATAATAGTCATGCAATCCTTTGACTACACATTCATATACTAATAAAATTATAATGGTCATTGATGCGAATATCAAGAGAATTTTGTGTAATTTTAAATTCAGACATTAAGATATTGATGTAGAAAATATAAAATGGCCATCTAAAATACATGAAAAATGCAGTCTGCTATAAAATGATCTTGGCAAACAAAATCTGGCATTTTCACTTACTATGGCAGAGCCAGTTTAGCCAGGGGCGATCTGGAAAAACAGAGAGAGAACCGCGGTTTTGATGGATCCCGCTCTAGCTTTAAAAGTTCTCAGGAAAAAATATATATATATAAATTACAAATGCAAAAAATAAGTCTTGTAATTTTCCATACATTTTATAACAACGAATTGTGAAATTGGCTTCCAATACATTGTTTGGTTCAACAATATGTAAGGTAACCAACCCTACTTTAGATAGATTTGTACTACTTTTTCGTAACCGTATTCCTTTTAAAATTAATTCGTGCAGCCGAAATACACCTTTTGCACCCTTAAAAATTTATGTAAACTATAACAGTTAATTTTAATTTATGCAACTTGTGAAATGTTCATAATTAACCATTTCCGTCTAAACAGTTTACATGAAAAAAAAGTTTGGACTATATAAGATTAATAATTTATATAAGATTCTAACATTAAATTTTATTTTTCACCGAAAAGGATCGAGTGGAAGAGTATAGGGCTTCCACACCACAAGTTTGGGGTTTTATTAATGGGCTGGGCATGGTCGACTCTGTCTTTCATTACCGCTACATTGGGTCGATAAATGAGTACCAAGCTTGCTTCGGGTCTTAAACACTGAAGGTCTCTCTTCAGACAGACCACCAAATTGGGACATCTGTTCATGCACCTCAGCTTCCAATGGTCACGTTTAAAAGCTTTTAGGATTTTACAACTGATCTTACAATCCATATACGTTTTATAGTAGTATATTTAAAAATGATAAAGACATTTTTACGACTGTGTGAGCTGTTATGCCTCGTTTATAAATATAAAAAATTGCATTCAGCTACAGTTTTTAAAATGTACAGAAACAAGTGGAAAAATAGGATACTTACATATTATGAATATTTTTGACTGCAGTAAGATATATTTATATTTCAGTTTCTTTTTACAATTTGAATAGAAGTTGTAAGCCATTTTGCGAATAGTTTGATATTGAGTATAAACCCATAGCTGTTTAATATTGTAAAGTGTTTTTACTTTTGATACCAGCACACATTAAAATAAGGCTCATTTTGCAGTTATATGATCAGCTTCAGTAATATTTAAATTTTCAAAAATAGTCTACACGTACGAAAACATTCTTTCACAACCGCACACCACATCTCATACTATATCTTCCTACAGCAGGAAATATTTGTGTATACTGAAATATTTAATACAGGATACATTTCCAAGTGTTAAATTTGTTTTTAAAATTTGGTATGAATGCATTGTGAAACTGTCGATTAACTTCACTGAACAAAATTGTTTTAAGTGTACTGTTTTGAAAGACAAAATTAATTAGGGAGAATTTTTCTCACAATAAAATTTGTAATGACTGAATTGTGTGAAAATGTAGTTATCGATGTGTGACATTTTTCCTTGTAATAAAAGAAACAGAAATATAAGAAATTTAACTTGAGTAGAAAATGGTTAGAGGTACTGTCATGCACATTTGAAGAAGTATATCCCCCATTAAAATTAAAAATTATTGACAGAATGTGTATTATGTCCATCACAATTGCCGATGTAGAAAAGATATTTTTATTTAATACAAGGAGTTCGAAAAGGAGAGCACTAGAAATGAAAATTTAGATTTTTTCCGAAAAATATTCAGTTAACATAACAATATCATTTATATGATTTAAATTTAAATAAATTAAAAGTGTTGAAATCATTTTTTATGTTATTCTAAATTAAAAATATAATTGAATAGAGAAAGATCTGTTTTATTTCATAAATATATATATATGCACCATTTATTGTCTTATTGTTTTTTAAAAAAAGATAGGGCCTTTACTCTTTTTACCTCATAACTTTTTGTAAAAACAGGAAAGTGAGCGTGTTTTCTTACTCTCATATTCAAAAATGAATACAGGATGCTTTTTTCTGGTTCAAATCGCAATACCAAAATATTTTTTTTAATTTTTAAAAAATGACAGAAAAATAAATTTTGTTTGAAGAAAATATAACTATTTTTCACGCCATTTATTTCTTGTTTTTTTTACCCTGCATTTTGTTTTAATTTTACTGTGACTGAATCTATGGGGAAACGACAGAGTAGAACTACGGTTTTCATGCAAGATTGCCCAAGACAACTTAACAGCTAGCTGTAAACGATTGATCTCTTGGTTCTTACTTGACAAAGGAACCGAACTAGGTCATAAAATTGTCCCCGTTCGACCTCCCAAGTTCTAAAAGGGGGAAAGAATTGAAGTCTGTTGCATTTTTGAAGGCAATAGCAAAATAAGAGTAAAACGCTTTCGGAATAACTCTTCAAGAGGAAGGTATCCACTTAGAGGGTTAAATCTTTTATTTTCGATATGTTCCCGCCCCTTCGGAGGGTTACCGTGCACCCCTAGGGGGGCGTGACCCACAGTTTTAGAAACACTGTCTTAAGTGCTTCTAATTTAGCGTTAGTGACAAAAATGAAGAATATAAAAAATAATGAAAAAGGGAAAACACACACACACACAGTAGTTATAATATTTTGATCAATTTTCCACATTTTAAATTTCCAATGTTATCTTGTTCTTAAAGCAAAATTCGGTAGAGAAAGTGTTAATAAGGTACAGGGTGTCCGGTCTTAAATTATCCAAAAGTAGTGGCTTATTATTTTGAAATTACCGATCAGAATGTAACACACTATTAATCTGTGGATTGAAAAACCATCCAAGAGTTTTTGGGTCTAGTCCGATCTACCGCACGTGAGCGCATTATTCGGAAATCGCAAGCGATAAATTTTTTACACTGACTTCATTACTAAAGATGGGTAAGCTTCATTAAAAGGCACAGTGCGTACTTTGGTGATTGGAATTTAAATCAGTCATGCGTTTACAGCGACGTCTGTCGAACAGAATGAAATGCTAATCCTCCGACAAAAAAATATATCCACCATTAGGAAATAACTTTAAAGGAGAAAGGAACTTCTAATCCTGAAACTGTCAAATATCTTTAAGTTTTTGTGATAAAAGACATTGCTGATCGTGTGCATGATTAATTTTGTAGGAGTCCTGATAAGTCTATTACGCAAGGCAATTACGACATTCCTTTCTGTTCGAACACTGATTTAAATTTCGTTAAGGTATCCGACTACGTTCGGAGACTTTTTTTTTAAGTTTTCAAAAAATCCCTAATATTTTTACATTTTCAGTTTCACTTTTATACACAATAATAAAAAGTACAGTTAGAAATAATATATGTACATAAAAATTTGCAAAAATTAAAATTTTTAAAGAAATTTTAACCAAATTTTGGAATTTTTTCAAACACTCTATTTTTTAAAATATTTTATATTTTCCATAAAATATTGCTGCAATACATTTTTAAAACACATTTCTAGAGAATGACCTACAAGTGTTAAATTACTTCTTTTGAATCAAAAGTTATGGCCAGTCGAGCTTGCGAACTAGGAAATTCAATCAAATTATCGTAACTTTCAGAAAGAATACAACTATAAAATAACTAAAAATTGTTCAATTTCTTAGCTTGTACGTCATTCTCTAGATCATACCAATAATAACATTTGTGTAAAATTTCATACAAGTATCTCTAATAGTTTTTTAGATATCATGTTTGAAATATCATGAAATTTACAAAAAAATGGTTTTGAGAAAAAGCATTTAAACTTTATAAAATCAATTTCAAAACAAAATATGACAAGTATATTACTAAACCTCTCCTGATTTATAACTAACACTCCCACTCTTTGAAGTTTGTTAAATTTTTCTTTCTTTGGGCCTCGTTTTTCTTCTGGTTGATTTTATAAAAGGCAAAATGTTGTTTCGAGTCACCGACTCGAAAGATGTCAACAAATCTCTCATCACGCAGTATATAATTCCCCTTCGCATTTATGCCAAATGCTTTCAAAATACCTAACACATCAATGAAAGCTTTAAAAATAATGACGGTAATATATGGGTACCCAAAGAAAATGGTTTTAGCTCGATAAAAGTTTCTTTCAAAATGATTTGCCACAAAACAGGCGTTAAATGATACATTTTTATTTGTGTCTTACCGTGGAGGCAATTTTATAATAACTGCTTATCACTCTGCTTTGTGTACACAGGTTTAACAATATTTTAAAGTTTCACAGAAATACATATAATTTTTCTGTTTATTGTTTTCTGGTGTCGTTTCTCGTTGATAGTCACACCAGTTCTCAGCTCAAATCGGGCACGGCCCATATATGGGCTTCTCCCTGTTGGAGCAACAGTGAAAAATACTGCTATTGTAGCACTTAGCATAGCTGGCATTGGTGTTAGTGCTAAAAACAGTGTAGAATTTTATTAAACATAACATTGATAAATTTTTCCTTCACCGAGGTTTTCATCGCCTTTTTTTAAAAATTTTCTTTCCAACTACTCAATCTTTCTTAGAAGTATCTTATGCACTCATATGATGACATTGTTGACACCATACACATCTTTAACAGAAAAGTATCCTTGGAATCACCATCACAAAAGAAATACATATTTAAGATTTCGTAGTGCAAAAACATACAAAGATTTTGTACGCACTATGTTTGAGCAAATTCCAGATGATTGCAGGAACACGCATGTATGACTGGACTTATAGAATTCTAAAAACTTTTATAACATTTCCAAATGTAGAATTTCCCCAGTGTCAATGTATAAAAAAGTTTCTATAGAAACCACATTTAGCGATGAATGTCCATGTGTCTCTGCCTTCAACAGATATTCCACATTCTTCAACTGACATTTTGAAACATTTTATAATGCTTTTCGCTTAAAAAGCAGTGTCGTTGCATGGCATCTTTAGTCTTTGGTGTAGCAGCACAGACAAAGACTTTCTTCACAAAGTCTAAATGCTCCTTTTGTCATACAAGGCCAGTTCAGCTTAGCACATAGCTTTTTCACTAGTAAATATCATCTTTCAATCACTCACCTTCTAAAAAATAACTTGCAAATTAATAACACTTTGCTTTTTTAGCTTTTCAGTAGCTGAAAAAAAAAGGACGATAAAACTTTAATCGGAGCATTTTTCAAGTCACATTAGAAGTCAGTCCAAACATGTAATCTTCATGCAGGTACAGATTGTTCTCAAAACAATTGGAGAAACACAAACTTGAAAACACACTTCCCAATTTAAATAAAATATTCTATTACCTCTAATGTTCCACTAAAAACATTCTTTGTTCTGTAAAAAATACCTTTACTTATCCCAGTTTTCGTTCATCACAAATTTGAGCACTTCAAGTCAAGAACATTACAAGTCAACACTTCCACTGTTTTTGTAAATGTCTCACCAGCATAGCTTGCGTTTTCAAGAGGTTAATTTGATTCAATTTTGATAATATCAAAAAAGCAGAATGTTCAGAAACAATTAACAATTAAAAAAAATTGTGCAAGCAAAAAAATCAGGTTTTTGAAGAAATTTGCGAGCAACATTCGAAAGATTTCAAATCAAAACAAAACATAAAGTGAGGTCAGAAGAAACAGATGTTGCCAATCGCAAAAGTCCAATTAAAAGATTGAAATTGTTGCCTATCAATAAAAAAATAGTTTTAAAAATGCCAGAAATTGTTTTTAAAAATTATAATGGGTTGAAATTGCAAAAATTATGGGTAAAAAGCATGTGAAGCAGTCAACTTCCGGTTTCGATTTCACCTCTTCCGGTTTCAATTTCACGGCTGTAATAATATTTTAAACACCTGTAACTTTTTTTTCTAACTATCGCACAGACAAAACAAAGGCAGATTTAGAAAGATAATTGTTTGAATTTTAAAAATATCAAATAAAAGAAAATGTGATTTTTGACCGAAAATGACGTTTTCAACGTAGTCGGATACCTTAACCGAAGTAAGCACTGCACCTTTTATTTTGGTGACAACATCTATGCGAATGAAATCAGTGTAAAATGTTTATCGTTTGCGTGTGTCAAATAATGCGCGCACGTGTGGCTGATCGAATTAGACCCAAAAAATTTCAGAGGTGTTTTCACCCCACGGATGAACAGTTTATTAAATTCTGATGGGTAGTTCAGAAAAATAAATCATACCTTTTAGATACTTTTTAAATCCTGACACCTGTAGATATCCTGGGTCGCTTGTTTGCGTACTATTTTTCCAAAGGGAAACAATGAAAAATACGCGCGACGTTTCCCTATTATGAGTTTAGAAACATTTCCGCACACGCAATTACCTTCTTCTTTCTTTTTTTTTACTTTCAAATTATATCGCATTGTAGGAGAAGGTGTTATTAAGAATCCTCGGACTTTCATTTTTGACTAAATATCGGAGAAGACCAAAGCAATGTCAATGCATAAGCATTGCAAAAAAACTGAAATTCATAATTCCTAAGGACTATAGTAAAAGTAGGTGTTATAGTAAAGTACCGTGTTATATTTTCAATCCCGGAGTTACATTATCCAAATACCGGGGTTATGATTGGATTATTGATGAAAAATAAGTAAATATTAGCATAGTTGAAATTACTTAGTAAAACTGAAATCATAATTAAAAATTGGGTTTTACATAATTAATTATGGAACAACTCAAAACAAAACTTAAATCATCATAAAAAACAAATAAAAAATAGTTTATGATGAAATTTAAAAAACAAATACAATTTTTTTTCAATTCTTGTGTTTTTGTAAATAAAATTTGAAGAACACAGCTCTTCCAGCGTTTCATCTTTCAAACGGCATCCTAATTCTTTTTACAAGCTGTCCTGCAGAAGAAAATGCTCGCACACACACTACACTTCATTATTTTTCTAATTTTTGAAAAAAATCACAAATAAACTTCTTTTGTTGTTCTATTAAGCTTAGCAAATCACATGTTCGCCCGTGAATTTTAATTGTAAGCTTAATAGTAAATGCAGAAATTAAAATGTGTCTAGTACTCAGGTTTTATAATTGTTTGGTTCGATTATTTTTTTCAATATATTTATCAATACGAAAAAAAATAACTGTTCACAAAAATTCTATGAACATTAGTCATAGGAAAAATATAAATTTTCTGAGAATTTAAGACGAGTTGGTAACCTCTCTCTAAATATAAGTACTGAAAATGTTACATTGGCTCTTATCGATGTAACTTTGCTCAAAATATGTTATGGATACGTGCTTGATATTTTTCATATCATTTAAAGTACCATTTTCTCATTATACTGAAATGACCTTTTAGCTAATTTTAAATGTTTTAATAATTTATGAAATAGTTTATCAAGCACTGTGAAATTTTTAACCCATTTTTCACATAAAAAATTTGTAAAAAATAAATTTTTGTGTTTTATACAAAAACCTCATTTTAATATATATTAGCCAGCATTAAAAATATACCATAAAAAAAATTTCCATACTTGTGAACAGTAGTTTCTCAGAAAAGGTACATCGAACATCAAAATTTACATTTTGAGATAAATTGATTTTAATGTATACAGTGAGACTTTTAATCAGCTAGGAAATAAAAAAACAAAATGCTTGATTTACAATAAAAGATACATGTTTTGTTTTATATCAGACGTTCATATTTTAAGCAAAAACGAAGTACTATGTTTAAAATTTTTCACCATTCAAATGAATGTGTCTTAGTTCCAACAATTATTTAAAAATAGGTTTTTAGGGCTTCTAATTACCGAATAGGTTAAAGTAAGTTATTTTTAGAAAGGTTCACCTCTATTCATTTTGAAAATGTAAAAATCTCAAATTGTCAAAAAATAAGATTTTAGCTTTCCAACAAGCCTCATTAGAAAATTTTGATGAAACTGAAAGTGCAAAATATAATATAATTAATAAAAAAATTGAGTCCCGAGAATAGATATTTTAATCCCGTGATTTCGGGATTTGAAGAAACACCGTAATCCCGAGGCTGCAAACCGTAAGTAAAAGCTAAGAACAAGACCGGATGTTAGCGCCAGAGAATGTAATTTGCTAAATAAGACGAACTAGGTCTGTGTCATTTCAATTGTACCACGTTTCAATGTAACTTCCGACAATAACACCTTCTTTGGAAGAAGTGTATAGCGTCAAAGAGAATTAGTTTGATAGAGATGAGTACAAGATTATAAAATTGATTATAATATGAAGGATATTTTTGTTATTAGAGTTTAGTTTTCAAAACATATCCTATTTATTAAGGTATCCGACCACGTTCGGAGCATTGATATTTCAAAAGCGTATAAGCGAATATTTTTTTGATATTTGGTGTCACTTAGATTAGAATACACGTATAAAATTGCTTCAAGAATGATATTACAATAAAAAATTATTTTAAGGCAATATTTTGGTAAAAAATTAACTTAGAATTACCCATTTTCAAAACATTCTCCTTTTTTGAACAAAGCATCCATCATAATACTAGTTTGCTTATATATAGCTAAGACTTCTCTAGAGTGCCCGATCTAAGAGTTTAGAAAATTTCACATTATTTTCCGGGTTACTACCTATGAGAATAATTATTGGTATTTTTCCCCTCTGATGTATTAAACTATGAATAAATCGACTTCTAAGTTATATATTTCAAAAGTTGTATTTCAATCTATGTACAGAGGTCTGAGCTATATATATATGCAAAATACTATTATTATTGAAGCCGTTTTCGTAAAAAGAGAATGTTTCGAAAATATGAAGTTCTATGTTCATCTTTTGCTAAAATATTGCTTTAAAACATTTTTTTATTGTAATAATATTCTTAAAGCAATTTTTTGCATGTATTCTAAGTGAATACATTCTAAATTAATGCATTCTAAGTGACACTAAATATTTAAAAAAAATATTCATTTATAAGCTTTTGCAAAAGCACAATTCCGAACGTAGTCGCATACCTTAAAATAAAATTTTGTTCGTAAATATTTTAAATAAAACTGATTTGATTATTTTTCTTTATGAATAAGCGAAATATATATCTCCCTTTTTGGTTCTTTATATTTCTGTATACTTTCTAACATAATTTCTTAAAAAATATATTGATGATTCTTCAGTTTCCTTCCTGGTATTTTAATTAAAGCATATAATTAAAATATATAAGACAGCAGAGAAGAAAAGACAAAAGCTGGCATTATTTTACAAGATACCTGATCGCTATTCTCTTAATAAATATTTATCAAGAAATTTTCCTCGATTAACTTTTAAAAGAGGAAGAATCTCGAATAAAGATAAGTAAACTTATAAAAAGAAAACTGCTTTGTTAGAATCTATGAACATTTTTTTCTACTTTAACATCGTTCAGGAATATATGTTTAAAAAATGATAAACCCGCTGAGTTTTCAAAACATTCTGAACTTTTTTTAAAATAATAATTCCTTGACTTTACGAATATCAAGAATTTAAAACCTAAATATATTTTCTAAGACAATGCACAACGCATTTCATATTTTCAGTTATGAAAAATTTGATTAAGGTCCAGTAATTTCTTTCATAAATCGCTCATTACAACTTTTATGCATTGCTTGTTACTAAAGTAGCATAAAATTTTTTAAAAAAGTGTCTGATCAGCTAGAAAGTAATTTTAATTATTAAACACTTCACGCGTTTTTCGTATATGTAATGAAAGTCCCTCCATTTCAGTTCTCTTGAGACACATTTTTTTATTCATTACAAGCTGAACACTGCCACTCGTTGATGTGGCTCTGTCTTGTTAAAGTGAAAGCTCATGTTTTCAGTATGATTAAACATTTGCATCGGAGGTATGATTGTTTTATAAAAAAATGTATAAATATATATAAGCAAAACTTTCCTTAACTGTTATCATTTGTAATTTGTTAAGCAAGTACTTGAAGATATTACTGCTTATTGTTGTCCTTATGTAATGAATCTAAACTCTCTTTATTTACATTGTCTATAGAGAGAGACTTCAACTTTGAAGATAAATTTTAAATGGCTCTACTCAGGCCAATGGGATAATTTTACAATGTTTATGGATATTTCTGTTAAATCAGAAGTGTGTCCACAAGTGCACATTTCTCCAAACAATGCCATTTTGTAAACATTAATTGTACTTCTTGATGCTTTATAGAAAATGTTTTGATTCCACAGTACATCTGGCAAGCAATGTTTTTAATGGCTGGTGGTTCTCCAAGTTGAGGTAGTTTAGTTTTTTCAATGGTACAAAACATTCCTTTTGTTTCTCCCTTAAATTTCAGAGCAATGCAATAAGGATACACTTCAGTCATTGCGCTGATGAGAACATGCTGCCTCAACCTATAATCCACCACTGAATTGTACCGGAATTCAAGATGTCTGTTACTATAAGATTACTCACCACAAAGTCATATTTCATGCTCATGATTTGGTTCTGGATACTGATGTGCTGTTTTTTCAGCCATTCACAACTTATCATGTTCTTTTTGTTGAGAACAGAGTATATCTGATGTTGCAAAACACAAATGCTGTGCTCGCAAATGTGCATCCTCAAGTCTGGCAGCATGTTGCTCTGTTGTGACTTTAGCAAGTGTTTGTGTCATTCTTGGTATGTTTTTCTCATTTGCTGATGCTCGTTCTTTCTCATTTTGATGTGCAGTTACACTCATTGTACTATTTTTGCTTTGTGAATATGATGACATAAGTTTGATTTCCTGGAAGGCATTATTTTTATGTAGTGAAGCCGATTGATAGCACTTAAAAAGAAAAAAAAATTGAAACAGAAACATATAAAATTTCAAAACATTAAAAAAAGAAAAAGAAATCAGGAACTAAAGTAAAGGAAAAAAATAAAAACATGCTATTAAAATATTTAACTTCAGAGGTACATCAATTGACACAGCTCAAATCCAACGCAATTCGAGACAGAAGATATTTCAAGTCAAAAACGCAATGAAAATTCAAATATAAATACGGATTTTTCAGCAGAAATCTACGACAAAGTGTTGATAATTATGAAAGATTTTTGCAATTCAAAATTCGAGATTAGCCTTAGCAACTGTTATAAAAAAAATTTTTACACTTATTGGTAAACTAATTTAAATTTTGCAAAGCTAGCAGTGAAATTTATGTGTCGAAGAGGCATGAGACGAAAACAGTTTTAAAATTGGCCTTTAATAATCAATCATAAAGTCAATGCGCTCGTTACTGGAGCGATAAAAACAATAAGTTCAAAAATCAACATTACCAGAGACATCCGATTCGAACCGTCTTCAATATTGTAAAATGAATTTCTAATCTAAATGATGATGCAACCTGCAGCGCTGTACTTGCCAACCAGCCGTTCTCTCCTCTAAGAGCTAAACCACTCACACACTTCTTATATTTCTG